>QEPC01000412.1:2965632-2987818 GCA_003113815.1 Sphenodon punctatus
CCGCCTTTCCCAATGCCTGCTAGTCGTTCCCCATATACCTACTGTCTGCCCTCCTCTGCAGACTGCTGCAACCAACCTGACTGTAACCAAGCCAAGCACAAGCACCTGAGACTTCGCATCCGCCTGAATGTTTGTTTGTCTTCTCCCCTGTCTCTCCCACTGTCTCCCCCTCCTTGTCTCCCCCCCTTTGTCTTGTAGATTGTAAGCCACCGGCAGGGACCGTGTCTATTTCTATGTTCTGTACAGCGCCAGGCACATGGCTGGCGCTATATAAATGTTTATAACAACAACAACAGACAAACCCTGTTGTACAGCAAGTGCTTGTGCTCCCTCCCGCTCCCCTCCCACGCGCAGAGCAGGATGCTCCTGCCACCTCCTATGCGAAGCACTCACACATGAGGCAAGAAGGGAGCTGTAGTCAGCAATTGTCAGGGGAGGAGGAGGAGAAGGGAGAACCGGTCCAAGTGCTGCTTCTGCAACCGATTAGCTACCTGCCTCACTGTGTAGGGCGGGCAAGTAAAACCCTTTCCTTGCCCCAAGTCTATGCCATGCCCCACTGGTCCCTTCAGAGGCAGTTTCTGCTGCCAGCAAAGCAGGTGCCCCACCAGGGCACCGGGTCGTTACCGTGGTGGGGTTGAACACGGGGGCATTGTCGTTGGCATCTGCGATCTCGATCACAGCCGACGCGGTGTTGGTTAATCCCTCGCCGTCCATGTCAGTCGCCTGCAGTGTCAGCGTGTATTCTCTCACTCGCTGGAGGGGACACACATATTCCGGTCAGCGTCAGAGATGGACAGATAAGACACAGACGGCACCAAGACCTGGTCCCCGCAGCCCCTAGCACCAAAGGGAGAACGGCGCTTCCTGCCGTCTGCACAAGCAGGTTTGACATTGCTATCCCCGGACTCCGAACCTCGCCAGCTTTAGGCACGAGACCAGCTGGCTTCCTGCAGCTTCTCCTCCACTCGCAGCGCCAGGGACGCGCAACCAAGAGCAGCCTCGGAGCACCGCCGATGAGGGCAGAGACTCAGTCTCAGTTCTCTTGATTCTTGCCGAGAATCGTGGTTCTTGACTCTTTGTGAGAATCACTATCAAGAACCACCACCCCCGTTTGACACTTTCTTGGTCAAGAATTTCTCTCGATTTACCCAAGTGGTTACGGGAAGGGTGGCATCAATTTAGTGAAAAATAGATTTACCGTTTACCACATTCATCCTGGTAATGCACATGTGCGACATGGTGGCGACACCGCCGGCACCATTTCAGAAGAAGGCTGCACCTAGGCAGAACACCCGTGTTGGCCACTTCGCGCGCACACATTCCCGGGATGAACGTGGTACATGGTAAATTGCTATAAACCGGGGGAAATCCTCAACCAAGAACCATTACCAAGATCGTCTTGAGATCTCGGTAACAATTCCCAATTCTTGCAAGAAACCAGTCAACTCTGGTTTCAGCCCCACTGCAGACCAACGTGCCACGTTCTGCAGTTGCACATTTGAATCCCGAACAGTCTCCACAGCATTGGTACAGTCTGCCAGCGGCCACCGCTACGCTCCCCCGTCCCCCCCAACCTACCTCTCGGTCCAGGCCGCTTGCAATCACACTGATGGCTCCCGTCTGCCGGTTGATGGCAAACATCTGCGCGTGGGGCTCGGCGGGTTCCTGGCCAAGGATGGAGTAAGCAATGACTCCATTGAAGCTCTCGATCGCGTCGTCCGCATCGGTGGCCGTTACCTGCATCACCGAGGTGCCTTGCAGAGGGGACATTTACAGAGAGGTTGGCACAAAGTCGTCATTTGCTTTACTCCCTCCCCCACGTTTTCTGTGGATCAAGACTGACATGCAATCTGTGGATCTAATGGACTGGCCAGTTGGCATGGTCTGTGGAAGGCTTGTGCTAACATCCCTGGGATGGGAGATTCCCTCACTCCCCAGGCTGCCACATTGCGCCTCCCTCGCTCCCCAGGCTGCCGCATTGCGCCTCCCTCGCTCCCCAGGCTGCCGCATTGCGCCTCCCTCGCTCCCCAGGCTGCCGCATTGCGCCTCCCTCGCTCCCCAGGCTGCCCCAGCTGTGCCAGGCTAGGGTTGCCATATATGCACATTTTTTCAGGACACTTATGAAAAATGCATGTTGCAGGGCCTGCATTGGCACTAATGCAGGCCCTGAAACATGTTTCCTGGAAAAACGTGCATCTATGGCAGCCCTATGCCAGGCAGACCCCACGCTTTGGGGCTCCAACAGCCTGTGGCTGCCCTAGCAAGATGCCCCAGGCAAGTCTTGAGGCAGGGAGAGGAGGAGAGCCAACGTCTCCAAGTACCAAACCAGGCACCTGAGTTTCCAGCAGAGCCAAAGCCCCCTCCCTCCAGCAGAGCCACTCCTGCCACAGGGAAGCTTTAAAACAATCCTGTTTGCCAGCCCTTGCAGGAGGGGTAGCCCCAGCCAGGAGAGGCTCCTTTGGGGAGCTGCACATGAGTGGCATCAGGGTCCTTGTTCAGTGCTGACTAACAGGGAGGCTGCCTTTGGCACACGCGGACAGTCTTACCTGGGCTGGAGGGGAGAGTGTTTGTACTTGGGGGGTCATGTGCCCCAGTTCCTTCTCCTACAACCAGTGGCGTCTGGGTAGCAAAGGAATAAAGCCCCCCCCCTCACACCCCCATACCTGGAGTGGCCCCTTCCAGGACAGAGCCCCTGAAGACTTCCTGGGTGAACTGGGGCTTGTTATCATTCTGATCCGTCACCGTGATGATTATATCCATCGGCTCCTCCACAGGTTTGCCGTTCTCGGACACGGCGTGGGAAGAGAGCTGCAGGGAGGGAGATATGAAACTAAGGCCGCATGCGGGACAGAAAGCCTGTCCGGCCGACCAGTCGGAGTTCAGTCCCACCCAACGCAGGGCTGTTACCTACATGGTACTTGTCAATCTTTTCTCTGTCCAGGGGCTGCGTCACCTTCATCCAACCCGTCTCCTTCTCGATGATGAAGATGCCCTCGGGAGGGGTGTCTGCGCCTTGCCCTGTGATGCTGTAAAAGATCTTGGTTTCTTTGTCCCTGTTGGATTTGATCTGGACAAATGGGAGAGAAACAGAAGTCGACACCTTGGCTGGTTGGAGCCTTCTCCAGAGGCGCAGGCCAGACTTGCTACCTGTGCATTAGCTTCTCTGCAGCGACTTGAGGAAGCCACCAAGTTGGCTTGGTGCAGAAAGCTGGCTCTTGGGCATTGCAAGATATTAACCGGCACAGCCCCAGCCGCCGGAAGAGGCTGTTTTCTGCCCAAGCGGATCCTAGATGCTTCCGTACCTGAACCAGATCCTTTGGGAATGGGCCTCTCTCATTTTCAGGAACCCTTATGGGTGGGATAACCCAATCCCTCTTCTGCCTTTTTAGACCAGGCCCTGCCTGCGGGAACATCAGCACCTCCGCTTGGTCATCTGGAGCCAATTCCTGCAGGGAGAAGGAGACACCGAGGGTACATTAGCTGGGCTCAGGGCCCTGACTGCCTCTTCTGCCATTCAGGGAAGGGTAGGGCTATAGCTGGGACCTCCGACTTCCAGCCAATCGACACTCATTGCAGGTCAATGGCAAAATGTCTGGTCACCAGCAGGAGGTCGCTCTGGGGGGTGGGGTTAATGGGGTCCTGAAGACTCCAACACTCAGGAAGAGGGAAGAGAGGCGTTTACGGGGCAAGCCAGCTCATGGGTTCCTGGAGATTTTTGTTCTGACCGATGGGGTCTGGATCAATTCACCTTTACACACAGCACGTCGGGAGTGCAGAGCGTTGGCGGTTCCACCACCCCTGCAGGGTGGGTAGGTGGGTCGTGCTTCCCATTTTAAGTGTCCAAGGCCAGCCTGCAAACTGGTGTGTCTGGAGCAAGGTTTGAGCCTGGGGTTTTGTGACTCGTAGCCAGGCCCCTTGCAATCAAACCACCCCTTAAAAGGGGAGAGCCCCATCTGTGCATGCAGCTGCCCCGGTAACTAACAGGCAGTCTAGGCTCACAGGGAGATGGTTACGCTGCCGTTATTTCTGGAGCTGGAATCTCCTCCCCCCCCCATTGCAGAAGGAGCCTCTCCTGGGAGGGGTGTTTTCCACCCGCTGTGGCGGAGCAGGCTGTCCCAGCGGTGTCTCCCAACACCGCTATCTCTGGAGACACCCATGTTGCTGTGGCAGCCAGCGCCGGCGCTCCCCAGAGGCAGGACGCCAGCACTACGCCCGTTACCTTCGGGGATCCACGGCTCTCATTCTCCACAGTAACTGAAGCCGAGGATTTTTTGCCGGTGGAATCCCAGGCGTTCACGGTGAAAGTCCTCTTCTTCCCGTGCAGCCGCATGCCATGTCGCACCAGGAGCGTGCCATCCGCCAGCACCTGGAAGTGGCCATCCTCCACCTCAAACAGCACCAGCTTCCGCCCAGTGCAGTCCGCCAGCCTCACTGAGAAGGGAGCGTGGGATTAGCGAGGTACAGGCAGCCAATAAAGATCAGGGAGAAGTTAGAGCCCCCAACCCATCTTGCTATGGTGTGAACAAGTTTCCTAGCCCAAGGACAGCAGAGCAGCTGGAATGCACCTCTGATAAGCTATCTGATAAGAGGCAGTAAGTGTCTCAATTAGATCGGCACTAGGAGGGCTTGGATTTGCCCTTTAATGGACAGACAGAGCCGGGTTCTCCAAGCATTCACGCTGCTCACACAGCTGGGGCACAGCCCTCCTAACCCAGCCACTTAGTCAATACAAAGATAGCTCACGATCCAGCCTTAGTCACAAGGACCTCGTCTATGTTTGCGCAACAAGGATAAAGCCCTCCGGAATCAGCTCCCTGCAGACAGCCTTGCAGACCGAAGCCACCATTTGCTTGGGTGCTCCCATCACGGTTTCCACTAACCCTGCAAGGAGCTGGTCAGAGACGAGGCCAGGCTAATTCCTCCTCCCCCCTTGCCAGTTTCTCTCCTACAACGTGGTCATATTGGCTTACACAGTCGACACTCCATGTCATCTAGCTTGCATCAGGTTTTTCTACATATTACACTGATCAGTTCGACACCAAACATGGCTCTACAATACTAAAACAGTCGTCATTTGTGAACACGTACGTTGGTTTCCTGATCTTTGCCACCACCTCCAAAAAATTGTCGCAATCATCCCCACTTCATTTTTAATACCATTAATGCAGAACTGCATTAATTCTACACCAGGAATCTCTCTAGGTTTCAGACACAGAAATATAATTGGGGTTGGGGGGGTGAGGACATGAGAGGTTCTCCAGCACTGAGCCACTCAACTACTAGTCAACTTTTCCTTTCCAGTCTTTCTGGAGCCTCAAGTCCCTCTTAACATCCCCCAAACTTCAGGGACACCTGAACCTCGAGAATGGGGAGCCAGGCTAGAGCAACAGGCCAAGCAGCCGTTTTTGAGCTGCTGCCTCTAAACTCTGGATTGTTTCCTTTGGAGGAAAACGAGGGCGGGCGGGCGTGAGAGAATGCGGAGCAAGGAGGGAGAGTCTGGAAACAGAAGAGCCAACATGGGCACAGGGACAGAGGGACGATGGAGCACAATCGACAAGTGACGGTAAATTCCCCTCTCCGCTGAGGGAGACCGGGTGGGTTGGGATATTTTAATGTTTGATTCATGTGCAGTTTTGATGTTTTAGGATTTTATCTGTTTTGATAATGTTGTTAGCCACCCCGAGATGCACAAGCAGGATGGGGCGGCACAAAAATGTGGTTAAATAATAAATAAATAAATGGGAGGTGGCAGCAGGTGAGACAGGCTGTAGCTGCACCCCCCCCCAAAGGGATTGTGCCAATCCCCCCATCCCCCTCTTGCAGGAGGGACTTCCAGCTTCGTGGGCGTGACCAAGCCAGGCCTTTGGGGTGGGGGTTAGGGTTTTTTATCTCCCCTACCCTGTTTATTGTTTTAATGTTAAATTGTATCCTGGGGCCCTGTTTTACACATTTACATTGTTTTTGAAGTATTTTAAACTGTTTTATATTTGTTTTATATGTATGTTTTATTATTGTTGGAAGTCGCCCCGAGCTGTTTTCAGGAGGGGTGGGGTATAAATTCAGAAAATAAATAAATAAATAAATCTACAGCTCAGTGTTACTGGACCGTGGAATTCCAGGCAAGTCACCTCCCTGCACACGTCCTACCGTTTGCATGCAAAGGGGGAGGGGGGCGGCATATAACCCTCCAACGGCAAGGTCACGTATGGCTACACAAGTGCTTTAAAAAGCTTTCTTTACCGTGGCCTCTGCTGAATGTAAAAAGGCTAGGAAAGGAGGGGGGGGGAGCACAGCTGTCATTAAGGGGTGTGGAATCCCAGTCCAGGACCAAGGTCTATTTACATGACTGGAGGGGGGGGGAGGGGGGACACCTTGGCCTAGACAAATGATCCTGGATCTGCCACCTGTCTGTATCCGCATGGCCTCATCGCCACTCCCTTATCCCGAGCTCAGCCTCTCCGTGTTTGAGGGCAGGGACTAGATGCAGGAATGGGAAGGGAGGGGGGCGCAAGGTTCCCCAGCCCAGCACTAAGTGTCTGGCTGAGGTGTACGGAGCTCAGCCACCCACCCGGGTTAGGAACAGGCTGCGGCTGGTCTTGCCCACAGGAGCTATCCCCAGCACACAGGGATGGGAGGCCTGGGATTGGGCACTTTTGCTAGGACACGGGGGTACTCTGGCCGCTTCGCTGGGCAGGCGTGGGTCACCGACAGGAGACACCCAGAACGAGAGCAAGACTTGTTCCACAGGCTGCTGTGAAGCCAGAGGGATCACAACCGAGATTTGAGCTGCCGCCTTAGAGCCTCCCATTTCCCAGGGCCTGGAGCTCCACCACATCCAAGACGCTAGCTACAATCGCTGCCCACGGGGAGAGATTTTGTCCAGAGATGAGCCACCATCATGTGACCACCCAACTCCCGGCAGGCTGCAGTTTGTACACGCCACCCTTTTGAGCCTCACAAAGCAGCCAGAGGGGAAATCCTGCTGCCGCAGCCTTTGCTTCAAGGATATCAACGGCTAACCGAGCGTAGGGGCAAAATCCAAGCCAGCGACCGAGAGAACGGTCCCTTTATTAGCTCAGCCTTGGCCAGGCAGATTGACACTATCATTTGGGGACAGGGCGTGGCCCCGATGCAGGAGCGGTGCCTCCCCTTCGATGCTGTACGAAATAGGCAAGTCCCAGAAATGTCTTCCAGTAGGTACTGTCAAGTCTTCCCTATGCCAGGGCTTTGCAGGGGGACATTCAGAGTCTCTGCCACAATGTTATGGAACTCCCTTCCCCTAGAGGGGTTTGAGTCCGAGCATCTTTTGGAGGCAGTGTTGTAAGACCTGTCTGTTTAAAAAAGCATTTAGCAGGCAGGGATAGGGGTGGTTGGTTTTAGGGGTGGGTTGTGGGGGGGGGGGGCTGGGAGGTGGTATTGGGTGGGTTTGGTGGGGGTTGTGGGAGGGCTTCGGGTTTAAGGGTATTATTTTTATGGGTTTGTTGTTTTTTTTTAAGTTTGTTTGAGAGCTACCTTGAACCTTTGGGAAAAGGCATCATATAATCTATAAGGTGCCAGCTAATTTTGAGGATTAGCTCCAGGATTAACTCCAGGATCACACAAGCCTTGTATGGAGAAGAGAAATTCTTGTCAAGCCCAATAACGTGGCCTCATCTCAAGGAAACCTTTCCCACCAGTAGAATTTTCTGGGTAGAGAAACCAAGGAGGGGGTGACTCATCAGTGCCAGGCAGGAGTGGCAGAGACTTCTAGCCCACATTCTGCAAGAACAGATGCCCAAGGGACTGTCACACCAGTTCCACTTCCTGTGGAATGCTAGTAAAACCAAGCCTTCTGACCGCACCAATTCTGCCCACAGGTTGTGCTTCCTCCTCCCCAGCTCTGAGCAGACAGCAGCGGCTCCTTTCCAACTCCAACCCTTTTCCCTACAGGAGTCTCCTACTGACTGGTGGGAAGGATTGGGGTCTCCGGTCTTCACTGGCCAGAGCAGGCCATGGGCTAAGCCGCAGACTATATGGTCAGGATTTAGGAACACGAGGGGAAGCTCTATCCCTCAGATCAGCCCATCTAGCTCTTGGATAACTGGGCTCCCAAGCTACAAGGATCACTCGTTTTCTACTGGCAAGAACAGGTATGACTTTTAGAAGAACCGAACCATTGCGACCTGTTGGGTACTTGTCCCACGCAACCAAGAGTGGCCGCTGTCAGAGACAGGATGCTGGGCTGGATGGACCGTTGGTCTGACCCAGTACGACACCTGCTAGGTTGTTAAGAACCATAGGGTCCTCTAGGTTCTAATAGACAAGACCCCGAGGAAGGACTGTAGGTCCCTGCTGGTCTCCCCATGCTCCCCCTGGATTGCTGATGCTGGCTTTGCCCCCTGAGCCAGGAAGATAAAACTGACTTCATGGGGTTTTGATGCAAAAAAAGGCAATGGCAGAAGAAGTGCCAATCCTGCCCCCAGCTGGGGCTCTGGTCACACCAAGAGCCCCTAGTCCAGACAGCCTCATGCCCCACCATGACAAGTGCCCAGTGGGGGGACCCCCTAGGGCACGGCACACCAAGCCTTAACCCCTCCCATGCTGTATGCAGGCACATGGGGGCAGTCAGGCTGGACGGGCAACCCTAGATTAAACCCCTTTGGTGCCAACGCAGGCCCTGACGCATGTATTTTTAATAAGTGCTCTGTAAACGTTCGCAGGGGTGGTAACCCTAATGCTAACGGCTGGACGTCTTGTGCTACTTCCAGAAGGGCTGCCGGCCTTGCATCACGCTCCTCCCCTGTACTGGCCCCAGCCAGGAGCAGGCACTCCAAGACTAAGGCTTCAGGCAGCTTCCGCCGAGGCACATTTTCAAAGAACACTTATGAAAAATAAGAGCTGCAGGCCCTGCATTGGCACCTTGAGGCCTGGCCATTGGTACCGCTTTACACCCGGGTCGGGGGGACCTTTTCCGTCCCAGGGGACGCTAAGTTAATCCACGCTCCAAGGGCCGCACAGGAGTTAGGGCAGGGGGCAACGCGGGAAGAGAAGGATGCAGATCATGGATCCATTTGCGAGCCTCAAGTGTACGCTCACCTCTCCCCCTTCCCCAGTGCTTGGGAGAGAAGAGGATCCAGGGAACGGGGCCACACCTGGCCCCTGGGCCTGAAGTTCCCCACCCCTGCCCTACGGACCGTAGGCAGCCAGCTCCATGGCCTTGGCCTGGTTCTAAGTTCGGTTTCTCGCAGCCTGCTGGATGGGATCGTGTCAACCCTTCAGAACCCATGGGACTGGTGGGAATCGCTGGCCAGTTTCTAGCCATGAAGGCCAGTTGACGGTTGGCATCTCTTCTGAAATAGAGAGAAGACTCTGGCAGCCCATCCCAGAGCACACGCGGCTGGCTGGCTTGATGCACACGTAGGTCAAGGCATCTCACCACTTAGTGGAGTTCAGAGCTCCATGGGCCATTAGCAAACCCCATCACAGCAGCCTTCATGTGCCTTTACTGGAAATCGCTTCCTCCCCCAAGAGGCTGCAGCCTGCAGGGCAGCAAGAGTAAACAACGGCCTGCAATGCTTCCCTGCATCCAAGGTGCAGCTGCTAATGCTTCTGGAAACATGCAAGAGCCCCCCAAGCAGCATGCGTGGGTAGGCAGAGACAGACAGGAGGAGGGCCAGGAGATGCAACTGGCTGACACAAGCAGAGTCCTTGCACCAAGTCCTTGAAATGGCCCATTTACACTCGTGGGAGCGAGACAAGGGACACTCACTGCCTGTTACCTGCATCTCAAGTGCCTCTACCCCACCCTCCTTGGAATGCTACCCCAGCCTCCTTCGCTGCATATGCCGTTCTAGCACAAGGGAAGCTCCTCTGCGAGAGGAGCCTACAGCTCTGGTTGCCTCCCCCATCTCAAGATGGAGCACGCAGAACCGGAAGAGGTGCAGAGAAGAGCAAAGCTATGACAACGTCTGTACAAGAGGCAGCTTAAGCTAGAGCCAGAGCAGGTCTGATTGATCACTGGAACAACTTCCATTCATGTGGGTATGCAAACACACTGAACCCTTCCTCGTCAGAACTCCTCTCCTTCTCTTACATTTGGGAGCAACACTGCAACCAGACACAAACTCTACACTTCCATCGATTAGGGACGAGACAACCAAGACAGGCTAGGAGAGAAGTTTACAAACTCATGAGCAACAGAGAAGAAGAAACAGAGCATGGCTATTCACCCTCTCTCAAGGCAGCCTAGGAAGTTAACTGGCAACAGAAGAGTGCATTTCCTCACTCAACGTACAATTGGCTTGTGGAACTCATTGCCACAGGATGTCGCAGAGGCCAATGGCATAACTGGGTTCAAAAAAAGATTTGAGGTTTCAAGTTGATTAGGGGATGTGATCTCTGATCATGGCACAGGGGGAAGCAAACAGTCGGAAGTGACTCACTCCATTCTGATCTGTAACCTGCTTCTCCAAAGCAAAGCAAAGGTGACTGCACGGAGAGAGTTCGGGAGCCCAAAGACGGTTTATATAGCCCCAGCAGTGTACCTCCTCCTGGGAGGGTGGGGGGTGTCTGCATGGCTCTGCATGTGGAAACAATGGGCAAATGGGTGGCCCCCACCCAGCCGGTCAGATACAGAACTTAAGCAGCCGCGTTTGCCATCTGAGCCAATGGCCGCATTCTGCCCGAGGAGCAGCACTAGTCCCAGAGCAGTTAGCAGCCACGGTCAGCCTCTCCGCCCCCTCACCCCCTTGCTCCAGCATGCCCTGAATTCCAGCCAGCCCCTGTGTTGACATATCGCCGCACTATCTCAAGGCCCAAGGCCCCTCCATTCCAGGGGTCAGGAGAGCAGCTCAGCAAGCACCAGGCAGGGGATCCCATGCACCCAGAGCTAGACAACCCCTCACGCCAAGCTGCTTTCTCCCCCTCCCCCCAGGTCTCCAAGTTCTTAACGTGCTAGCTGGGGCAGAGGGAACAGCAATCTGCATTTTGGAAGAAAAATAATTGGGCTTTGGCCTCTGGCCAGACAGCAGCTCCTGCAGGTTGGAGCCGCCTATGGCTTTGAAAGCGGACCTAGGGGGTTATACAATCCACCCTGCAAGGGGACTGGGCAACAGGTCTAACCAGCCTCCCATCTGCGAGGCCCTGTGACGGGGGGAGGGAGAGGACCCCTTTCCATGGGGCGAGCGATTTGCAACAGAGGGCAGGGGAGCAGTCAGGCTCTGGTGTCCTGCTGGACAAACCAGCACGGAGGGAGTTAACAGCTCCCCGTGCTGGCAGGGAGAGCGAGGCGAGACAGACAGGCCTCTGTTCAGAGCACAATGTGCACATTTCACAAAGCACAAGCCAGTTTCAGGCAATCCTCGCCAGGGCTGACTCTGCTCATCCCTGCACCTGACCAACCCTCGCAGCTCCTGGGCGAGGCCCTGCAGAACTAGGGGAGCCCAAAGCCATTCCTCTCTACCCCAGGAAGGAGTTTGCAGCTTAGAGCGGGACCGGGGGCATTGGAGCTACAGCCAGGGCGGAGACACTGCTGCTGCCTACCCCCAGGGGAAGAATTCTGCCCCAGCACCAGCTAACGGGGCATGCAAGACACCCTGGAGGCTGGTAGGGTGAAGTGCGGCTCATCCGGCCAGTCGACAGGGCTTTGGGGTCAAACCTAGGCATTGGCTGGCGAAGCCAAGGTCCCCCCCTACACCAATTCCTAGCAGCGCTGGGACACACGCCACGGCATGCCGCTGTTTGCAGCTAGAAGCAAGAGGAGAAACTGTCCCGTTCTGGGGGAGATTGGCAAGCTGGCACGATGCGGTGTAGCAACCTGCTGCCAGGTCAGGGGCAGACAAATAAATGACCCGGGGGCTTTGGGGTCCCAAGCCCCCTAGGTTGGACCGTGTCTCAGGTAGCAGAGCACATGCTTTGCATTCATAAGGTCCCAAGTTCAATCCCTGGCATCTCCAATTCAGGATCTCTGGTACCGCGCCAGGGGGAGGCCTCCGCTGGGGACCCAGATTTGAAACCCTGCTGCTGTGTCGGGCTGTGGAAATACAGGGCTAAGATGGACCATTGGTCTGACTCTGCCAGCTCCTTCTAGCCTCCCCTGCATCAGCAGCACCGCCTTAGGGACCTCTCCCTCCTTCGTCCTTGCCTGGCACTGCCAACAATCCAGGCCTTGCGACAGCAGCCAGCCCCCAGGGCTCTGGGGAGCCAGCGCCAGCCTTGGGCCGAGGGTTTGCCTAAGGGGTTTGGAATTGGAAAGAGGAATAGGAATGGGGAGAGCCGCTTGCCCGAGGGCACACTGCACGGAACCAGCGGGGCCGCAGCAGGCGTGGGGGCACCAGTCTGGCCCAGGGCTCCTCAGAGCTGCCGCAGGGAAGCACAGACGGTCCCTCCTGCAGCAAGAACCGCTGTCCGTGCTCCAGAGAGAGAAGGAGCCAGCTCTAAGCAGCTTGGCCCCCTCTCCCCCTGCCCGGTTCAAAGGGCAGAGCTGCCTGCCCGGCCACTCCTAGCTCGTTGTCTCCCCTCCCCCGGGCAAGGTGTGCGCGGGGGGAGCCAATCCCCGGCCGATCAAGCCAAGCCCCGGCTGGGCCGTTACCATTTCAAAAGGCTGCAGCCTCCCGGACAAAGGCCTCCTGCGCTCCGGGAGGGGCGGGGATGGCAGCAGGCGGGGAGCCAAGTTCACCCAAACGTCTCGGGGCTGAGCGGAGCCCAAGCTTACCCCCCCTGCCCCAGTCTTTGGGCAAGGCTGGGCTCCCTCCAGCCCAACCCCCGTGGGCTGCACCGTCGGGCCCCCATGGCGGGGTCTGCCTCCCTCGGGTCGGGCCCGAATCCCAATCCCCACCCGCGGGGAGAGAATCTCACTCATCCCGGGCAGGAGCGAGCAGGCCCGGCTAGACGGAATGCAAGCCCCGGGGCGGGGGTTTCATCCAGGGCAGCAGCCGGGCAGCCAAGCCCCTGCCCCGAGGAGCCTGCGGGCGAGCAGAGCCCACGCCCGAAGGGAAGGGAGGCTCCCCGGGCACGGCCGGGTGGCAGGGAGACGCGAGCACGTGGGGAGCCGAGCCTCAGCCCAGACACCCTGGTGATGCCCCCCCGCCGACTCTTACCTTGCCCCAGGCTCTGGCCCCGGGTTAGCTCGCCACGGGGCACCGCGAAGGTGAAGCCAGCCGGGCAGGGCGGCTCCGGCTCGCACAGCTGCCGGCTCACCTGCGGGGAGAGGGGAGAGTCAGCGCGGCCGGCCCCGGGGGACACACACACACACCCCCCCACCCACCCCGGCGCGGCGCGGTCCCCGCTCCCGTTACCTGCAGCAGGAGGAGGAGGAGGAGGCAGAGCCCGGGGAGCGGCCCCATCGAAGCGATCGCGGCTCGGATCTCCTACAAGCCCCAGCGCAAGCGGCTCCCTCTGGCCCGCCCGCCCCGCCGTCGGGCGCCTTTAAAGCGGCGGCTCCCAGGTGAGGCTGGGGCGGGGCCGGGCCCAGGTGCCGCCCCCTCCCCGCTGAGCCCCCTCGGGGCCGGCGGAGGGGAGGAGTGTCCGGCCAGCCTGGCTCCGTGCCCCGGAGGGGAGCGGAGCGTCTCGCCTGGTTCCCTGCTCGCTCTGCCCAGCGCTTGCAAACCAGCCCGGACCCTTCCCTCCCCACTCGTGGCTGCAGCGGAAACCGTGGCAGGCGCTGCCGTCTGAATCTGCCGCGAGCGCAGCCCCCCGCGTGGGGTGGGGCCAGCTGGGTCCCCGCGCCCCAAGGCACCAGTGCGGGGCCGGCAACACGCATTGTTCATGCGGGTTTGGGGCTCACTCCCCCGCTCCAGTCGGTTTGTGACTCAGTTTCCCTCCAGCACTGATTCGGCCTGCGACGGGTTAACCTTCTCGCCACCGACGGCCGCTCAGTCCATTGGCGAGACTAGCTTGTTCCGAGTGTCTAGAAGGCGCCGGGCAGTTCCTGGCTGCCCGATTCAATTGCATTCCTGCCGTGACTTCTCAGCGCCTGCATGAGGCGAGTTTTCAGCTTCCATTAGCTACATGTTGCCTTAACTTTTACATAGATGTTACACATGTGATCTCCTCATGACCGTGTTCCTTAAACCCGTGCCTAGGGGGCAGCCCTCCATGTCAAGTAGAGGCTCCCAGATGGGACCCCATGCTGGGGGGGGCACAGCCCAGCTGACATGGATTGAACCCCCTTTGCTAGGGCTTTGTTGCTGGCTGGAGCGGTGGGATTCTGTCTGGGACTCCAAATGGGCTCATGCAGGTCAAATAAAAAGGCTTGAGAAGCTTGGGAGGGGGGGTGAGGCATGGCATAGCTAGGATAGGGATATGGGTGGTGCAGCAGCCGGAGGACTTCCAGGAAGGGGCATAGTAGCTACTAGCTAGTGAGGAGGAGCGCCTGAGCTCCACTAGGAAACTTTCAGAGTGGGCCCGGCACTCTGCCCCCACCTACTCTGAAAATGTCATCGCTCTGCCCCACCAAGAACAAACTCTTCAGAGAGAGCAGGAGTATTGACTCGACTCCATCCCCCTCTTAAAAGTTCCTACCTGGCGGGATTGCGGGGGGCAGTGCTGCCTGCATGGGTAATCCCTGCCCCCCTTTTGCCCTTAGGGTGCCCATCATTTGGGACCCATGCTCCCAGGCACAGCTGCTGAGAGTGAAGGTGGAGGCTGAGGGGGGGTTTACTCTAAGTAGGGTTACCCCCTAGGCACATTTTTAAGGAACACCTTAGGTGCCAGTGCAGGCCCTGCAACATGTATTTTTCATAAGTGTTCCTTAAAAATGTGTCTTGGGGGCAACCTTATTAATCCAACCTAGCTCCACCCAGAGGCCCAGGTTCTCTCTGCCCTGCTTCCCCTAAGTGCCCTCTGCCCTGGGCACTTATCTCTGGGACTGTGGGGGTCCTCCCGAGCCAGTGAGTCCCTGGGGACAATGCCAAGGCAGTGAGGCTTTCCTAATTGTCATTGTCCCTCGGTGCGACAGACTCGCTTGGCCGCTGATCCCACTGGAGCTGCCCCCCCTCCCCCTTTCAGAATCCATCTCCAGGCAGAACCCAGGAGCAGCATGGAATATTAGGGAGTCGTTGGTGGGGGTGGGTATTTTCTGCCAACCTGTGACCAGCCCTCGTTTCATTCTCAATAGCAAGCAATGCATGAAGGGTAGAGGGGCTGTGCAGCCGGGGGCTCAGCTCGGCTGTCCCTCCCAAATTCCCAGAGCCTGGTGCGTCCTCTTGGCTTGGCACAGAGAGCGGCCCGCCCACCCATCCAAGCAGGCCCTGGTAGGGTCAGGCTGGAAAATGAAAACCGCCCTTTTTGGCACGTCCAATCGATCAGTCAATATGAGCGATAAAACGCAGCAGCTGGTACAAACCGCTGGCTCCGGTGCAGCAGCCCCCAAGAGAGAGCTGATCCTGCACCTCTGGAGAGTGCCAAATGCCACAGTGATGGGCACGGCGCAAGAACCGGGGGGGAACAGGATTCCCTTTTTGGCCTGGGCCTCAGCAGCACAACCCACAGCCCCTTACCCGGAGACAAGGAGTCAGGACTCCGAAATCCAGACATCAGCACTCGAATCAGGAGATTAAAAAATACAGTTTGACTTCTTTCTCTTTGCCTTCCAAGGCCTTTGGCACACGACTGGGGCCTGGCTCTCAAGCCCTTCTCTGCGCTCAGCACGAGAAATGTGCTTTTCCACGGAGTGGAAGGGGAGAGTTTCCCCGCATTGCCTGTCTCTCGGAGCCGGGGCTTTATTCATTAGTAGAGAGGCCCAGCAATGGGCCCAGTACACAGAGACAGCAGCTCCCTCCCGCAAGGGGCCACAGGGGGAGAGACAGGAATACATTCCGGAAGCTGCAGGTGGATGCGTGGGCAAGTGAGAGACAGCAACAAGGGTATCCTCTTTTCCCCGGAACTCCCTCCCTGAAGCCATTCGCTCAGCTTCCTCCCTCCAAATCCTCAAATCCCTCCATAAAACCCCCCTCTTCCGTCAAGCGTTCCCTGGCTCCTCGTTCCCCTCACCCCCTTGCTGACTTAGCCTGAATCATCCTATCTTGTGTCACGTTGAGCTCTCCCTGGTTGAGTGGCAGGCATGTTGGTTTGGGGATGGGAGGCTGGCAGTTCTAATCCCGCTCCTGCTGCATGGGGGGCATAGCTCAAGTGGTAAAAGCAGGTGATTTGCATGTATAAGGTCCCAGGTTCAATTCCTAGCATCTCCACCTCAGGAACCCTGCTAGCACACCCAGAGGAGGCCTAGACTGGGGCTTGGAGGGGTCTCAGGTAGCACACCAGGATGGCCCCTGCCAGAGATCCTGGAAGTACTGGATTTGGACCCAAATTTGAAACCCCTGCTGCCGTGTCAGGTTGTGACAATAGTGGGCTAAGATGGACCATTGGCCTGACTCAGTTAGGCAGTTTAGTTTATTAAATTAGTAACTACACCTTTGTAACTAAGCCAAGCACGTGCACCAGAGACCTCATGAGTTCATGTACGTATCCTTGTCTCTTCCTCTGTTTCCCACCCCCATTTGTCTCTCCTCCCCTTGTCTCTCTTAGATCGTAGGCTGGAGCAGGGACCGTGTCTCTTTCTTACAATTGTAAAGTGCCAGGTACATTGCTGGTGCCATATAAATGCTTAATAATAATAATAATTAATAAATAATACACAGAATACACATGATCTTGGGGTGATGCAGAAATTAAATGTAACTTACCCATATTTCATATCTATCAAATGGTTTATTAACCTTGGATCTAATGAAAATTAAGACTGGTTATGTAAAGGTAAATAATTTATAGAGGAAAATTAAATCCAAAAATTAAAGCCCCAAACCTGACAAACAGGATGAGGGGAAGGAAGGAAGGTAAAAAGGATTCCTATATAAATGAAGGTAAATTGAGGGAAAGAGGTGGAAAACGTGACTGACCAACCCCAGCCCATGGAGGAGCAGAGGAACTAGAAGGTTTGGGGGGAGGGAAGCCATCAAGAAGTGTTAAGAAGACAATGCCTGAGCCATTAGGGGAGGATTCCAGCACTTTGGAGAGGAACAACAGACCGGGGCCGAGGGGGAGAAACTCTAAGAAGAAAGAGGACGGGCCCAGCCTAAACGCAGGTTGAGTCAGTATTGAACAGGGTAGGCACGGTATCCAGAAGACGTCAAAGTGAGGGTAGCATCACATTCTTCCTTGCACTCTTGTCTCTAATCATTGCACCGTTCTTAAAGTCAAACTCACACATCAACCCATGTATAATTCAATCTGGCGCATTGGTGCGAGTGAGCCTGGCAACTGGGCATTCGCAGCGAAGGGGAACCCAGCGTAGACATCTGGGGAATCGGTTCTTCTGAGTCCGTGAACAGAGTCATCCCAGAGCAAGGGGGACCGACACAAGGTTGCTCCTGTCGGGCTGGGGGGGGGGGCAGTTCTGCAGGGAACGGGGCCAGTGGATGCTGGGAGGGAACCAAGTTCACAAAGGGGGGGCTCTGAAAGCGGACAGGGGCACCCAGCCATTAATGACAGCGGCGAGCTATCCCAGGACACCCCAATAATCTATGAACAATTGCTCAGGAAAGGGAGTGTTGAGTAGCCATTCATTTAGTCACAGGGGAGACGGACACTCTGAATAAAAGGCTGTAGGGATGGCATTACTGAGCAGTGGGCGGGGCGGGGGACACCACGGACCACACTTGATTTGTGAGAGCTGGAAGCGGGGGTTCTCACTAGGGTTGCCATCTAGGCACACTTTTGAACAAAATGCATGTTGCAGGGCCTGCACTGGTGCAATGCAGGCCCTGCAACATGCATTTTTCATAACTTCCTTAAAAATGTGCCTCGGTGACCACCCTAGTTCTCACTGAACCTAGGATTTCAGAGGCTCCCGCTCCACACGTAGCTCTCCCTCTTCTCTCCGATTAGAGGTGGGGAGCCACCCGGGGCCCAAATGGAACCTGTGGCAAGTTTTCATGTGTCCCCTGCATCCAGTTCCTACCCGCAAGCTCTGAAAACCGGATCTATGGGGCAGGGGGCAGAGAGGACTGGAGGGCACGCGCACAAGGAGAGGGAATGGATCCATGGCACAGATCCATGTTCTGGACCCTCCTTCTCTTGAGTGCGTCCCGTAAGCTTTGAGCACGGAGCATTGTAGGGGAGTAACTTTAGGCTACAATTTGCCGGGGATGCTGACCCATGTACGCTCCACCCCCATAGCCCTAGAAATTGCAGGGAGAGGGCATTTTCATCCCATTGCCCCCTGCTATAATTACCCCCTCCGGCTTCTGCTAGGGTTGTGCCTGCCTTGAAAGCTGACCCTAATGGCATCTTCTTTGTTTCTACAGCGAGGCGGGGACCTCCCCATTATCCCTGCAGTAGGCCTCCAGCAGGCCCAAGGGCTGCCCATCCCAGGCTTCCTGCTGCTGGTAAAGCTCACATGAGGGGCAGAAAACAAATCCCTGGGGCAGACAGCGAGCACCCACAACCACACACACAACTTTGCTGCAAACCTGTTGCCTGGCAATGGCCGAAGCCCAGAGCCCCATTGTGGAGGACCTTCTTGGACCTTCTCGGTGGCCGCCCACGGCTGTGGAACTCCCTGCCGATGGAGGCCCGTTTGGCCCCGGATCTGCCCTCGTTTCGACGCCGTTGTAAGACGTGGCTTTCGGGGAAGGGGTTAGGGTGGGGGATGGTTGGGGATTTTTTATACCTCCCTGTTGTTGTCTGTTTTTAAAGTTCTTTTCATGTTAATGTTTTATGTTGTGCGTCGCCCAGAGCTGCCTGGGGCAGGATAGGTGGGTTACCAATGTCTAAATAAATAAGTGGTGGCTCTCACCAATTTCGTTCGAGACGCTGCGCATTTCTCCCTTTCCCTTTGCAGAAGTCCGGGGGCTGCAATGTGGCCAGCTGTGCTGCCATCCTGCACCCCCAGGCCTGTCTGAAAGTGACCTCCCGCCCAGTAAACGGCGTCTACCCATTCAGCTCAGCCGTGCAGGGAGGCCCCCTCTCTGGCATGGGCCCCAGAAAGCCGGTCTGATCCATTTACCTGCTAATGCCATTAACTGCAACTGGTTGCTTTTTTTAGGTGGCGCGTGCAGCGATGGGAGGAAGGATGCACCTTGATGCTCCCATTCCTAGTAGTATTCTTATGATGATTACAAACATTTATACAGCGCTGGTCATGTTCCTACCCGCGTGAATATATCGCACACAGCGTTTCAGCGACGCCCTGGTTTGCACTGAGGGGTTAAGACCGTGGAGCCTGGCTGCTAGCCATTTGTGCCCCTAGCCTCTCCCAGAACGGAGCCAAGCCCTTTTCGAACCCAGCTCTGCTACTTGCCTCTCAGCATCCTCTGAGGACAAGTTCCCCCAGTTAACTGTATGCTGAGTGAAAAAGGACTCCCTTTTGTTTGTTTTAAATTTACCGCTGGTTAGTTGCATGGAGTGTTCCCTAGTTTTAGTATTATTCATATTTTCAAGGGCAAATAAAATAACCGCTCTCTGTTTATTTTCTCATTCCACCCCACTCATGATTTTATAAACGTCTATCCTCTCCCCTCTCAGTTGGCTCTTCTCCAAGCTGAAGAGCCCTAACCTACCAAGCCTCTCCTTGTGCGTAAGCCACTGCAGACCCTTGATCATTTTTGTGGACCCCTGCTTGGAGGAAGGCAGAAAGGGCTGCTGCCTTGGGACGCTCTGTCTGTGGTTCTCATTCTGCACATTAGTGGGGTGGGAATGGCCTCTCCCAGAGATTAGGATCTAAGTGCAGTTCTTTAACTCTGATCCATCTCAGACCCCTCGCTCCCCCACCCCGGGACGTCCAGAGCCTCTCCAGATAATCCCATCGTTCTGGCAAGGACAAGAGAAAGAAAGAGCAGACGAGACCCTGCACTGGGAGCAAAGAGGGGCAGGGGGGCTCTGTTTGCAGATGCCCAGGAGATAGGATCACTCACAGAAGCAGAGCTCCCCAACAAACAAGGTGCTCCGGGAGAGAGAAAAAGTCAGCATTGCAGTGTCTCACCCCCTTCCAGAGCCTTTCGCTGGACAGGTGAAGAGGCAGAGTAAAGGGGATTACGAGGGAAAGAAATGACAAACACCTTCCTGGGCTGGGGAGAGTCTGTGAGTTCTGCCCTTGAGTGGGACGACAGAGACACAAAGTCCTGGACTGTGAGTTCAGCGAAGGCTTTGCTGAATGAGAGAGGCTTTGTGATTTAACCCACACAATGGCATCCGTGGATGCAGCAACCAGCCAGTCAACAAGAAGGGAAGAGTGTGCGCACACGCCTGCCCTTGCTGCACCAGCCCCTGGATGAGGCTAGGCGTGAGGTGAAAACAGAGACATTTAAATCGTCCCTTTGTGATGGGAACTTCTGTGTTACGTACTAGCCTCAGTTTTATGACGATCAGAAATAGGCTGTGTGTGAGAGCAATATCCCGGCAGCAATTCCAGTGGGCAGGGGTGTAAAGCAGCCATGTCTGGCACCATATTCTCCCTTTCCCAGTGCTGCCCCCTCAGCCTGGAACTCCCTCCCTCCCTCCCAACCTTCAAATCCCTCCTAAAACCCTCCCTCTTCCATCAGACGTTCCCTAGCTCCTCACCCCCCACCCGCCCCGATTGCTCACTGAGAATCCATCCCATCAGCAGCCCCGGCATTCACGCGTCCCTTCTCTGCTGTAACTAAACGAAGCATGTGCACCTGCTACTTCCTGAACACACCGCGGTCTCTCCCCTCCCTTCTCTTTCCTAGACTGGATGCCTTGGGCTAGGCACAGTTGGAAGGAACACTTATGAAAAATACATGTTGGAGGGCCTGCACTGGCCCCATGGCAATGTAAGCCCCACAACATGTATTTTTCATAAGTGT
The DNA here is from genome assembly GCA_003113815.1 of Sphenodon punctatus. Taxonomy (NCBI): domain Eukaryota; kingdom Metazoa; phylum Chordata; class Lepidosauria; order Sphenodontia; family Sphenodontidae; genus Sphenodon; species Sphenodon punctatus. The sequence goes on from QEPC01000412.1 coordinate 2,986,434, forward strand.
TCCTTCAAAATTTGCATAAGTGGCAACCCTATGTGCACCCCTCCAGGCGGGCACCTGTCTCTAAGTAATGATTGCACGGTGCCAGGTACATTGCTGGCACCATATAAATAAGAACCCTAATTTCTTTTCTTTTTTTTTAATAAGTATTTTATTGCTTTAAGTAAAATTACAAAATGTTGCAGTCTTGTTTTCTTATCTTTCGTTTCCAGGTTCTTTAAAGCATTACTAATTCCAAGCACAAATTAAATCAACAGCAAAGATTCAACATAACCGTTGTGATGGATTCCAGCACAGGACAAACTGGGAAGTAGTTTTCCCATTAGATTTTTTCTTTACAGCAAATACTCGCAGAGGCAGGATCTTTGGTCTTGGGTTCTGTCCATAGCTTGCATGGTTTAACTTTCCGTACAGGAGAACCACTTGGCGTCGAAGTCCTCGGATTGATCCTGGGATGTTGCAGACATCTTTTCCATCGAAGAGGCGTACCCTAAGTTATTCAGCCACTGGTCTCTCTCAACTGTCCGTAGCTGAAGTATGGTTTTAATGGCAGCCAGGATCAAAGCCATGCAGGCAGGCCTGTAACGTTGTATTCAATCTGTTTGGGGGTAGATGCCCACCAACGCTGTTTCAGATTGAAAGGGGAGGGTGATATGAATCATTTCCTGTATTTTGGTCTAAACTTTGGCCCCAAAGGGTTTTATCCTGTCTCAGTCCCACCATGCGTGCCTATACAATCCCGGCATACCGCATCCTTTCCAACAGAGTCCCGATGCCTCTCCCGCCACGTTACTGAGTCTGTTTGGTGTTGGGTAAAAGAACGCAGTAAGTTTTACCGGTGGTTCTTTTAGCTCCCTAGACTTAGAGCAGCTTATTTCCTCCATTTGCTTTTCTTCAAGTGTCAGAGACTTTGTCCCCCACTTTGTCAGGCAGGCTGCGGGCTTGCTATGCCGCTCAGTTTGTAGGGCCTTGTGGATTGTAGCCGTAAGCCCTTGGTTAGCAGTTCTATTCAAAAGGAGTTTTTCTTCCCCCTTTTTTGGCCTAGTATAGTGATCTATCTGTTCCTGCTGGTCAAATGTGCTTTTTCATTAGCGATGTTGCATAGGATCTACGTTAGTTTGTAAAATTGCTTGGATATCATGGGAGAACATGAAAAGTTGTGGGACTCTGGTGATACCTTTGTCTTTTCATTGTTTTCTTAATTTTGGCACTAAGCCGCTTTGTGTTGCCAACAAGCTGGTTATCGGCATCAGGGCCGCATGATGGGGCTTGTGAGAACATCCTTGATAGAACGCATCCAATACCCAAGTTCCCAGCATGCTCCATAGACTGCTGTCGAGGGCGAAAGGAAAGGGCGGTGTGACAGGGTGCTCTGTGGAAAGGGGGCC
>QEPC01000412.1:3000377-3035539 GCA_003113815.1 Sphenodon punctatus
GTGTTCAAAATGCTAGAAATGTGATGTTTGTGATAAAATTGAGGTTTTGAAATCGTGAGATGTAACTGTTAGTCTGGTGATCTGCCTGCTTTTAAACCTGGCAGAGGAGGTGAATATAACCTGCCTAACTGAAACTGCTGGATTAAGTAATGTAATGTCCTTCCAACGTTAACCCTGGGAACTCCTTGCTGCTGGCTGAGTTATGCCCTGGCTCCGTCTATCGTATCCCTGGCTCCGCCTACTGTATCCCTGGCTCCGCCCCTAGGCTAAGCTCCACCCCTAGGCTAGGCTCTGCCCCTAGGCCCCGGCCCAGCCTTACTACCCCAGTGCCCCTCCAACATCAAAACCCACCAGCCGCCCCTGTGTGAGGTGTACGATCCACGCAGAGCTTGCATAAGGGGCGCATGTGCAGGGGCCTGCCTATGGCGACAAAAGTCTTTGCACCGGTCCTGGCGGTGGGGGGAGGGGATGCCATGACCGGATGGGGGCGGTCTGAGAACAGAAGCCCCCAACCCCACCCCATCCAAATCTGCTGCCCTAGGCAGGTGCCTATATTGCCTGCCCCCAAGTCTGGCCCTGGAGACCTGGCCTGGCTGCAAGCCACTAGCTACAGAGCGCCCGGAGGGTGAGCCTGGAGGGCAGCAGCCAGGAATCTATTTTCTCCTCCCTGATCGGATTCCTTTGATGGGTTTAACCCAGATTGAGTCAAAGCCAGTCGCCCTGGAGGCAGGAGCAGTGGGATTTTCCAACTTTCCTCCACCTGCTCCAGAGTCTGTGTCCTGTTGCGGGGTTCCGCCCATACACAGACAGCGGCCTGGCTTTCTGGGTGCCCTGATCCCAGGGGCCCTGCATCCCAGAGAGCTCTCCCAAGAAGGGCTCCCTCCGCCCCCGTCCCCAAGCAAAGCCCAGACGCAGAGACGTGCAGACCGTGACTGCAGCAGAGCCCGCCGTGCATGCGATCCAGGCAGGAACGTACGGCACCAGGCAGGGTGAGAAACCCTGTTGTAAGCCACATCCCCCCCAGGATCTCTAATGGGGGGGGGCCCGCGTGTGTGGGTTCAGGGGGAGCGGACCCCAGTGCATTAGACCCAGGAATATAAATAACAGCAGGCCTTCAGGGCAGGGAGCCCTACTCCCTGAAGGGAATGAATGTTCTGCTTCGTTGGGGCATCAAAAATGGATTCTGGCAACATTGCCCTTTTCCCTAAGGCAGCACGGGGGAGTCAGTTTGTGTCCCCCAGAAGGGGGGGCCTGTATGACCAGCTTCCTGGATCCGGCCGGCACTGTCCCCACTTTACCTGCCCTGGGGGATTTGTCCAGCCCTGAAGCTCACTCCTCCTTGCACCTGGGCTCAGCTGCTCCAGGGCCACGTGTGCCTGGGCTAGCTCCCCAGGGGCAGGAATCCCGTGGGGGCAGGGGGCCAATCCAGCTTGTGGGGTAGGGGGGTTGAGCTGGTGCCCAGGTCCTGCTCTGACTCTCTGCACTGGGGGGGATGTTTCCTGTGGGCCCCAACTGTACCTCGGCACAGAGACGGGCCTGCCCGTTTCACGGCAATGGCATCCCACCCCTCTGCGGAGTCAGTCTGGAGGGGGGCAATCCCCAGCCTCTGTTGGGTCCCGGCTCCAGGGCAGCTGCTGTGCATAGTGCAAAGGGATCCACCCTGCAAGTGACCCCAGGCCTGTGCAGGCTGGGGACCCGCAATGCAGCCTGGCCCTGTTGGGGATGCCAGGTCAGGGAGAGACAGGTGCCACCAGCTTTAAGAATGAGCCAACGGCTGCCCTGCAGAAACCACTTGCTCTGCAGTCTGGGGTGCTCCTGCAGCACCCTCTGGTGGTCACAGACCATAGTGCTTCTCCCTCCCCCCATCAGGAGTTTGCCCTGCCCTTCGCCTTGGTACCAAGCGGGGATCCACAAACCCGGCTTGGGAGGAGAGTAGGGTTGCCCCCTAGGCAAAGTTTTTAAGGAACACTGATGAAAAATACAAGTTGCAGGGCCCTGCATTGGTGCCTTAGACAGGAGCACCCCAGGCTGCAGAGCAAGTTCATTGGCCTAAGGCGCCAATGCAGGGCCCTGCAACCTGTATTTTTCATCCGTGTTCCTTAAAAATGTGCATAGGGGGCAACCCTAGAGGGGAGGGGCAAAGGACAGCTGCAGCCACTGGTTCCAGACCTGGCTGCCCTGCAATCTTCCCTGCCAGGGGCTCCGGTGACACTGTCTTATCGCTGGCATTGCCCTTCCCGGGAGAGGGCAAGCCCCATGTGCCCTGCAGGTGGGGGCGGGGAGGGGGAGCCGTGTGCAATTAGAGAGGGGCCCCCCTGTAATCAGAGCCTGGCAGGAGGAGGCCCCCTGCCTAGTTCACGTTCCTCCGTGGCCTTTATCCTGAGAGACCCCGCACAGAACCTGTCCTGGCTGCGAGGCTCCCAGGGCTGGGGGGGCGAGGGAGGCACATCTATCATGGCTTGAACGTGGCTTGCAATTTGATAGGTTTCCTTACAGCGCTGCCCAAAACCTCAGCACTCCGTTCCTTAGTCCCGTTTTTAGTCCTAGTGCAAAGATCACCTGCCCCGAATGGTCAGAAATCACAAGTCGGTCCTCTCAGGAAAGCTGTGGCAGACTCCGACTCAGGTCTCAATTATGGGTCCCAAAAAGGCAAGGGGTACTGGGATCTTTCTAAGTGGCAGCCCTGCCAAAGCTCCCAGAGAGCTTTAGCCTCCCCGTGCAAAAGGCTGCAGCACTGCCCTGCCTCCCAAAGAGCCCCACCCTTCCCATGGGGTAACAAGCAACCCCACCAGGAAAGAAGTTCAGAGCAGTGAGCCTGACGTCTGTGCCAGGCAAAATGGTGGAAACGATTATTAAGAACAGAATTACTGGGCGTATTGATAAACATGACATAATGGGGAAGAGTCAACATGGATTTAGCAAAGGAAAGTCATGTCTCACTAATCTACTGGAATTTTTAAAGGGTGTAAATAAGCATGTGGATAACGGGGAGCTGATCAATATAGTGTGTTTGGATTTTCAGAAAGCATTTGATAAGGTCCCTCATGAGAGAGACTTGAGAAAATTAAATAGTCATAAGAACATAAGAATCTCCCTTGACCCTGTGGGCCAAAACATTGCTATCGGGGTCTAAGGAACTGAGGAAGGTGCCCCTGCCCCCACCCCTTTTATACACCGGCATTCTCGCGAGGGCGTGAGGGGAGGGGCAGAGGGCACTCCTACACGCTTCCAGAACTTTCCTACAGGAAGCATATAGAGAACGGTTCTTAAAGAGACAGTATCCGATCTAGCTAGGGCATCCCATGATCCCATGAGTGAGAATGCACGGAGCCATCTCGAAGAACTAAGTTACGGTAAGTAACCTCTATTTCTAGAACACCTTGTTGTATGTTCTGGAGCACCATAATTAGAATGTTTGCTGCTTTTAAACTTGTGCCAGGTACCGCTGTGATGCGGGTGACGGCCACAGACGCTGACGAAGGTGTCAATTCCTACAATGGCGTTGTGTACTACTCCATCCTCCGCCAGGAACCCCCGGAGCCCCACAGCCAGATGTTCACCATCGACAGCTCCACTGGGGTGATCAGTGTGGTTGGAACAGGCCTGGACAGAGAAGTGAGAGCCCAGCACGGTTGGGTGGGCAGGATGCATCTCTGGGTAGAATTTGCAGAGAGAAGTCTCTAGATTCTGCACTGAAAATTATTATTTGTCTGGTGCCAGTAACGTGCCCGGTGCGGAATGATTGTGATTAGAGACGGGTCCCTGCCCCAGGGAACTTACAATCTGGAATGTGTCAGACGTGACGTGCACAACCCCAAATCTGCAGGATTCCTTCAGCTGTCGCCTGCTGCCCTGGTTTCTCTGACGCCTGCGCCTAGATCTCGTACTTTGCTAAACCTTCCCTTCCTCGCCAGCACTTCTGACTGTTCACACAAGCCTTTCCTCCCCGTGGTAGTAGCTGGACACGCCTGGAGAGCTACAGGTTATTAGCAGAATTCACCTGCACTTTAATCCCTTGGCAGGTAATAATCCCCAGCCTGACCTGGTGTCCTCCCTGCCAAAACCTCAAATTCACATTCAGACTGACTTGGGTGTCATGTAAACCCTGCCCCCGGGTCTGTCCCTGGAGTGAATGGTGCTTACGCCTGGGTTAGCAGCATCCTCTGAGAGAGGTCCGGGGCTACCTGGGCCTCTGCCGGGAGGGAGTTCCACCGAAAACACCCTCTCCATAGTGGCCCCCCGGGAAACCAGAGGGATCTCAAGAAAGGTGCCCCCGGTTGACCGCAGGGGCCGATCCAGAGCCCGGGGAGTGAGGCGACCCTGGAGGTAACTAGGGCCCAAGCCAGTGCAGAGAACGGAGCACCGGTGTGATGTGCTCATGGTGGCCTGTCCCTCTAAGGAATTGGGCCGCCGCATTCTGCACCAGCTGCAGCCTCCGAGCCGTTGTCGTGGGTAGCCCCACCCACGTCGAGCGCGTTACAGTAGTCAAGTCTTGACGTGATGAAAGGGTGGATGATGGCGGCCAGGTCGGAGTCTGAGACATATGGCCGAAGCCGCCGCACCAGATGTAATTGGCGGAAAGCGCTCCTCGCCCCAGGCCCCACCTGAACATCCAGGCGGAGCTGGGAATCGAGGAGCGCTCCCAGACTCCGAACCTGGGGAACCAGTGGGGCATGAACCCCATAATTGATGGAGGACGCCACACCTGATGCCTTCCCCACTAGCATCACCTCCATCTTATCAGGATTCGGCTTCAGCCGGCTTGCCCTCATTCAGTCCCCCCCACAGCCGCCAGGCATCGGGTAAGCAGCGAGACCGCCGGTTCTGGGTCAGAGGTAAAGCTGGGTGTCATCAGCATGTTGATGACACCGAACATTAAACCGTCTCACGGCCTCGCCCAGCGGCTGCATGTACACGTTGAACAGGCGAGGGGACAAACTGGAGCTCCAATGGACTGAGAGAAGAGATTTGTGTTTTGGGGATCTCTGAGGCAAGGTGACTTAAACCCTCCTGGCCTGGAAAGTTCTGGACCGAGCTGGTCCAGTGGGAGCGTCAGAGGGGAAACGGACTCACAGCTAGCCTCAAATGGGGCAGAGAGGCCTCCATCCCGTCACCACGCGACTAGGACTACGGGATGCAGCTCACATCTCCACCTGAGAGGAGACGTGGGAAACCAGACAAAGAGGTCTTAGAGAGTACTTCAAAAGGGAGAAAATGATGGCAAACATGGCTGGATTAACATACGTGCACATTGGAACTGCTACAGGGATATCGCTTTCATACAGGGCATATTTCTGATAATCATAAACATAGTGACCTGTTTGGGTACTTCTCCCAAGAGACCAAGATTGGCCACTGTCGGAGACAGGATGCTGGGCTCGATGGACCATTGGTCTGACCCAGTCTGGCTCCTTATGTTCTTAGGTAACGTTTTAAGACTTGGCAGAGCCAACGCCCAATACCCTCCCTCTCTGAAAACTTCCTTCTTGGCAGGGCCCTTTGCAAGCAGCCTGATCGCCAGTAGGAAATGTTCCGAGTGGCTGGAGGCTGGGTTTCACCTGCCTGAGGGTTCCCTCCAGAGGCCTGGATTGGAAGGGGGTTGCTGCCACTCATCCTGATTCCCTCCCCTCCCCTGCTGCAGGTATAATTGCGAGGGCAGGACCCTTTGGGTGCCATCCCTTGGGTGCCTACCGAAGGGTGACAACTAAGGGTTGAGAGCCCGTGGAGCCAACTACGCGGCAAAACAGTGTGGGAGCCTGCAGCGGGAGTGGAGGCGGTGTGCTAGTCACCTGTGAAGCAGCAGAACCCGACACGTCCATCGTTGGAGGGTAACGATCCGGAGCATCCCCCACCCTTGCATTGGACTTAGATACCTGTGGGCTTGAGACCAGGTGCGCGCGGCCTTAGCCGTAGGGCTTGGGCGGGGCCGTACTTTGGTATTTTTGTGTAGCGGGGTTGCTCAGAGGGCAGCTGCGTTTCTGGCAGTGTGAGATCGTTCTGTGGCCAGTTAGCACCATGCCAAATAAAGGCAAGACCAAGAGGGGGACGGGGGCCATTACGAGGGCACGAGCTGGGCAGCTGTTATCGGAGGCCTGCTTTAATCCGGCGCCGACATCGGCCAAGTCCAAGCGAGAGAGCCCTACACATGGGTCTATTACCTGTCAGTCTGGGATGGAGCGGGACTTGTCCCTTGTATCCAAGGCCTCTAAGCCTCTTGCTGCTTTACATGCGTGTGAAGCAGCTGATTTGGAGGGTGGTTCTGAATTTGGGGGATCTGATTTTCTTACAAAACCTTCCCAGGTGCCGGTAGATTCCTTGTTGTCCTGTGCCCAGGCATTTAGGGAACAAGGGGAAAGGCTGAAGGCCCTGGCCGCCAAAGCTCGGTCATTTTCTCAGCCCCCTATAGGTGTCAATCAAGTTGATTTGGGCAGAAGTAGTTGTACAGCGCAGATTTGCACAGAACACTCTGGCCCTCACGCAATATCTACGGGTGATTTAGAGGGTAACTCCCTATCACTAACTTTATTTAATACTGGCCGGAGGGATTTAGAGTCTTTATATATTGATAAGGTCTGTTTCCCCCAGAGTCAAGACAGTGTGCCACAGGGGGCGGCAGGGTTGTTGGAAAATAATATTATAAATAAAGGGGATTCTTCTTTAGAACGTTTGGGCTCTATTATCAAATTGAATTCTTCTTCCTTTAAAAAACAAGAGGCCCAGGTCCTCTCTTTATCACAACAGCTGGAAGAATGTGTACAAAAACGTACGTCCCATACTGTGTGTTTTGAGGATAAACTTCAGTCCATTCAGCGGCAGGTAGATCAGCTTGAAGTACGTATGAATGACTCCGGTAGGCTAGGGCTGGGGAGGGGTTTACAAACCAAGGATCAAGTCTCCCAAACTATTCTGTCACATGGTTTGGGATGCTTTTGCCCTGTCGAGTCTAAGACCGACACCGATTGGAAGTTTGACCCCATACCAGAGGCTTTGGTTTTTACAATTTACCCCTTGAGATGTGGCATACCTCCCCCCTGGGATTCCAAGTTTCAGATTGCCCAGCATATTGCAGAGATTTTGGGCTCTACTTTTTTGCCTTCACATATCGCCCGTTTCTTTCATCTCCCCATGAGGGGTTATACAAGGCGGGTTGTAACATATTTTCATACTCGGGCTATAGCCGAAAGACTTTTCTCTCACCCTAGGCTTTTTTCCTCTTGGGGGGTACATATGACCATTCTGTACGTCAAACTTGGGATCTCCCCATTGTTCCATAAAGTTCCTTTAGCCAGTAGCCCCCCTATAGTTGGGAACCCCGATTCATCCCAGGTGCCACAGATGAGGGTATCTAATTCGTTAACTTCATCGAATAGTACAAGCCATAAGGGGTCGGCCCGGGTGGAAGCATTGTGCATCCCACCGGATACTGTCCCGTTGTGTGGGTCCCCCCCTACTTTAGCACCTTGTCTGCAAACAAAAATGTCTTCATTTTCTCCCCCTAGGGTTTCCCCTAAGGTGGGTATAAATCCGCCGGTGGTGGAGCTAGCCCCCCAGGGCTTAGAGGAGGTACAACCCCTCAGTCCTATGAAGAATTTGGTAAGTGATGGTTGCTCCCTAGGTCCTGGGTGTGGGTCGGTGCCCATTTGCATTGCCCCATCGTTTCTAGTCCTCGATTGGCTACGCAAGCAGGTCTAAATAATCATTGGGAATTCCTTCCTAGAGGAGCCTCTATTTTTGAGGAGTTAGTGGCTGTAGATGCCGTTTGTAGGACGGCCATGTTGGGACCTACGGGCTGAGTGAGAAGCATATGGGGTTTTTTATCAAACCATTAGGGTTAGGGTCAATTAGTAATCAATCAGTATTAACTTTTTCCTTGGAAGTATTGAATAATGGGTTGGATAAGAGAGATTTATTCTATTTTTATATCTCCTATTAAATTTTTTTAGAGAAAGCATAATTATGTAGATATTAGTTTCGGGAGTTTATTATTGTATTTAGTTATGATCTTAGTTATTCATTTGTATTTTGTGTAGTTATTTTGGCCAATATGATCACTGGCCGATTTTCCTTTTTGTGTGTTTCGGTGCTTTTGTATGTTTGTTTTAAGCAACGACCTCTGGTTACGCTTTAATCAATGTAATGATTGGTTGAGTGGCTGGAGGCAGAATGCCGGCTCTGCCCTTTCCCTGCCCTTGATGGATCCTCCCATAGCTAGAAATGGGCCTGGCCAAGCAGACTTTGCCCCACTGCTGGCTAGAGCCACCTTTCCTCCCCAGGCTGCCAGAGGCTCTCGCATAGGGCATAGTCAGAGTCGCACTATGCTCTGCCCCTTGGCCAGCCTCCTCCTCCTCCAGCTTCTTCTCCAGGTAAAGGGGGGCGTCCAGCTTTCACCCAAGGCAGGGAGGGCTGCGGAGAGAGACGGGGAGACGTCCGTGCAGCGGGAGTAGGGACTGGTGAACCGCACAGGACACCCAGAGTGGTGGAGAGTTTCGGGGGTGGAAGGCCAATCCAGGGCCCTAGAACCAGCAGGGCAGGAGCCTTGCTTGGGGCACTGCAGCCTCTGGGGCTGTCTGGCCTTGTCTCCCTTGCTAGAGGCCAAGGGTAGGCGGGTGACCTCCAGCCAGTGGTCCCCCACCCCCTTTCAATCTGCCCCCCCGAGGCTGCAGGCTTTGAGGGTCTGGTTGGAGAAGTGGTGAGGCCGTGGCAGGAGGGGCTGGGGGATCGCCTTAGGGGGGCCCAGCAGTTTCACACGGAGCCTGGCTTTTCTCTTCGGTCTCCTGGAGCAGAGACGACACTGGCCCCCCATGGAGCATCCTTGGGGACACTAACCAGCCCCTCCCTGTTAGCCCAGGCTGCATGGTTCCTCTGTGACAGCAGGGTGCATCATACGCCCAAGGAGCCGGCCAGCAGTTCCCCTGTCTCTGCTTTGCCCTGGAGCCCACTGCCCTGACTCTCTCTAAGGAACTAGGCGTCGGAGGCTGCTTTGCGGTCCCAGCTCCGTATGTTTAGGTCCAGCAAAAAGCAACAGGCTAATGGATGCTCCGAGCCATGCACTGGTGCCAGTGAACCAGCAGGGTCTGGCTGGGGCTGCGATTGGGTGTCAGCTGGGTCAGCCCCGCTGTCTGTAACCCAGGGAGCTTGTTCTGAACCGTGGGCGTCTCTCCCCGCAGGACTCCCCCGCGGAAGCCCAGGCAGAGGTGCGGATGTTCCCAGAGTCCGGCTCCGGGCTGAAGAGGCAGAAGAGGGACTGGGTTATCCCACCCATCCTATGCTCTGAGAATGAGAGGGGGCCGTTTCCCAAACACCTGGTGCAGGTAAGGTCAGGCTCGAGGGACCCAGCACGGTGAGTGGGGGTGGGAAGGGGGGTCTGGTGCAGCTGAGGAAGGAGGGGTTTCTTTGGAGAGCTGGCTGGAATGGGACCCTGTCTTGGGATTGGGGCTCACTACCCCCCACTCTAGGCTGTCATGACTCAGTTTCCCCGGCTTGCAGCTCTCACTGATCAGCTCGCTCTCTCGAACTGATTGAGCCTGCAACGGGGGAACCTTCTTGTCACCTTTTCAGCCGCAGAGTTTCCCAGCACAGACTCTTTCTCTCTAGGTTCCTCTGTGTTTGTAAACACAGAATTGACCATAAACTGTCCCACCAATGTTAGGATTAGCAATTCCACTGGACCATAGTAAAAAAAAGTTTTATGAATAAATCGTGAATAAGCTGCAATACAAGATTATACTTGAGAGTGCAGAAATCAAAATAACATAGCTAATAACGCATTCCTATCTGTACTTGGATTCACCTTGCTTAGGCTCTTACCCTAATCAAGGTCCAAGGACATTTCAGTTCATGTCACAGCCAGCGATGGAAAGCTTGGTCAGGTACCAGTCTTGGTTTCCAAAAGTTCATAGTTCCTTTGGAGCAGCCTTTCTCTGGCTGGTAGGATATGATGATGCTCAACAAGCTGATCTCAACCAACTGGGAGAGATAGAATCTCTTTGTCTTGTCTCCCCCCCCTTAAGTACCTTTCCAGGGTCCTTTGATTTTCCCACCAGGTGACTGTGCTTTCAGTCACGTCCACAGGAAGAAATCCATTTGCAACTCATGGTCTATGGCTAGAGTCTGCAGAGGTGTTTAGGCTTTTTTCTGAATACACATTCGGCATGACTTTGCATTTCTCCATTGCATGAAGTGAGTTTCCAGTTCTCAGCTTTCACATTACAAACATGTTTAACTTTTACCTATTTATTAGACCTGTAGTCTAAATGTAGCCCAGTGTCTCCTTATGACAGGCACAGTGGAAGTGTGGGGTGAGGGAGGGAGAGGAGGCCTGTTTGCATGGAAAGGGTTCTGCTCTCTTAACTCTCGCACGCCCAAAGGTTCTTACAAACTGGGAGAGTGTGCTCAACCCACTGCTGTTGCTTTCCGTGCCCTTCCTAGGCACACCCCATCCAGAGGTGCCACTGATATGAGCAGCTAATCTCTGGTCAGTTTCTCCAGCAGTACATAAGAACTTAAGAAGTTCCATGCTGAGTTAGACCAATGGTCCATCAAGCCCAGCATCCTGTCTCCGAGAGTGGCCAATCTCGATCACATGGAAGAAGAACCAACAGTCACAATGGGGGATCCATTCCCCGTTGTTCACTCCCAGCTCCCAACAGTAAGAAGTTCATCCTGTAAATTACTTGGTTAATAACCATTAATGGACCTACTCTCCAAGAACTTATCCAGTCCTTTTTTAAATCCAGTTATGCTACTGGCCTTGACAACGTCCTCGGGCCACAATATCCATAAGTTATTTATGCGCTGAGTGAAAAAGGACTTCCCTTTATTTGTTTTAAACTTGCCGGCAGCTACTTTCATGGAGTGTCCCCTAGTTCTAGTACTATAATAAATAATAATAATAATAATAATAAGTTTATTGTTTAACCGAAGTCATAGCAAAAGGATAAATAAATAAAACACAGACCCCGTAAATATACATCCAGTCTGAGGGGGCACTGCACAAATAAAAAACCAAACAGCCAACCACTTACAGCAGCCGTTCAGCGTATCCGGGGCGAGTAGCCTCCGCGAGAGGCCATCCACTTATCCTTCACAGGATGGGCCAACAATTAAACAAGGTCTAGGGTTGATTGTCTAATCAGAAGAGCTGCCCAACAAAAGTTTGCAACGGACCTAGACAGCTCGGAGTCGACTGGGCTAAGAAGTCCCTGAAAGCTAAGGCAGAAGCTCCCCGCATTTATAAATAGCCCTCCCAGGTACTTAAATCTAGGGCCAGCAAATCGAGGGCAGTGGGCGTATCTAAGTTGCCCATCGAACATAAGGAACGTAGCCGTTGATTCCTCGGGATACCCGTATAGCGTCCCTCTAAGATGGCCGAGGGGAAAACATTTGCCCTCATTTTTAAAAAAGCCATGCGCTTAGTGGCATCCTGCCCCTTGAAAAGATAATATGGACCAGAAGAAATAGGATTATATGGAATAAATTCAGGGGCCACCCTCTGTGTCACCATCCAAGCACTCTCGGTTTGAAGGGTCTGATCCCACAGCCGCCTTTTAAATAAGCTTTTGGTAGGTACCTCCCCAAGGTATTTCAGGCTCTCAGAAGAGAATCCTAAGTTAAGGGCTTCCTGCTCAGCCCTTTCTATCCAACTATCTGCTAAGCCTGAGATAACAGCAAGGGTCAAAGTGATCCTGAGGATGCGGACAATAACACCTTCCTAACCCAATAGGTAAGAAATGCCTGCATGGCATGTGCTCGGAGCGGAATACAGCAAACTTCTGCTCTTACGATCACCTGAGGCGTCCCGCGGGGCGCACCCAGGATCACTCGCAGAAATCTGTTCTGAAGGCGTTCCAGAAGGGGGAGAAAAAGAGTATCCCCAAACTGGAAACACATACAAAAGCTGGCCCAGGACCTTGGCCCTGAACAATCGTAGGGCCGGGCGGACCAATTTCCCCCCTGGGCTGAGAAAGAACTTAATAATTGCTGATACAGTTTTCTCCACCAGCTCCTGCACTGCCTCAAAGTGAGTTTTCCAACCCTTATGGGAAGAGAAGATCACGCCCAAATATTTGAACACCTGGACTTGTTCGATTGGTTTGTCTCCAATGGTCCAGCGATGTCATTTTCGCCTACCTCCGGCCCCCACTACCAAGACCTTAGTCTTGGCGAAATTAATTGTCAACAACTCCGTCCGACAATATTCCACAAAGGCTGACATCGCTGGCCTCAGTCCCACTAGGGTCTGGGAGATCAACACAGTATCGTCCGCGTATAACAACAGGGGGCTACAGCGATCGCCAATCTTTTGGGGGGGAGGGTTCTAGTGCTATTTGAGAGGGTAAATAACCGTTCCCTGTCTACTCGTTCCACACCACTAAAGCTTTTATAAACCTCTATCATGTCCCCTCTCAGTCTTCTCTTCTCTAGCTGAAGAGACCCAGCTTGTCAAGCCTCTCTTTGTACGGAAGCCGTTCCGTGCCCTTTATCATTCTTGTTGCCCTTCTCTGCACCTTTTCTAGTTCAGCAATGTCTTTTTTGAGATGTGGTGACCAGAACTGCACACAATATTCCAGGTGCGGTCACACCATTGATTTGTATAGAGGCATTATGACATCCTCAGTTTTATTCTCTATCCCTTTGCGAATAATTCCTAACATTCTGTTTGCTTTTTTGACTGCTGCTGCACACTGGGCTGAGGATTTCAGTGTATTGTCCACAATCACTCCCAGATCCTTTTCCTGAGTGGTAACTCCTAGCTTAGTACCCAGCATTGTGTACTCATAGTTTGGGTTATTTTTCCCTATGTGCATCACTTTGCACTTGTCCACATTAAATCTCATCTGCCATTTAGATGCCCAGGCACCCAGTCTCGTAAGATCCTGTTGCAGTTCTTCACAGTCTGCTCGTGTTTTAACTACCTTGAATAACTTGGTGTCATCTGCAAATTTGATCACCTCACTCTTAACACCCTTTTCCAGATCATTAATGAATACATTGAAAAGAACTGGTCCCAGTACAGATCCTTGGGGCACACCACTTTTTACATCCCTCCATTGTGAAAACTGGCCATTTAGTCCCACTCTTTGCTTCCTATCCTTTAACCAGTTACCAATCCATAGCAAAACACTACCTCCTATCCCATGACTTTTTAATTTTCTCAAGAGTCTTTTATGTGGGACCTTATCAAAAGCTTTCTGGAAATCCAGGTACACTATATCTACCAGGTCTCCCTTGTTCACATGCTTATTTACACCCTCAAAGAATTCCAACAGGTTAGTGAGGCATGACTTAACTTTGCTAAATCCATGTTGACTCTTCCCCGTTAAGCCATGTTTATCAACATGCGTAGCGATTCTGTTCTTAATGATAGTTTCCACCATTTTGCCCAGCACAGATGTCAAGCTTACTGTAGTTTCCAGGATCATCTCTGGATCTCTTTTTAAATATTGGGGTTACATTTGCCACCCTCCAGTCCTCGGGGACAGTTGCAGATTTTAGTGATAGGTTACAAATTACTAACAGTAGGTCTGCAATTTCATATTTGAGTTCCTTCAGAACTCTGGGGTGAATGCCATCTAGTCCTGGTGATTTGTTAGTATTTAGTTTGTCAGTTTGCTCTAGAACCTCCTCCAGAGTCTGTCACAAAGGAACATGAGGCCACACAGGAGAGATACGGGACTATAGGTCTAACATATATGTAAAGTTGGAGGTCAAACATGGATTATAATGTTGTGAACTGACAGCTCAGTTCATGTAATTATGTAGTGTAAACTGAGTCGGGCAACTCCAGGAAGTGTAGACATGTAAAGAATGTGTATTCGGGAAGCCTAGCCAGACAGAAACCTATTTACTTGCAAATTAAGTTTCCTGTTTACTTGTTTGCTTGGGTTGCCAACATGAGGAAACCCACATGCTCATGAGTGGGAAAACTCAAACAAAGAGATCATGAAAAGGTATTTAAAGGGAGACAAGACAAAGGAGAGACAGAGCCATCTTGAGCAATCTCATCTGCATCCTGGATCTTGACAGCTAGCAAGGCTGCAAGACATGCACTGAGCCCAGGACTTTGATTTCTAACCTTAAGAACTGGTGTCCGGCCAACACCACCAAACTGGCTCTGTATGGAGTCTGGGCTGATTCCATGGACTTTCTATAGGGTAAGACTTTAGCTAGAAGCTTGCTCAGTATAGATTAGGAATACGTTATGTTACTTTTCATTTCTGTAGCCACTCTGTATCAACTATCTTGCTTATGTAATCAATAAACTTTCTTCTTATCTTTATGAAGGAGTGTCTGTGTCTAACATTGGAAGCACAACGAGCCACTTGGGTTTTCAAACTCTCGCGAGCCCAGAGAGAAAGAATCTGTAAATGGGAAGCGTTCTGGGAGTTTGGGGTGGCAAAAGGATTCTCCCCCCTTGCAGGACTGGACCAACCAGAGAGAGAATTGGTTCAGGTGGGCTGTAAGGAGGGAAATTGAGTCACCCAACCCAGGAAAGTGGGGTGTTGGACCCGCAATCCCGTGACAGAGTCATGTTGATTTGTGACAACTTACTGCAATGGGGATGGGGTGGGGAGAGGCAGGAGGCTTCTCTCCAAACCAAAAACCTCTTTCCCTTCTGCTTCTAAAAATCAGCAAAAGCTCCTGGAATCTCAGAATTGTGTGAAACTCTTCCTTGAAGCAGCATTTGCCCTTGGTCCTCCCAAGTGTGACAGTGCCCTTCGAATGGGCAGGGTGCTGGCTGGGAACATCTTCGGGACATGGGGGTTCCCAAGCGACTGAAGGGCGGGGGGACGGGAACAGAGCCTGGCTAGGGCAGACGCCCGCCCCCTTAACTGTTTCTCCTCTGTCGCCAGATCAAATCCAACAAGGAGAAAGAGACCAGGGTTTTCTACAGTATCACAGGGCAGGGTGCCTCTGAACCTCCTGTAGGCGTCTTCACCATCGAGCGAGAGACGGGCTGGCTGAACGTGATGCAGCCGCTGGACAGAGAGGCCATTGACCGATACATCGTGAGTCCAGGCATGTTGTGTTGGGGCAGGAGGGTAGTGGTGATTGTCTGGACATGGGCGTAGTTTTGCCATTTCTGGGGAAACCTCCAGGGCTGCCAGTAAAAGGGTCTCAGGTTGGACTGGGACTCTGGAAAATGTTATTTTCTGACAATCAGGAATTTTGATTGGAAAACTTTGTCCAACTGTTCCTGCAATGCTCTAAGGGGTCTGTGAGCCGTAAAGCTGCTGCCTCTGGGTGTGTTACTGACGCTGTGCCCGTAAGGGGGGCATATGCCCTGTCTCTTTCCTGGTTAATGGGATCCCCCCCCCATTGAGCCTCCACAGGCAGCTGAGTGGCTCTTTGCAGGCTGGTGTCAGACTCCTGGAGAAGGCTGACCAAGCAGAATGTCGCATGCGGAGTGCGATGGCATCCGCCCATTGGATGCCTCAGACCCTCTGCTTCTCCTGCAGCTTTTCTCCCACGCTGTGGCTGCGAACGGGCAGCCTGTGGAGGATCCCAAGGAGATCATCATCAAAGTGAGCGACCAGAATGATAACAGACCCCAGTTCACCCAGAAAGAGTTTGTCGGCTTCGTGATGGAAGGAGCCAAACCAGGTGCGTGAACAAAGAAACGTACGTGTGTGTGTTGGTGTGTGTGAGAGACACAATTTGGGAAACACCGCTAGGAGGCTTTCCTCCGAGAACAGATAAAGACAGGGCCTGCTCCTCCAGGCTGCATTGATCCTGTTTGTATCCTGGGAAGGAAACGCCGTACGTAGGACGTGCCGACGTTGCAGCTTTGGAAGAGCTCGCTCTCCTCACAGCCCATTTTCTGCTTCCACTTCCTCCTGCAGCAGAGTCTGCACTCTGGGTTTGGGCGCTCATCCTTCTGCACCAACAGCTGGGGGGCAGACTCTGCCTTACTGTCATGGGTTTGGGGGTCCGCACCCCCACTTTACCGGGTTTGAGTGACTCAGTTTCCCTTGCGCACAGTTCTCTTGAATCAGTTCTCTCTCTGGCTAATTCAAGTGTGCCACAATGAAACTCCTTTGTCACACAAGGGCCCGATCCTTCCCGTTTACAGACTCTTTACTCTCTGGGTTCGCAAGAGCTTGAGGGCTCTTGTAGCTCGCTTGTGTTCCAATATTAGACACTTCCACTTCTTCATAAAGTTAAGAAGTAAGTTTATTGATTACATAAACAAGATAGTTGAAACAGAGTGGTCTAGAAATAAAAGGTAAACATAACACATTCCTAACTTATAGTGGTTGAGTTCCTAAGTTATTCATCTTACCCTAGCAAGTCCAGAGGTTCTGGTTTCTCAGTCATAAAGTGACTGGACACTGACTTGGAGATCAATCCTCTCTCTCAGTTCATGCTGCCTGCTGTAGCCAGGCTGGGCCCCTTCATATGCAGATGTATCTGGCAACAGCTTTGCAAGAAAAAGTCTCTTTCCCTCTGGGATCTCTCTCCTTATATCTCCTGGAGGAAACTCCTAGTAAGTTCTCCAGGCTTCTAGAATTCCCTTTGTTCTCTTATCGGTTTCTCTGTGTCTCTTTGCACGTAGACGTCAGCCTGCATTAGCATTGTTAATGTCTCTAGCCATTCCTCTGGCCCCAATACACATTTTGGTATCTCTTTGTATTTTCTGTAGGCCGGTGACGTGTCAAAGCCCTAATTTGAGTGGTACAGTTCTCAGAGTCTTAATTTGAGTTTTACAGTTCTCAATGTCAACATTACAAACATGTGGAACCTTTGACATTACATAGTGTACATGTATAGTAACATTACATACATGTGAAACCCTTGGCACCACACATTTACCAAACATGTAGTCCCGTGTTACACGTGTGTGACCCCATGTTTCTCCGTGACAGCAGACTCTGCCTTCGGGGAGGAGCTGGGTGAGCCCATGGAGCCTGGTACCCAGTGATGGGAGCAGAACAACAGGAACAGAGATGGGGAGCCTCGGGACTGAACGCCCGTAGGCCTCACACAGACTCTGGCTGGGCTATGGATTAGCTGCGCAGTCGTACACGGCCAAACTGGCCACAAAGCTGCTGGCAAACTAGAGCAACTGCCCCCTCGGTCAACGGTTGTACGTAAGGGCCGTCCACACCCCATGCCGGTAGCAAAGCGCGTAGACGCCTGGCCACGGACGTAGAGCGTGATGGGGCGACTTGCCTCCCAGAGCATCGTGTGGATGAGAGAGTAGCCGCAATGAGCATGGTAACACATGGGCACGGCCTTGTGCCTCGGAGGAGTCACCTGCCCTTTCCTGCCCTGAGGAGTTCCGTCTCCCCAGGGAGACACTTGTTCTCTGCAGCTTCTGTGGGCGTCTTTCCCAAATCGGCTCAGGGCATCTTACAGTGAATAATTTTATTTATTTATTTATTTATTAAAATTGCTACCTCGCGCCTCCTGCCACAGGCAGCTTGGGGAGGCTTGCAACCACTAAAAACGTCAGAATTAACCCATAAAAGGAGGAAAAATAACTCATCCCACCCCACCATACTCAACCCCCCACCACCCATTTCCCCCGCCAAACGCCTGGCGGAAGAGCCAGGTCTTACAACTTCTCCAAAAGGTGGGAAGCTCCGGGGCCAACTGGGTCCTTACCAGAAGGGAATAAAACTCTCAACACACATAACCCCCTCCCCATAATCTGTACCCTAAACCCCCATCCAAAAACTTCCCAATCCCCTCCCTCCAACCACATGTATAATCTCCCAACCAGCCCCAATCCCCTAGCCACACCTGCCAAATGCCTTGCCAAACAAGAATGCTTTACACCGCCTCCGGAAGATGCTCAGGTTCTGGCCTCAAGCGAACCCTCGGAGGAAAGGCATTCCATAGAACTGGGGCAGCTACGGAGAACACCGCCCTGCGTCCCTGCGTCCTATGGAGAAGAGTGACAGATGGAACCCGCAGCAGGGTGCTCCCAGCCGACGGCAGGGCCCGCGGTGGCGCATGGTAGAACGCGTGTAATGTGCTCTAGAAGGGAGCCAGGCCGCCCCATTCTGCACCAGCTGCAGCTTCTCTCCCAGTTTGTAAGAACCTTTGAGCAGCCCCACGTAGAGCGTATTGCAGTAATCTAGCCTCGAGGTGACGAAGGCAGGGATGACAGCAGCAATGTCCAAATCAGAAAGAAAAGGCCGCAGTCTCCTCACCGGACAAAGTAGGTGAAAAGTGCTCCTGGCCACCGTCGCAGCCTGATGGACCGGGCACAACGGAGGGCCCAGAGCACTCTGAGGCTTCGCACCTGAATGACCCAGATCCCCCTTAATAACAGGGGGTCCCAATCCCTTCCAAGTCACAAGGGCCAACCCAGCGTCATCATCTCAGTCTTGTCAGGATTCAGCCTCAGTCGGCTCACCCTCCTCCAGTTTCCAACCACAGCCAGGCACCGAGACTGCAGGGCTTGGGTCGGATGAAGAGGAGAGGTAGGGCCGGGTAAATTTGAGGTAGAATGAATCCTGCCTGAGTGCACAGGGCTGGACGAGATGTCCTTTTGAGGTGCTCTGCAGTTCTAGAATATGGAGCCTGGATATCAATGCAGCCTGGATTCCTGTTGTATGTTCCGGAGCACTATAATTAGACAAGGGCAACAAAAACGATCCAGGGTCTGGAANCCTGCAGTTCTAGAATATGGAGCCTGGATATCAATGCAGCCTGGATTCCTGTTGTATGTTCCGGAGCACTATAATTAGACAAGGGCAACAAAAACGATCCAGGGTCTGGAATGGCTCCCGTATGAGGAGAGGCTGGATCGGTCGGGGCTCTTCAGCTCGGAGAAGAGACGACTTGAGAGGGGACAGGATAGAAGTTTGTAAAATCATGAGTGGGGTGGGATGAGTGATGAGGCGCTGGTAATAATGAGTAAGCAGCTGTTATTTACCCTCTCTAATAGCACTAGAACAAGGGGACGCTCCTTGAAATTAACTGGCAGCAGATTGAAAACCGATAAGAGAAAGTATTTTTTCACTCCGCACACAATTAGCTTGTGGAATTTAACAGGGGATTGGCTAGGTTCCTGGAGGACAGGTCCACTAATGGCTATTAGCCAAGCTGGT
Source organism: Sphenodon punctatus (assembly GCA_003113815.1). Taxonomy (NCBI): domain Eukaryota; kingdom Metazoa; phylum Chordata; class Lepidosauria; order Sphenodontia; family Sphenodontidae; genus Sphenodon; species Sphenodon punctatus. Next base: position 3,019,439 of record QEPC01000412.1, read on the forward strand.
TTGGGGAACGCAGCCTCCTTCTGTTGGGGGCTGGAACAACAGGGAATGGATCGCCCCATTGTGACCTCTTGGGTGCTTCTCCCAAGAGAAAGAGATTGACTGCTGTTGGAGACAGGCTGCTGGGCTTGATGGACCATTAGTCTGACCCAGTCTGGCACACCTAATGTTCTTACGCAACACGTTTGCTGCTTTTAAACTTGTGCCAGGTACCTCTGTGATGCAGGTGACGGCCACGGACGCCGACGATGGTGTCAATTCCTACAATGGCGTTGTCTACTACTCCATCCTCCGCCAGGAACCCCCGGAGCCCCACAGCCAGATGTTCACCATTGACAGCTCCACTGGGGTGATCAGTGTGGCTGGAACAGGCCTGGACAGAGAGGTGAGAGCCCAGCATGGTTGGGCAGGATGCATCTCTGGGTAGAATTTGCAGAGAGGAGACCCTAGATCAGGGGTGGAGAACTTTTCCCCTCCCAGGGGCCGCTTTGAAAGCTCGCACAAGCTCCGAGGGCTGCACGGATGTTGGGGCCGGGGGTGCTTAAGGGATGCACTCAAGGAGGGCCCAAATCATGGATCTGTGCCGTGGAACTGTTCTTTAGCCTTGTTTGCATGACCTCATTCCTGTTACCTTCCCTTGAGCTCAGTTTTTCCGTGATTGGAGAAGGGTGTTGAGGGTTTTAATTGGTTTTATTGTTGCAAGCCGCCCCGAGCTGCCTGTGCCAGGAGGGGCGGGCTAATAAGTTTTAAAAATAAAATTTAAAAATAAATAAAAATAAAAAGAACTGGATCCAAGGGCCAGATCCAGGAAATAGAAAGGGGACCACATAAAAAACTTTCCATGGGCCGCATTTGCCCCCCTCCCCCAGGCTTGTTCCTCACCCCTGCCTTGATTCTGCACTGAAAATTATTATTTGCCTAGTGCCAGTCATGTGCCTGGTGCTGAATGATTGTGATTAGAGACGGGTCCCTGCCCCAGGGAACTTACAGTCTGGACTGTTTCACGGGTGACGCGCACAACCCCAAATCTGCATCATGCTGTAGGATTCCTTCAGCTGTCGCCTGCTGCCTTGGTTTCTCTGACGCATGTGCCTAGATCTCGTACTTTGCTAAACCTTCCCTTCCTCGCCAACACTTGACTGTTCACACAAGCCTTTCCTCCCCGTGGTAGTAGCTGGGCACGCCTGGAGAGCTACAGGTTATTAGCAGAATTCACCTGCACTTTAATCCCTTGGCAGGTAATAATCCCCAGCCTGACCTGGTGTCCTCCCTGCCAAAACCTCAAATTCACATTCAGACTGACTTGGGTGTCATGTAAACCCTGCCCCCGAGTCCGTCCCTGGAGTGAATGGTGCTTACGCCTGGGTTAGCAGCATCTCAAGTGACTGAGCCTGGGGGAGCTGGGTTTGGCCAGGATGCCAGAACAAGTTTCGTTCACTGCTGAGCATCAGTGTCTAGAGTGCCCTGCAGAGGGCGACAGAGACAAAGGACCATAGAAATTTCCAGCCTGGCTCAGCCCCATGGCCCGTGCAGCCCAGTCTCCTGTCTCCAACGGTGGTGGCACTAGGTGCTTCAAAAGCAGCCGCCAGACCACCTCCCCCAGGATAAGATGTGGGAGGATCCAATCCTGGAAGGTTTGATTCTAACTGGCTTTTAGGCTCCTGAGATTTGAATCTGAGGAAGCTGTAGGGGAAATTGGCTCCCATCTCTGGTGTTGCCACCTCAGCTGCTTTGATAATACAGTTAGTTCCACCCAGTTTCCAAGCCGGGCAGCCATTTGGCCCCTCTCAGTCGAATCCCAGTTGGGGTGCGCCAGTCTGGGTGCTCCCGACACTAACTCTAAGACATTTGGTTTGCAGAGATTTCCCCAATACACGCTGACTCTTCAGGCAGCAGATTTAGAAGGAGGACAAGGCTTGACCACTACGGGGAGAGCAGTGATTCGAGTCAGTGATACCAACGATAACGCACCGACAGTCACCCCCAGCACGGTAACCTTGCCTGCTCCTTGCCTGTGTTCCTCTGCCCACACTCCTGTCTGTAATCTCTGCTCCTGACAGTCCCTAGCTGCGGGGATTCCAGTAGAGATTCTGCACTTTACAAAGTCTCTGGCCACAAAGCCAAGGTGCAGAGTAATTGCAGGAGAGCAGTGGAGCCCGGTTCTCATCACTGCTATAAAGAGAGAGCAAACTTCTCCTCCTCTGTTATCCTCGGTGGCGGCAGAGCTTAAGGGCAAGGGGGGAACGTGCGCCCCTTAGAATATGGGACAGGAGAAGTGCCCCCCCCCCCTTAAGCTTTCAGGGCCCAGGCAGCAGGGGTGCATCCTTCTGCCGAGAAGCCCGGGCACGTGATCCTCAGCAGAGGCGGCCTGGCCTGGGGTTCTGCCATGAGTCACAAGCAGCTGCCGACACCGCCAGGCAAGCCAGCTGCGCTGCGGGCTGGAGTGAAGATCTCTCTCTCTCTGACTTGGTCACAGCCAGACCCGGACAAGCAGCGCTGAGCTGAGCTGAGCAGGCAGCATAACGGTTACATTTATTAATTATTTATTAATTACTGAAACTTGTTATCCCGTCTCCTCCGGCCAAAAGGCAGCTCAGGGCTGCGTACAATATCGTAAAATACAATATAAAATACAAGATAATATTAACACACAATATAAAATCTAATTTATAAAAATACAACACTGAGTGGGACAGAAATCGCCCACCCCAACCCTCCCGCCCACTCCCCATCTCCCTCACCCAAAGCCTGGAGCTGAGATTAATATTCAAAGCAGCCATTCAGGGGAAGCAAACACAAAAGTGGCATCTGCTTCCGCCTTTTGCGGATTCGAATGCTGCTCCAGGGGCTCCCCCCCATTGCACGCTCAGGGCTCTCTCCTGCACAACAGCCCTTGTAGGGTTAAGGCTTTCTGCTGGATGCTGGTGCCAGGCCAAGCAGGCGTGCCCCAGAGCTGCTGGGATTGGGAGCTTCCCCCAGGGGCAGGCTGGGGCCAAAATGGACACAAGCAGCAGCCAGCCAGCCTCCCTGGGGAGGGAGAGAGCACAGCCCCAAGGAATGGGGGTGAGACCCAGGCAGGCGATGGGCTGGGGAAAGGGGGGGGCAGGCAGCGGGCTGGGCGGAGGGGATGTGTACACAGGAACTGGTGCTGACCAGGGGGTGAGGAACTGCCACCCTCTGGACTTGGCATCCTGGGATATTTAACCAATGGGCATCTCCTCTCCATGCAGCACAGCCAGCACCGGGGGTGAGGGGGCTCTAGCATTTGCTGCCACTGGCTGCCGGCTGCATCTGTTCACACTGGCGGGCAGGGAACACATGCTCCCTGCTCTCATCCTGTACCACAGTGACCCCCGCGCATGGCTTCCCTGTCCTCCTGGCTCACCATTCTCTCGCCCAGGCTCCGAGCGGCTCCGTGACCACCCACGTGCTGAACACCTTCACGGGCCGCCCCGCCGAGGGCCTGGCCATCCACCTCTCCCGGCTCGAGGACCCCCAGCAGCCATGGATTGAGATGATGAAGAGGTAGGTGTGGCAGGGCTGAGCTCAGCTGTGGCTGCTCCAGAGTGGACACTTACACTGACTAGACTGGCCCCTGTCTCCGATAACCTCTCCCCCTAAGATGCCCAGCTCACCTTCCTAAGGCAGAGCCTGCTGGCCTGCCCCAGCCCGCCTCCCTAGACTTTCACCCCCACGGTCTCCTGGCAGCTGGGGAATGGAAGAGGAGGATCTCTCCCCTCCCCAGGGCACCCAAGGGCTAAGAGCCAGCCCAGTCATGCCCTTCCCACGCAGGAGGAGGGCTGACAGGGTCACTGCAAACAAGCGTCTTCCCTCCCCCGGCCTGGCAGCTCAGGGGCAGCCTGGCAGCTCAGGGGCGGCCTGGCAGCTATGGGGCCGTACGTGGTGGGAATTCAACGCTGCTCCCTTCTCTGGCTGCTGCCCTGCTCTGCTCCCCACTCCCAGTATCCCCCAGGCCATCCTCTCCTAGAGTAGGCACACACTGGGAACCCCCCCACTGCGTAAGGAGGTGTCAGGCATGGAATGTGGCAAGCTGCCTCCTTCCCTCGCTGCTCCCCTGGCTTCCACACCCTGGGCCCAAGAGCAGGGCTTCCTCAGTAATGCTGGCCCTGGAGCTGCTGCTGCAGCTACTGAGAGTTTGCTTCTTTTGACTGCAGCTCTACGGACACAGACGGGCGCTGCCCTCCCTTCCCAGCCCCTGGAACGGCGAGACCTGGCACCTACAAGCTGCACTTTGACACGGGCTCTTACTGGCAGCTGCTGGGATACACAAGCTTCTACCCCTATGTGGAGGTAATGCTACCTGCCCCAGGGTGGAACGGGAGCCACGTGGGTGTAGAGCCGCAAAATGGGGCCCTGAACTTGCAGAGAAGCTGGAAGGCCACGGACACAAGACACTGGGTTCCTGTAGGGCTGCTCTCATGGTCACACTCAGAGCCTGTTGGCATCGCTCTGCCATTCCCAGTAACTGCCCCGCCCCCGTAGGAAATGAGCAGCCCCCAGAGACACTGACCCAAGGGCTCCACGTACCAGTCAGCAGCAGCCCAGGCTCCTGGGCTTCAATGGGTATTTTCAGACGTTACGAGAGCACAGCCGACCACAGGGAACCACGGACAATTTCGCTGCAGGGCCAAAGCGCCCTGAACGTCTGTTCGGCGGCCGCCAGATGTTCACCACGGTCGATTCCCACATGGGGTCAATTTCAACCACGCTTCCGGGGCTCCCCGCCGGACAATCGCCACAAGCGTGCTCAAAGCCACAGGCAGGGACTGCGTCTAATTCTATGTTCTGTACAGCACCAGGTCACACGACTGGCGCTAGAGAAATGTTTATAATAATAATAATAATAAAGTGATTCCCGGCGGGAAGTAATAAAAAGTAACATCTGGACGGCAACCACGGCCCGGAATCCCTGGCGGGATTCCAGGCCGTGGTCAAATTGGGTGGCCGCAGCGCCCGCCCATCTCCCCAGAGGGTGAGCGGAATGGGGGGGGGGGGCTGTGCGGCCACCCCATTGCACCGTGCGGCCCCGCCCCCTCCCCAATTTCCCGCCGGGATCAGCCGGCACGCCTATTCGGGCCATTGTTTGACCACGGGGGATGGTGGTGGTTATTTCATTCACCCCCGCCGGGGATTCACTGGGACGAATCGGGACGGCGTAACGTCTGAAATCACCCATCAGGCTGGTGTAAAGACGGAGAGCAGGACCGAGCCTGGTTGCTCCTCTCCAGCTGTGTCTGCCCACGCGCAACGCAGCCAAGCTCAGAGTAAGCCCTGGCAGTAGAAAGGGCCATGTCTCGTACGAACAGTCAGTGCCGTTGTAGGTCAGACCCATGGTCCATCCGGCCCAGCATCCTGTCTCCGACAATGGCCAGCTTCGGTCACTTGAGAGAGAACCGCACAACAGGTCATGACGAAGTGATCCCTTCCCCGATCAACCTGGCGAACAGCCATTTATGGACCTATCCGCCAAGAACTCACTCAATCCTTTTTAAAACCCAGTTACCCCACTGACTGTCACTATAGCCTCTGCACCATTCGCATGCTGGGTGAAAAAAGTACTTCCTTTTGTTCATTTTAAACCTGCTGCCAGATAATTTTAGCATCCCCTAGGTCTAGTATTGCTAGAGAGGGTAAATAACCACTCCCTAGTCACTCGTCCCACACCACTCAGGATTTTGTAAACTTCTACCCTGTCCCCTCTCAGCCGTCTCTTCTCCAAGCTGAAGAGCCCCAACCCATCCGGCCTCTCCTCGTACAGAAGCCGTTCCAGACCCTGGATCATTTTTGTTGCCCTTCTCTGCACCTTTTCTGGTTCTACTAGATCTTTTTTTGAGCTAGGGGCACCAGAACCGCACACAATATTCAAGGTGTCTCCTCCGGTATGAACTCGGGGGATCAGCTAAGGAGCTCAGGCTCTGCTGTGGGGTGCACACTTAGTCACATGGGCAAACCAGCCTCTTCCTCCTCTCCTCTAGGTTGTCTTCACCATCACGGATCCAAGTCAGAAGCTGCACATCCCGCTGCTGCTAAGCCCCTTCTCCTACACCACCTACAGAGGGAGCTAGAGAGCAAGCAGTCACACCAGTGATGTGGGGAGCTCAGCGTGGTCTGCTCCATTAAAGGGATCAAACAATATTTCCAGCCTGTAAGAACCTGGCCTCAGTCCTCACACACTCGTATCTAAGAGAGGAGAGGGAAGGCAGCCGTGGGAAGCCAGAGCCCTATCCTGGGCTGCTGCCTGGCTGGGAGCGGCCCCTGACTCAGCTGTGCTGGGAAACGGGATCGTCACCTGGCCCAGCCAGGCTAATCCCAGGTGGAGAGATGCCAGGCTCTGGAGGGGTGCAGTGGCCTGGCAGGGGGAGCACTCGGCAGCTGTAGGAGTGGGGGTGCGTGCATGGATGGGGCTCATTCAGAGTGACAATGCTCCCCCTCTGCAGGCAGGGGCCAGGGCTGCTTCCGCTCCGCACCGGAACCTGCTCCCTGCCCTCCTCGGGGGGGGTGGGGGGAGCCGCAAAACACGGTGCCTGTTTGGAGAGAGGATTAAAAAACACTCCTGGGTTGTTTTATTGGAGAGAGAAGTGCAGCCCGGCCCTGCTCTCTGCCCGGTCCCGCAGTGCACGGCCAGACCGGGTTTACTGCCCACCGCGACGATGCCACCGAAGGGGGGGTGCCTGCCTGCTACGTGGGGGTAGCGACGAGTCCAGCAGGGCCCTGGCCCAGGGTCTGCCCCATCACCGTGGTCTCCAGTGGCTTGAAGCCCAGATTGTCCAGGGGGATCCCAAAAGCCAGGAGCTTGGCCTCGTAGGTCCGCAGCAAGTCGTTGTGTGCCTGCAGGGGGGGAACGGGGCTGAATCATGGTAGGGACACACCCCTTCGCCTGCTCCGGGCGGCTGCCCAGCAAGGGTGGCAATTCCCAGGGCTCACGGTGGTGGCACATGCCAGCTAAATGCCCAAGGCTTCCACTGGCGGGAAACCACACCGGCTGGGTAGCTTCCATGGTCCAGCCGGCCCAGCAGCCCAGCTGTGGGGACTGCCTACGATCCATGCCAGCCACGGAGGCCCGTCTGCGATCAGCACGGCCGGCAGAGGGCACGGAATGTACAGGGCTGGCTGGGAATTGGGCCGTGCCCACCACCTGCATGAAACCAGGGATGCGCTGTAGGGTTCTGTGCAACTGGGGCTCCCTGTCCAGCCACATGGGGGGGTGGGGCCGGGCTGCCTCCCCATCTGCTTCCAGCTCTGCAGCAAGAGCCAGAGGGTTAGTGGATTGGAGCAATGGAGTGCCTGTGTGAGCGTGGGACCCTGCTTGGGGCTGGCTGGGAGCCCTCGGTCAGCCACACGACTCCGAGGCCCAGTGCGCTCACCTTGCAGACCCGGGCCAGCTCGTACTGCAGATCCTTGATGGTGTTGTTCTTGGAGTCCAGCACGTCCTGCCAAGGGAAACCGCCCTGGCTCAGTGTTTGGTGGCTGCTACGACGAGCGGCCTGGCTGCTGCCTGCCAGCTTGGCTTTGAACCTAGAGCTTGGCATCCTGCCCTCCTCTGCACACAATGGCAGCTCGGGGCAGCTTATGGAGAGGGCCCCATCCTGCCCCCTACCCAGTGCCTCCCCCCCCCGCCCCAGGAACCTCCTCTGACATGGGCTACCCATGTCTCTGCTCCCATATCCCAGTAAGGGGCACTCTCCCCTGGTAGCCCCCTCTCGGTGCGACTGGCTTCTCTAGTAAAGCTGCTCCTGAGCCCCGGCAATGTCCCTCCCAGCGGTACCCGCTGTGGAAGGAGGCGCCAGCGAGCAGGACCCACGGGCCAGTGCCCCAGAAGCACGGTTCCTTGGTGGGGCCGTGCCCCCTGTGTGCGTGGCAGCCAAGAGCAGGGATCCAGGGCCTGCCTCCCTCTGTGCGCAGCAGCCCAGGGCAGGGATCCTGGGCCCGGAGGCGGCAGCAGCAGCAGCTGATGGGGTGAGATGTCGCCATGACAATCTGAGGAATTTGCTGTGGCCAGTGTTGAGGCAAAGCCAGCAGCAAGTGCTGCGTCTCTGGTTACTGCCTTCTGAATCTGGAGCTCCTTGAGCCCTGTGGCCAGCTGGGCCAGGGCTGGCTGGCTGGCAGTGTATTTTTAGGAAAAACTACCGCGCTGTCTAGGGAGGCTGCGGAATCCCCTTCCTTGGAGGGTTTCAAACTACAGCCGGCCAGGCCTCTGTCTTTAGGTCGAGGGGATCCTGCCTCAGAGCAGGGGGCTGGGCTCTTCCATCGCTCCCTTGCCCCACAGGCCCTAGAGCCCTGGAGAGGAAAGCGCGGGAGGGGCTTGTGGGGCTGATCGCTGTTCAGCTCTGAGCCCAGCAGCTGCTGTGACTCGGTTTGTCCCCCCGGCCAGAAACCCGCTGGGAGCTGAAAGAGAGCAACCCCGCCAGTCCAGGGCAGCGCTGCCCAGGCCTGCTCCTGCCGCTGCCGCTGCCAGAGGGGCCTCAGCCTGCCCAGAGCACGAGCAGCACGAGATGGGCGCAGAGGGGGACCACGCCCCAGGCCGCCTGGCATGGAAATCAACAGCCTGAAAACCCCTGTGAAAGGGAACGGGCCAAGCTGAAGCTTGGTGCTCGGAGACAGCACTGAGGCCCCCATCCCCGAGCTAACTCTTGGGAGTTTGGGAGGCTCCGGCAGGCAAGCAGGGGTGGAGGAAGCAGCTTCCAACTCCCTCCCCTTTCATAGCCACCCAGGGTTGCCAGATACGCATGTTTTTCCAGGTCCTTATAAAAAATACATATTGCAGGGTCTGCCCTGGCCCCTATAGCACTGATCCCTGTAGCCACTAGGGACTGGCCTGCAGAGCGACTCCCCTGGCTACTGCAGCGCCTGGAGCTCAGACAGGCCTGGGTCTGGCTTCCCTGGGGCAGCTTCTAAACTTGCTCCTTCACCTGGGGGGTGGGGAAGAGGGCAAGCCCAGCTTCCAATGGAGGTGGCTTCTCTCCAGCCACAGCAATACTGTTCCTGGCTCCGTGGCGGCTCGGGCGGGCTGCTGCAGTGACCATTGCCTGCTCTCTCCCCGCCTGCCCCCACCACAGAGAGAGCAGCTCCTGCCTTGACCTGGCTGGTTGCAGCTACGACAGGAACAGGAGGCTCCCTGGTGCGGCCTGCGAGGAGCCCCCTCTGGTTTCCTGCCGACCTGGCCCAGGGGCCCAGCAAGGGGAGCCGCGCCCGGTAGGTACCTCCAGCTTGCGGGTGACCACGGCCAGGGCGCTGGGGTCGAGGTTGGAGGCCGAGAGCACCTCGTTCAGCTGCACCTCCTTCTTCTCCAGGACGCTGGACAGGCCCTGCAGCTTGCGTTCCAGCAGCAGGTTCTTGAAGCCCGTTTTCTGCTGCACCTCGGTGATGGCTTTGGTGAATTTCTGATAGAGCTCGTCCCGCTCAACCTGCACCTACGGGAAGACACCCGGCACGCCTGCCATCAGCAAAGCACCGCCGCCCCGGGCCCAGAAACACCAAGCCTTGCTCCGCGGCAGGCTCCGCCAGGGAACCCACGGGGGCTCCTTCTCTAGCAGCAGGGCTCAAACCAGATTTCACCCTTGAAAGTCTCTTCAACAGGCTTCTCAACAAGATTTTCTTGTCTCGAGAGCCTCGTGGACCCCAAAATAGCAGCAGGAACAGCAGCAGCATGCACGAGAATGGCTCCCAGGGCTGCTCTGTGCCGGCGCGGCCGTTTCGCGCCATGGGCAGATCATTTGGGGGGCATTTTTGAGATTCTCACATTTCTCACAAGAATCTCGAGTTTCTCGGGAGAATTCATTTCATTCCCATTTCCGCGCCAGCCTGCACTCTCCGCCTCCCAGTCGCACTACACTTGTGCTCTCAGACACCCCGCCCCCTTTAACAACAGGGACAGGAGCTTCCCAAACTCCTCATGCCCAAGATGGAGTCGCTTGGTCTCCAAACCCACCACACCCGGATCAGTCTCAGGCCTCCTGCCCCCCTCCCTGGCCCCCAGCAGCAGAGACTGAGTCGCATTTCGCTAACGAGAGTGCCCTAATTAAGAGGTCTCCTCCAAAGCTTCTTTTCTGCATGCATTAATGAGGCTGCTGCCTTGACGATGGATTGTTAACGAGGCCTCAGATCAATGTTCACATTCCTGGGGATTCAGAACGAATCGCGGATGAGCCCCTTCCGGCTTTAATGAGTTTATCTAGGTTAGATGGGGGAGAAAGGGCCGCCCCCTCCAGCTCAGCCCACAAACACTCCCCGGAGACGGCTGCCTCAGCAGGCGAGGCTGCGTGGGGCTGCAGGGAGCCAAGAGGCCCCCTGGGACGCTAGCTCCAGCATAGGGCAGGCAGGCTGACTCTCCCGCCCCCAGCCCTGGCCAGGGCAGGCAGGGACCAGCGCAGGATGCTTTATTGTTCAGTCAAGCGCAGAGCTTGGCCTTGCTGTGCCCAGAGAGCCTGGAAGCCTAGAGGGGCCGCGCGGCGCTCAGAGTGTGGGGGGAGGCAGTCAAGTCAGCCCTGCAGAGGCTCCCCCAGCCCCGGGCTGCAGGAAAGCGCAGCAACAAGGAGAGAACTCCCAGTCTCTCTCCCCCAGGGCCCACCCTGCCCACCCCAAGCCACTCACCTTGCTGAACCTTTGCTCCAGCACTTCGTGCTCCCACTGCAGGTCTTTCAGCTCCTTCTGGGTGACCTTCAAGCGGGCTTTTGTGCTCTGTCGAGGGAAGGGGAGGGGGGAAAGGGCTTAGCCCCCCTAGCAAACGGGTTCCTGGTATGGGGCTGCGAGGAGGCAGCTAAGAACCTCTCCAGAGAGGCAAGGCGAGTCTGCCCCACAGCACGCAGCATCCCCTGGGGGGGGACAAGGGGAAGGAGGGGCTGCAGAGAGGCAGACAGAACCACTGCGAGATCCCCGGGTCTTCCCACAGGCTGCAGGCTCCTGGCCAGCGCCGCGAGGGGCTCCCACTGCAGCCTGCCGGGGCCGTTCCCACCTGACCAGCCGAGACCGCAGCTCCAGGAGCCGGAGCGGGTCTGTGCCCAAGACCTGGCCCAGCACCAGCCACTCACCATCAGGGTCTCCTTGTCTTTCTCGTAGTGGGACAACTTCTTCTGCAGCTCGGTCACCTCCTCGCGGGACCGCTGCAGCGGCTCCGTCAGCCGCTTGTTCTGCAGCAGCACCTCCGCCATCTCCTTCTCCAGGTGGTCCTCCTTCCTCTTCATCTCCTCCATCTGCTCCTGCGCTCGGGGACAAGACAGGGCGGGGTGGTCAGCACCCCTGGGCCCCGCATGCCGCACACCCGCCGTGCCAGACATTCCGTAGGCAGCCGCCCGTAGCAGAGGGGGGCGGACGGACGGAGAGCATTACCTTGAGGGTGTTGATGAGCGCCAGGTTGTTGAGGGTGACGTCGTTGTAGTAGTTCTTGATGTCACTGAAGGCCTTCTCGTGGTTCTTCATCAGCGTGTTGATCTGCCCGTTCTTCCGCTCCTCGATCTCGTGGATCTCGGTCTTCCTGCGCAGGTCCAGCTCGTCCCGCAGCAGCCGCAACTTCTTCTCGTACTTGGCCTCGATCTCTGGAGGGGCAGCCGCCCGGGTCGGGTGATATGAGCCTCACGAGGCAGCGGACAGGACCCCTGGCCCCCACTGAGCCTCTGTGCCATGGGGCTGGGCTGCTGGACAAGCCGACTATTGCCAAGGCCATCTTGGCTGGAGCAGGTATACCGGCAGCAGGGTGAAGAGCAGCCGGACCCACCGGCGGACAGAGGGGCCAGGGGCACTAGAACGGATCCCATAATCGGACCCCGCGAATCCTACCCTGTCCGAGTGAAGGAGGTGCCCACACACAGACTGGCATCCCGCAAAGCCCCCTCTGGCCTCAGAGCTGCCCTGCAGGAAGCACCACTCGAAGGGCATTTAACGCCGCTTCTAAGAGTGCACTGCCCAGCCGACCGCGGGGCAGGCTGAGCTGAGACACGAAGGGGTTATTTCCAGCAAGAGCTCGGTCTCTTCCCTCGCGTGTCAGGTGATCAGTGGCCACACGAGCCTTCCTGGCTCGCCACCAGCCAAGAGGGGCCTCAAGGCAACCCCCCAACCCCACCCCCCTGGCAGCCTTAGGGCCCATCAGCACCAGAGAAAGGAGCGGGACGGCCTGCTGGGTCCAGCAGAACTCAATGAAGGCCAGTGGGGAGGGGGCGCGGGGGGGCAATGGGGCTGTGGACTCAGGAGCCCGGCCAGGTGCTGAAACGAGAACTGACCTTTCACTTCCCTCTCAAAGTCACTGCGCAGCCGGGTGATCTCCTCCTCTTGTTTCTGCCGGGAGAAGCAGCACGTTAAGCGAGAGAACGGCTCCTCCGCCCCCACCCAGAGGCTCGGCCCCTCGGCCGCGGGAGGAAAGGCTGGGGCATCGGCGTGCGGCACGAGTGACCTCCCTGCTCTGCTGGGGGCCTGCAGGGCAGGCGGCTCTCGCACGCCTGGGATGTCTACGTGGGGGTGTTTGAGGGGAACCCCCAGTCTCCCGGACGCCGGGATTCTCTAGGGCTTGTCTGCTGGGCGGCTACAAAGCGGCATTTCTTTCTGCGAGGATGCCCCTGTGGGGTGGTGCGGGGGCAGGACTTGCCAGGCTCCACCCTCCTACAGAGTTCGGCTGCCGCAGCGGAGTGCCTCTCCTCCGGCTCCCGCCCCACCTGGGCCTTCCAGCAGCCGTGCTAGCCCCCTGCCCTGGGCGACCCTCCCGACAACGTACCAAGCGCAGGTTCTTCACCACCACCTCGTTGGCCAGCTCCTGCTCCTTCAGCTCCACCTTGAGAGCGCGCATCTCCTTGCGCAGCCCCGTCTCCTGGCCCCGGTGCTCCTTCTGAGCCAGCTTCATGGACACGGTGCCCTCGGCCTTCAGCTCCGTGAGGTTGTTCTGGTGCTCGTACAGCAGGTGCTTCACCTTCTGTTTGTAAACCTGAGGCAAAGGGAACCCGAGAGCAGGTGGAGCCCAGCAGCAAGCCTCGCTCCTCTGCAGGGGCCTGAGAGAACGCCCCTGCCAGCTCCCCCTGCCCATGTCTGTCCAGGACCCAGCAAGCTGCATTGCTCGGGGCACAGCTGGTAACGCCCTGGCCCTCACACCTTGATCTCCACTTGGTGGCGCTCCTCGGCCTCCTCCATCTCGCGGTCCTTGTTGCGCAGTTCTGCCTTCTTCTCGTCCAGCTGCCGCCGGGTGATCTCCCAGAAGGTGTGGATCTTGTCGCGCTCCAGCTGGAAGTAATTGCGCTCCTCCCGCTCCCGGTCCAGCTCCTCCCGGAGACGCACAATGTGCTCCTCCAGCTGCAGGGACAAGCAAGGGGGTGGGAGGGGGAGAGCGTGGATGGTCCTCTCTAGGACAGCAGCCCCTCATCCTCGCCTTCTGCCATGCCAGTGGCAGCTGCTTGCTGGAGGCAAGACAACTAGGCGGGCACAAGAGTATGGAATAGGAAATGGAGGAGACCAAGTCCAGCAGAAACTGGGATCTGTAGAGGGGAGCAGGAAGGTGGAATTTGGCCAGGGCACTGCGACTAATAGCCCAACTTTTGCTGAAGCGTCACGACCTCTCTCCGAACCATGAGAGCTCAGAACTTCAGGCATACTGCTGGAACCATATCAACCATCATCATCCTGATAATAATTTGCATCTCGTCTGAAGACACGCAATGGGATGGTAGGACACTGCTGGCTTCAAATGGGAATCTCCTTTCTTAGATTGTAAGATCATTGGGTGGGAACGTGCATGCGTGTGTGCGTGCCCAGGGTGTGACTGGCACGTCTGAATCACAGAACAGTAGAACCCCCAATGTTTGCAAAGAGGCAGAGTTAATCAGACCTATGGCATCCCTGCCAAGTGCTTTCCAATCTAGTCTTTAAATGTCCAATAGCGGGAACTCTGCAGCCTCCTGCTACCATCACAGTAATATTAACGCTAGGGGCAACAGCCAGCTCCTGAACCACTAACACTCCCTTCTGCAGGGCCCAGGCTTGTCTGTCCATTCCAAGCCAAGCTCTGGCAGAAACACAGCCCAGCGTGGGACCGTTCCACTGGCCAGACAATCACAGCGAGAAGCAGAGTCTGTGGATGTTTTTAAACAAAGCGTTTAGAACATTCTAGGGGCTTATACGTTGCTCTGAAGTCGATTGTCTAGATAGTCGGAACGTTAAAAAGTGCGACGCCTCTGGCTTGCTTCCAGGTTTTAGAACGTTTTTGTAAAAGCCCCTTTTCCAAGGTTTTATCGAAATGTTCTAAATGAAGAACGTTTTAATAAAACCTTGGAAAAGGGGTTTTACAAAAACTTCTAAATCCCGGAAGCAAGCCAGAGGCGTCACAATTTTTACCATCTGCACAGACGTTCTAATCCTTGAGCCATCCGGGAACTTTCCTTTTCATCGGGAACTGAATACTGTAATAGAGCGTCACAACAGTGGTTGTTTAGCCACAGAAACTGGAATGATTATGACGACGACATCATTCCAACAAGTTAGGCAAGAACGAGCCCAGAATGGTATCGCGTGGTCGTTTAAAACCAGCCTCAGCCTGACAACACTGCAAGGATTCTTAGCCTGTTTGCCCCAGGGAAGGAGGAGCAGATGAATTTGGGATCTCAGGAACGTGAGCCCCTCCTCCATACAAACCCTGTGTGTCACAAAGGAAACCAGGACAGAGCCAGCAGCAGTGATCCCGCCCCTCTGCCAACATCAGGCTTGGCAGCAGCAAAGCCCTTTATCCTCCCAGAACAGCGGCTCCCAAGCTTTTTACCGGAGCGACCCCCTTTTCGGTACAATTCCGCAACTCCAGACAGCAACAAAGGGCTGCCAAGTACATCACAAGCCCATTTGGGGAGCCCTGTTCCAAGTCACAGCTTGGGAAACTCTGCCCTAGTAAAGCTGCACACCGGAGCAGGCTGCAGGGGAAGGCAAAGCGCCGTGGGGCTCAGCTGTGGTGGGGGGCTCAGACGAGGGAGGGGCTGCGAGGCTCTAGAAGTGAGTTTAGACTCCTCAGGAGCAGAGTTTCTTTCCACACGGCCCTTGGCGATAGCTTCTGTTGCCATGTCGGTCCCCAACATAAGAGATGGATTGGGACCGACGCAGTTCAGACAATCTCTTTATTGGACCAACTTCTGTGGATGAGAGAGTGTGAGTTCCTGGGTCATACTGGGCCCTTCTTTGGGCAGGTAGGAAGGGCCCTGCGGGGACCAGATGCTCGCACACTCTGGTCCAGTAAGACAGATCACCTGCCACTGGTTTCTGCAGCGTCGAAACAAGCAGAGCTGGGGGATAAGGCAGATATTGGGATGAAATCCCAGTACACCTCCCTGCCACGGCCACTAGCTGCTCCAAGCCTGCCCCCTCGGTGCCCCCATCACAGACAAACGAGGGCACCCAGCGAGCACTCACCTGCTCCTTGCTCATGTCTTCCGCGGGAACGCCATCCACCACTGCCGAGGCTTTCCCCCCCTTGCCCTTCTTGCCGCCGCCACCTTTCTTTTTGGGTGCCTGAGAGGGGGTGGGGGGAAGAGTGGGGCATAGCGGTGAGAGGCAGGGCCGCGCCGCGGTGTGCCCGTTCCCCACTCCAGGAATGGGCCCCCCTGCCGTTTTTCTCAGAGCAACGCCATGCCCCCCTCTTGCAGACCACAGGCTGGAGGCAGGGCACAGCAGCTGTTGCAAGGGCCAGTGACTGCTCCTAGCCTCTGGGCAGAGTGCCCGCAGCTCCCACCGGGGGCTGCCTGCCCGAGCCAGGCATTGAGCAAGGGCTGAAGTCAGAATGGGGACAGGGGTTGGGCGTAGCCTGGGCCCCATCGAGGGATGGGCCATGAATGACCGATGGGAGAGCTGCTGATGCTGTAGAGACCCCAGACTGGGACCTCAGGCTAGTCACAGCAAGGGTGCAGGGCCCCAGAGATCGGGCTTGGCATGACAGCTCCAGACGGGCAAGCAGAGGAGTGGGGCTAGTCGGACTACCTGCCTTGGGGTCTGTGCCAAAGGCTTCTGCTGCTCCCCACTGCCCCCAACCCCACCCAGACTCACCTCCAGAGCCCACAACCTCTCCAGCTGCACCCGGACCTTCCCCAGCTGCACCCGGACCTTCCCCAAGCTACACCCGGACCTTCCCCA
>QEPC01000412.1:3053646-3096362 GCA_003113815.1 Sphenodon punctatus
AACACCCTTTTCCAAATCATTAATGAATACATTAAACAGCACCGGTCCCAATACCGCGTCTCCCTTGTCCACATGCTTATTTACACCCTCAAAGAATTCCAACAGGTTAGTGAGGCATGACTTACCTTTACTAAATCCATGTTGACTCTTCCCCTTTAAGCCATGTTTGTCAGCATGCCCTGTAATTCTGTCCTTAATGATGGTTTCCACCATTTTTCCCAGCACAGACGTCAAGCTTCCTGGTCTATAGTTTCCAGGATCACCTCTGGATCCCTTTTTAAATGTCGGGGTTACATTTGCCACCCTCCAGTCCTCGGGTACAGTGGCAGATTTTAGTGACCGGTTACAAATTACTAACAGTAGGTCTGCGATATCATATTTGAGTTGCCTCAGAACTCTGGGGTGAATGCCGTCTGGCCCTGGTGACTTGTTAGTATTCAGTTTGTCAATTTGCCCTAGAACATCCTCCAACGTCATGTTGATTTGTAACAGCTCTTCCAATTCCTCGCCCACAAAGCAAGACTCCAGCGTGGGTACCTCCCCAAAATCCTCCGCAGTGCAGACCGACGCAAAGAACTCATTCAGCTTCTCTGCAATGTCCTTATCCTCCCTGAGCTCCCCTTTTACTCCCTTGTCATCTAATGGTCCAACTGACTCCCTAGCAGGCTTCTTGCTTCTGATGTATTTAAAAAAGTTTTTGTTGCTTGTTTTTGTCTCTTTAGCAAGATCTGATCCTTCAGCTAGCTCAGGTCCAGGTCATTTAGGGCTTTATAGGTCAACAGCAGCACTTTGAATCAGGTCCGGAAGACTGGTGTAACGTGCTCCCGGCAGCCCGTCCCAGTAAGCAGACAGGCTGCTGCGTTCTGCTCCAGCTGCAATCTCTGGACTGTCACCATGGGCAGCCCCACATAGAGCGCATTACAGTCATCTAGCCTCGTGGAGATGAATGCATGGATGCCAGTAGTGAGATCAGAGTCTGAGGCGTACGGACGAAGCCGCCTCACCAGATGTAACTGACAAAAGGCACTCCTGGCCACAGCCGACGCTTGAAGATCCAGGTGCAGCTGTGGATCCAGGAGCACCCCCAGGCTCTGCACATGGGATGCCAACATTGGACAGACCCCGTCAATAACAGCCAGCCCCGTCCTCCCCTCGCTCAGATCACCAGCCCCGCCAACGAGCATCACCTCTGTCTTGTTGGGATTCAACTTCAATTGGCTAATCCTCATCCAGTCCCCCACTGCAGCCAGACACCGTGAAAGCATCGAGACTGCCCGGCCAGGGTCAGACAAAAAAGAGAGGTACTGTTGGGTATTGTCAGTGTATTGATGACAACGCACTCCCCATCTGCAGCTGAACTCACCAGCAGCTGCATATACACATTTAATAAGGGGGGGGGGAAAGAAAATAACCTTGCAGGACCCCACACAGGAGAATAATCCCCCAGGACCACCTGCTGAGATCTATCAGCTAGGAAGGACGGAACCGCTGCAAAACCGTTCCGTCCACCACAGCAAGGACTCGCTGGCGAGTCACCAACACCTCATGATTCACTGTGTACCTATGGGACCGCCTCACCCTCTGGATCGGCCCCTGCGATCGGCCGGGGGGCGCCCTCCTCAAGGTCCCCCAAGGCGTTCTCTGTGGCTGCGCCACAGCTGTGGAACTCCCTCCTGCCAGAGGCCCGCTTGGCCACCGACCTCCCCTCTTTTCGTAGACAATTAAGACCTGGCTGTTCCGCCGGGCCTTTCCCGAGGGAGATGGGGTGAGTGGGTTGGGTTAGGGAGGGGTAAGGGGTAACGTGTTTTTATTGTGGGGTTTTAATTGTATTGTTCTTATTTATTTTAATCTGTTTGAATATGTTGTTAGCCGCCCCGATATGCTTTTAGCAGGAGGGGGCGGCATACAAATTTTATAGTAAATAAATAAATTAATGAAATAAAAGTCACTGACCAGCCCATATCCAGCTCCACCCGCAGATCATCAACCAGGGCCACAAGTGCAGCCTCCGTGTCATATCCTGGATGAAAGTCCTTTCACGGGTTTGCGGGTCCACCCCCACCCCACTTTCCTGGGTTAGGTGACTCAATTTCCCTCACTTGCAGCCCACCTGAACCACTTCTCTCTTGGGCTGGTCCAGTCCTGCAAAGGGGAGAATCCTTTTGCCATCCCCAACTCCCAGAAAGCTTCCCATTCACAGACTCTTTCTCTGGGTTCGCAAGAGTTTGGAAACTCAGGTTGCTCACTTGTGTTCCCCAGTGGTAGGCCACAGACACTTCTTAATAAAGATAAGAAAGTTTATTAATAACATAAGCTAGAACAGCTGATACAGAGTGGCTAATCAAAAATGAAAAGTAATATAACACATCCTATTCTATACTGGGAGAATCTCTATATAAATCTCACCCTACAAAAAGCACATTCTCAGTCAGTGATGTAGAAGGACTGGGCACTGATCTCTTAGTTGGTAGAAAGCAAAGTCTTTCCTCTCAGTCCATAGTTCCAGCAGCCTCCTTGCTGGCAGGCAAGATGGAGATGAGTTCTCTCCAAGAGGTAGCAGAAGATGGCTGACTCTTTGTCTTGGCTCCTGGCTTAAATAGCCTTTTCAAAGTCTTTGTTAGTTCTTCCCGCTCAGGGAAGCCTGATGTTTGTCACATCCGCAGAAAGGTAAACAGGAAGATCCATTTGCATCTCTATAGGATTCTGCCTGGCCGGGCATCTCCCTGAAACCACATTCTTTATCTGTCTCCATTTCCTGGAGTTTCGGGTTCTCAGTTTTAGCTTACATGATTACAGGAATCGAGTTTCGAGTTCTCAACTTTCACATTACATACATGTTTAAGCTTTAGCGTTACATATATGCTAGACCTATAGTTCAGTATCTCTCCTGTGTGAGACCTCATGTCCTTTCATGACAAGCCCAACTGCGAGGGATCAAGAAAACCGACGCGGTCTAGATGCTCCTGAAGCTGCCAGGTCACCACCTGTTCAATAACCTTCCCTAAAAAGGCCTGTATCTAATCTTCCCAATAACTTGCATGGGAATCAATGTCAAGAGAGAGTTTCTTGAGAAGAGGTCGAATCAGCGCCTCTGTGAAAGAGGCTGGTAGCCTCCCCGCCCCAAGAGAAGTGTTGACTACACAGGTCCGCCAGCAAGGGCCCTACCATCTCCCTGCTGGCCGTCACCAGCCAGGACAGGCATTGGTCTAGTTCACAGACCCCAGCACATTCCCCACATCAGCAGGCATCACCAATTTAAATCGATCCCACAAACCCTGACCAGACAGGGCATTCCTAACCTCTGGCTCTGCCACTGCCTCTAAACAGGCGGAGTCGAAGTACGATTTTCTAACTTCATACCATGGCCTCTAACATAACTCATTTTCACACCGTGATGTGCAACTCTTCCTACAGATCGCATTGATTTCAAGCAATGTTAAAATCCATACAGTCATTTGGGAAATACGTCCGAGTTTTTACAGAGTATTTGTGTTCCCCATAATCCTTGTAACGATATCATAATGAATAACTTCTAGGCCACACAGGCCCAGCTCCTCCGCGAGGCGTGTCCACTTGGTTAGGGAGCAGGTGTGGCCCTCAATGGGCTAGAGATGGAAAGCGGGGCCCAGTTCGGCAGGCAGGCACAGAAAGCACCGAGCCTTATCCGGGGTGCTGTCCGAGTGAAACCATGACCTCAGCTTTGCCATCCCAGAACCAGACTGACCCGTAATTGTGCACAATGAGCTGCTTGTGAGTGGCAGGGCCCCCGCCCCCAGATCCAGCCAGCTGTGCACCTCTGCCCCACAGAGCGAGACAAAGACACGCACTGACAGTCTTGGGAGTTCAGATGTGGATCTTGTCAGCGTAGCCGTCAGAGCACGAAACGAGGCCACACAACCAATGCCTAATTCTGTCCCCGTGTGCTCAAGGGACACATCTGCTCTCCTTCCACTACCATGTATTTATTTACCCCCCAGTTTCAAGGGAGTCTGTTCTGCCTTTGATCAGCCAGGGCCATTCTGAGTACAGGGGGAAGTCAGGGGCAGAAAGAACTGCGGGATTTTCACCTCTCGGGGGGTGGGGGGGAAGTCTGCAGTAGGGTTGCCACCAACACACATTTTTAAGTAGGGGGGAGTCTCCCCTGCAGTAGGGGGGAGTCTGCGGGAGGTGGGGGGGGGGAGTCTGCGGGAGGTGGGGAGTCTGCAGTAGGGTTGCCACCTACACACATTTTTAAGGAACGCTTATGAAAAATACATGTTGCAGGGCCTGCATTGGCACAAATGCAGGCCCTGCAATGTGTATTTTTCATAAGTGTTCCTTAAACATTTGCGTAGGTGGTGGACTGGCTGCCCTAGTTTGCAGTTAGCAAGCTTGTCCTTTGATTTGGAAAGGGAGCTAACTGGGTCTGGAAGGCACCAAGTGAGCAGCTTGGGGAATACACTGTCATCGCTCTGACATCGTTCCTACTGCCTTCAGCTTGGAAGGCTGATGCATCACATCCCCCGAGGATGCCCTTCTCAGGGCCAGCACGCAGCATGTGCCCTACATGGCACCTGGATGTCACTCGAGCCTTCTGCTGAAGTTGGATACAGCTGCCCCCTCTCCTAGCCTGCACTGATCCCGTGGGGTGAAGATGGCGTGCGGGGATGATCTGACCAGGGGCTCTCTCCAGTCCAGTGCAGTGTGGGATCTCCCTCTCTTGGGGTGTTTCCCCCTCCGCTGGGGGGAGGCTGCTGCTACGCATCTGCAGAGGTTTCTCAGTGAAGGGATCTGGATTCTGGGATCCACCCAGAACTACAGCCTGGACTGCAAGGCCCTTTCCTCAGAGGGGGGTGAGGGGGTGGCTTCTCCTCTGACGGGATCTTGCGGTTGTCTGGACCCGCTTGCACAGTGCCCTGGGAAGAGAGGGGTCTGGCACACAGAGAGACTGAAATACAAGACAGAGCTGAGTGCTTCAGAAAGGGGTGCTGGATTTTCCTGCCTGCAGCTGGATCGGTCCCACCCTGCAGCGAGGCTGCATTGTTTCTGGGATGGAAGCCTGCCTGGAGTTGCTCCACAGCCCTCCTCTTCAGGGGCTGCTGGAGGGGACCTTGGGGAGTCTCACAGCTAGGCCCAGAGCAATTCGTTTATCCACCTGCCAAGCATGATAAAGAGGAGCATGGAAGAGAGTCCACGGTTGGAGGATCCAAGAGGGGAGACATTCTTGCTTTCATTGCCCGGTAAAGGTCACTGAAGGAGGAATATCTAGAGGTTGGGGGGAGAGGGGGAAGGGAGACTGATGCTAGCCGCCCCTGCCCCCACATTAAAGAGCCTGGCTTTCAAGGGCACTCAGCTCCCACAGCTGAAAGTACCCCCCGTGCTGCTCCCAGTCCCCACCTCCACTCCCAGGGTAGCCGGCCATGCTGACTCTACCCCAGACTAGCTTTCATTTCAGTTTCATAGGCACCCAGCTTTGACTTAAAACTCCCAGCCAGGACACTTGCCCTGATGCTCCTCCTCGATTTGGCATCTTGGGACATGTCACTTCTCCGCCGCTGCTCACGGCAAGTCAAGGAGTGCAGAGGGGAGCTGGGGGCTGGGAATTTCATGCAGTAACGTGTAGCGCAGGCCAAACCCCCAGGAGAATGAATGGGCCCATGCCAGACTGCAGCCAGACAGTGCCCAGAGGGCACGCTACCCTGCTAGGGCTGCAGGGTCCATGGGGGCACGCGGGCACGTGCACAAGTAAGAAATGGCTGCCCTATCCGGTCCCCTTTCGAGGTGTTCACAAGCCTCAATGGCGGAAGGCAGTGGCTTCCCCAGACAGGACAGTATATGGGGTGCCTGACAGCTTCGGGGGGGGGGGGGAGGGATCTTGCTCTCAGGTGCCAGTCTCTCCTGGCAAAGACAGTGAGCGCACACACACACACCCAAAGCAAGGATGAGGTACGGGGCGGATGAGCAGCAGGGGGCTGAGCACAGTGACCTTTTGCTTTAAGGCACCTGGGAGCAGGAATCCCCTGCCCCACGCAGCCCCCAAATGAGAGCCATGGAGCTCCTCAAGGCCAGCGAGGCGAGCTCAAAGAGGAGAAAGGCAGCCGTATGGGTCCCCTTGTGGTTGGGGGCCTGAGGCAGGAAGATCAAGGGCAGAGGGTGGTGTGGCTGTGGGGTTCCTATAGGCACCACCCCATATCCCCGCCCAAGCTGCTCTCTCCCTCAGCTCATTTCAGAGATGACTAGCTCGCAGGTCCAGATTTCCAGGGGATCTCACTTCCCAGGGAGACACTTAACCAGATTTGCTAAAGGTGTCCGCAGAGCACGCAGCCTGTCTGCCAGGCCAATCTGGGCCTCCCTGCTGCCTGGGATTTGGCCTTGCGGTCACTCCGAAGCAGTACCCTCCAGCGCACACCAAGTGGCAGAGCAGGGGTAGGGCTGCCACCTTGGCACATTTTAAAGGAACACTTATGAAAAATACATGTTGCAGGGCCGGCATTGGCACTAAGGCATAAGCACCAACATTTGCATAGCTGGCCGGGGCGGGGCAGGGCGGGGGGGCTTGCCAAGACTGTGTGATGGAGCAGAGAGCAGCAGAGTGGGGGAGCTGTACGGGGGCACATCTTTAAGCAGCATATGCGTCAGTGTCAGTTAAACCAGCACTGGGTAAAGCACACTCTCACCTGGCAATAGGAGAGCTTTGCATCCATGCAACTATCTAGAGCAGTCAGCAAAGGGCGCACACAAACATGCTCGCAGGTGGGGCACAGAGCTGCAGAGGGATATTTAGAGGGCGCAGGCATGCAATGTGCCTGGCCCGGAACCGTCCTGGTTAGAGACAGCCAGGCCTCCGTCCCAAGGAGCTTACAATCTAGAATGGAGATGGGGCGGCGCGGGGAAAGTCAGGGTTACCTTCCCGCAGCTGAGAAGTCCCAGGTGCTTAGCTTAGAAGAATGAGACAGTATTAAAGGGACAACCTGGAGGTGAGGCAGGGAGATGTGACCCAGTTGTGTGTGTGTGTGTGTGGTGCAGGTAGGAGAGCTGTGTGCAGCCCCTGTCTGAAGCTTTATTGGGACAAGGTCTTTGCAAACAAAAGGCGGTTGGAGCTGGACCTTGGAATTAGGGGGGGGGGCCACCGAGGCACATTTTAAAGGAACACTTATGAAAAAAACATATGTCAGGGCCTGCATTGGCGCCCACCACTGCCGGCCCTGCAACATGCATTTTTCATAAGCGTCCCTTTCAAATGTGCCCGGCTGCCCCCTGCCTTGCTTTGTTTGCAGGGATGTCTGCTCAGCGGAGCCTGCTCTCCCCCACCCCCGATGTCCCTGACCCCGGCCCTCCCCTCCCCTAGCCTGGAC
The DNA here is from genome assembly GCA_003113815.1 of Sphenodon punctatus. Classification (NCBI taxonomy): domain Eukaryota; kingdom Metazoa; phylum Chordata; class Lepidosauria; order Sphenodontia; family Sphenodontidae; genus Sphenodon; species Sphenodon punctatus. Next base: position 3,060,981 of record QEPC01000412.1, read on the forward strand.
CTGCCCCCTTTGCAAGCCCCAGTGCCAGGGCGTGGCATGCCTATAGGGCCCGTTATCTTGTGCCCCAGGGGCCTGCTCTGCCCCGGCCGGATCGGCCCCATCATTAGACGCTTTCCCCGGCCGGCCCGTCGGGGGGCAGCCCAAGCCGGTTCCCCGAAGCGAGTCAGCTGGCGGAGGGGGCTCGGGGGAGCGCAGCCGTCTGATGACGGGCTCCGAGCAGCTCTCCTCCCCCCGACGGACGGAGGCCCCTCCCCGTGCTCCCTCCGGGCTGCGTGCCAGCCGGCGGGCCGGCTCCGTCAGTGCCATGCAGCGCTCCCCGCCTTGCAGCTGGGCTGCCCGCCCCGCCGGAAGCGACTGAGCCCCCTGCCCGCCTGCCCGGGCACTCGGGCTGCGATCCGGCCGGCTGCTCTCTCTCCCTGGGCCGCCGCGGAGCTGGGGCAGGGGGCCCTGCGCTGCCCGCCCGGATGGAGGAGCCGCAAGGTGCAGCCGGGACCCCAGGTGAGAGCCGGCAACTCGGCCCCCGGCCGGGACCCCCAGAGGCGCAGGGACCTGGCTGGAATCTGGACCAGCCGCTCGTGTGTGCGTGTGTCGCTGTGTGTGCGCATGTGTGATGTGTCTCTGGACCTGTGTGCGCACAGATTGTGTGTGTGTGTGTGTGTGTGTCTCTGTAGCTGTGTGCACAGATTGTGTGTGTGTGTGTGATGTGTCTCTGGACCTGTGTGCGCACAGATGTGTGTGTGTGTGTGAATGTGTCTCTGAACCTGTGTGCACAGATGTGTGTGTGTGTGTGTGTGTGTGTGATGTGTCTCTGTAGCTGTGTGTGCACAGATGTGTGTGTGTGTGTGTGTGTGAATGTGTCTCTGGACCTGTGTGCACAGATGTGTGTGTGTGAATGTGTCTCTGTAGCTGTGTGTGCACAGATGTGTGTGTGTGTGTGTGTGATGTGTCTCTGTAGCTGTGTGTGCACAGATGTGTGTGTGTGTGTGTGTGAATGTGTCTCTGTAGCTGTGTGTGCACAGATGTGTGTGTGTGTGTGTGTGAATGTGTCTCTGGACCTGTGTGCACAGATGTGTGTGTGTGAATGTGTCTCTGTAGCTGTGTGTGCACAGATGTGTGTGTGTGTGACTGTGTGTGTGAATGTGTCTCTGGACCTGTGTGCACAGATGTGTGTGTGTGTGAATGTGTCTCTGTAGCTGTGTGTGCACAGATCTGTGTGTGTGTGTGACTGTGTGATGTGTCTCTGTAGCTGTGTGCAGAGATGTGTGTGTGTGTGACTGTGTGATGTATGTCTGTAGCTGTGTGTGCACAGATGTGCGTGATGTGTACGCTGCAATGAGGGGCATGGGGCTCTGCCGAGAAGCAGCCGTCCTAGGGGATGGGGCGTGGGCAGGGGTCTGGTCCGCGGGCTGGGAAAGAAGAGGCAGGCAGCTGGGACTGGGAGCCAGGTTCTGCAGGATGGGGGTGTGGTCGGCTGCTTCAGTGGGGCTGGGGTGTCTGGCATGGGGGAGGTTTGGGGGTTCTGGGCTGTGGGTCCGGAGAGGTTCTCTTCTTGGGGGGGGGTAATGCCCCTTCGGTGGGGTTCTGTGCCACGGAGCTGGGGGAGGGGGCCAATCCCCCCAAAGGCAGCGTGTCTGACAGGCAGCCCCTGGGGATGTGTGGGTCTCTCCTCGCTCCCCCACCCTAGAGTTTGTGGCTGGGGGGGCGTGTCCCAGGAGGGGGTTGGGGCTCTGCAGACTGTCAGCCCCGCTCAGGGGCCTTCCCCCCTTCCCCCCCCTTCTGCTGAAGCTAGGCTTGCTTGCCCCCTAGGCACATTTTAAAGGAATGCTTGTGAAAAATACACATTGCAGGGCCTGCATTGGTGCCTTAGGCCCTGCAACATGTATTTTTCATAAGCATTCCGTAAATTTTGCCTAGGTAGCCCCCCTAGCTGGAGCCTCCGCAAAGCCCCCTTCCTGGGATCCTGTGCCCTGCGAGGGGCTGGCCGAGGGCAGGCTAGGGAAGTGGGGGCATCTGCTCTGGAGTTGGCTCCCCCTCTCCCTGGATCCTTCCAGACTGACAGCTCCTGGCCAGACAGGCGTGGCTGCCAGCCGGCAGCAGCAAGGAAGTGTGTGAGGTGCCGTATATGCAAAGCCAGGCCCTGTAACATGTATTTTTCATGTATCCTGCAAAAATGTGCCTCTATGGCAACCCTACCATGGGCGTGTGGGCTGTGGGGGAGCGTTCTGCCTGGAGGGGTGTGTTTGGGGGGGTCTGTGGTCTGCCTGGGCGCTGAGGATGTGGGCTGGGTGGTTTCCAGGCTGGAAGGAACTGAGGTCCCATGGGATGTGTCTGTGGCTCCTTGCACATGCCGCTGGGCGTCTGCTCCGTGTGTGTTCGGTTTGCACGATGAGGGTGTCTCTGTGCGCGGAGGTGTGGGGCAGGAGGATGATTTGGGGGCGAGCCGAGTGAAACGTGTGCTTTGCCAGCAGGCAGGAGGTATCCTAGGGTACTTTTGTGTGCGTGTGAGTGTGTCTGTGTTTCACGCATGTTTCACACTTGTGTGTGTGTGTGTGCATGTGTGTTGAGGTGTGAGATTTTGTTTTTTTAGTGTGTGCTGAGGAGTGGTGAGTCTGATGTCCTTGTGGGTGTAGGGTGCCTGTTAGGTGTGTGTGTGGTTTGCACACACCTGTGTCTAGATAGCATGCGTGTGCGTTGTATGTGGTTGTGCATTGCTGCCAGTGACATGTGTGATCTGTCCCCAGGCTGGATTGCCTTATTTCTGAAGCTCAGGGACAGCCACCATCTAACTGCAGACCTACCTCCCCCCCCGCCCCAGCTAGACAGGTACCAGTCAAGCTGGCCCACAGCCGTGGAGCCTGCTGAAAAAGTATAAGGTGCGAGGGCAGCCAGATGTGTCAGGGACAGCTGGGGCCTGTGCAAAACTCTCTAGTCCTGCTTACTGCAGGGTAGTGAATAGACACGGCAGCATCCCAGCAATCCCCTTCCCCTGCCAGGTTGGAAGGAACACAGGGACTGAGCCAGGGTCGTCCCGTCTCCAAAAATATATAGTAGAATTAGAGCGCTACGGTGCAGAGAAGGGCAGCAAAGATGACCCAAGACCTGGAATGGCTGCCCTACGAGAGGGAAAAACGATAGGTTTGGGGCTCTTCAGCTTGGAGAAGAAATGGCAGAGGGAATAGGAAAGAAGTTTACAAAAATGATGAGTGAGGCAGAGAAGGTAAATCCAGAACTTATTGTTTATTTGAAACTGGGGGGTAGGGCCTGCATGTGGTCAGGGCAGAGCCAGACCCTCATTGTAGGGTCAGTGGCTGCCCCTGTCCCGCCTTGGGAGGGGATACGAGCCCTTGTGGGGCGCTCAGTGCTTGGGGCAAGGTGTCTCGCCTTAATTAAACTGACCTGACATCCCGGTTTGTGCTGCCGGGAAGCCAGGTGGTTCAATGTCCAGTCTGGCCGGCAGGGCAGTGCAGGCAGGAGACACAGCTGGCCCCAGTCTCCTGTTTCCGTGTGTCCGTGTGCAGTCCTCCTCCAGCCATTGGAGTCTGTGGCAGAACTTCCACTGGGTTGAATGGTGGAGGATTGTCACTGACCCGCTCCTCTCCTTTGCTTCCCCCCACACCCCTTTTTCCCCCTCCCAGTTTGGCCTCAGCATGGCAACGCGCTCTCCGAAATGGGCACCATGTAGAGCAATGACATGGATTTATGTTCATTTGTACATTTCAAGCAAATTGTGGTTAATGGGGGGAGGAGCGTGGGGCATCTTGCTTTGGGGGGGGAGGGTGTTACAAAATCTGGTCCCTTCTGCCCCCCCCCCCCCCCCAATCTCTCTTTCCCCCAGGAGAGGCTCAGTCCTGCCCGGGCGTGCTGCAGGCAGGCTGTATCCTGCTGCGGTGCATGCGCTTTACTGCAGGAGCATGCTTCCTTGCATACATTTCCTCTAGCTGCACGTTCTCCTTGCCGCACAGCTAGAGCCTTCTGCCCATCGATTTCAAGTTACTCCAGGCTGCTGCTCCGGGCAGTGCTTGCTGTGCTTCGGCCCGGGAGATTTGGTTCTTGCCTGCTCCAGCCAGGGGCGGATTGGCCCATTGACCCTACAGCTCTGTATCACGGGCTGGGATCCTGGTCAGGGCTCTGCTGCCTCCTGTTTAGAGAAGCTGGGGTCTCCCCATGCAAAACCAGCCCCCCTGGAGTGAATTCCCCCCGCCCCCCCTTACCGTCAGCATGCTAGTGGTCTGAGGAGCCCTGACTCCACTTGCAGGCCCCTCTGACAACACGGAGCAGCTGAGCACCTGCACTCTGCACAGCCTGGCCTGGTCTCTTTTGCCCCAGTGCCAGGCGCTGCACCCTTTCCCAAGCAGCTTGTGAACCTACACGGGGCTCCCTCTGGCTCACACTCTAGGGAGCTGCCGCCACTTGCTGGCTGTACCGTCTCATCCCCGGCTGCTGCAAACGTGCCTTGGGAACACTCCAGGCCGGGGCCAAGGGGAAGGGGGAAGCCAGCTGTTTCCAGCCCCACCGAGTAACGCGTTGTCCCCTGGATGTGCCATTTGCCTGGGAGCTGGCAGCGCATGTGGGGTCTGGGCACAGTGGGTGAGCCGGAGAGAAAGAGAGAGATTTCCCAAGCTCTGGGATGCCGGAGCTGGGGGCCTGCGCTATGGTCTCGCACACTGCACACCCGCCAGCAGTGACATTCATGGTGCAGGCTGCCTGGGAATGGGAAGGGGAGAGTGTTGTACACATGGGAGAGCATGAGTGTGCAAGGCACGTGTGTGTGCTGTCTCTTATACACATCTAGATGTGTATAAAAGGCACGTGTGTGTGTGTGTGTGTGTGTGTGTGTGTGTGTGTGTGTGTACGCACATGCATATGCCTGCATCTGACTCCTTGGCCCAGTAACTGGTGTAAATGGAAAGACTGAAGTCTATTGCTCTGCTCTCTGGGCTGTGGGCAGGGACTGAGGCCTCCAGTAAAAGGGGCTGCTTCCCCCAGCATCAATGGCTTTTTAGGGGCACACGGAGCATGTAGCACCCTGCGTCGCAGCTGCCTGCAAACAGAGGGGGCCCAATCCTGCTATTGCAGCCACTAGGGGTAAGACAAGAACTGGGCCCAGCTGTGGCCTCACCCTGTCCGGCTGCAACTGTGAGTCTGCTCGTGAGAGCACACCCGCTTTGCCCACAGGGCTGCGAGTCCCTCTGCATTTGGGGTGCTCCCGCTCTCTGGCACTTTGGGGGTGGCTGCTTTAGTGCTGCCATGTCCCTGAGCTTGATTGAGCTAATGGAGCTGGGTCCCTACAGGAGTGGTCACCGGTGCAAATTTTTAAGGGACACTTATGAAAAATACATTGGCCTAAGGCACCAATGCAGGGGCCCTGCCACATGCATATTTCATAAGTACTCCTTAACATTTGCAGAGGTGACCACCCTCGTCCCTACACTGCTGGATTGGCTGGGATGCTGTTAATCTCACTGAAAGGGGCCCAGGGATATTCCTCCCCCCCACCCCCACAGAGGAGGTGGGCTTAGCACCCCTAATTCCGATGCCTGCATGTGCTTCCTTAACACGGGACCCATGCACTTGCAGTGGGTGAGAAATGGGCAGTGTCCCGTCCCTTTAAATATCCTGTAGCCCAGGACACTTAAAGGCCCTGGGTCCAAATAACCTCAGGAGGACAAGTGTGCTAGGGTGGCTGCCTCTGCAAATGTTTACGGAAAAGTACATGTTACGGGCCTGCATTGTTTATTGATTACATAAACAAAGATAGTTTGAACGCAGAGAGGCAAATGAAACAAAAGTAAATAACGCAATCCTAGTCTGTACTGAATAGGTCCCTAGTTAATATCTTCACCTACAGAAGTCAATTTCTCAGCCAGATGTAGTGAGGCTGGGCTCTTAGCCAGCAAAGTCTCTTCTCCCAACTGAGCTTGAGGGAAAAAGATCTCCTCCCCTTAAATATCTTTCCAGGTTTCTTTGTTTGACTTTCCTGCCTGGAGGACTCTGTGCTTCTAGTCACGTAGGCAGGAAAAGAGCCATTTGCAACTGAATGGTTTCTGTCTGGCTCCTGCAGAGGTGTTGCCAGGCTTCTCCGAATACACATTCGGCCTGGCTTTGTCTCTCTCCATTGCATGAAGTGAGTTTCCAGTTCTCAGCTTTTACGTTACATACNTCCTATCTGCACAGACGCACGACCTCTTAGATCCCACTGCCGCACACAGAGACTCCTGCAACTCTGCAATGGCACCGCGTGCAGGGGGCTGCACACAGCTACGCTCCTATCTGCACAGACGCACGACCTCTTAGATCCCACTGCCGCACACAGAGACTCCTGCAACTCTGCAATGGCACCGCGTGCAGGGGGCTGCACACAGCTACGCTCCTATCTGCACAGACGCACGACCTCTTAGATCCCACTGCCGCACACAGAGACTCCTGCAACTCTGCAATGGCACCGCGTGCAGGGGGCTGCACACAGCTACGCTCCTATCTGCACAGACGCACGACCTCTTAGATCCCACTGCCGCACACAGAGACTCCTGCAACTCTGCAATGGCACCGCGTGCAGGGGGCTGCACACAGCTACGCTCCTATCTGCACAGACGCACGACCTCTTAGATCCCACTGCCGCACACAGAGACTCCTGCAACTCTGCAATGGCACCGCGTGCAGGGGGCTGCACACAGCTACGCTCCTATCTGCACAGACGCACGACCTCTTAGATCCCACTGCCGCACACAGAGACTCCTGCAACTCTGCAATGGCACCGCGTGCAGGGGGCTGCACACAGCTACGCTCCTATCTGCACAGACGCACGACCTCTTAGATCCCACTGCCGCACACAGAGACTCCTGCAACTCTGCAATGGCACCGCGTGCAGGGGGCTGCACACAGCTACGCTCCTATCTGCACAGACGCACGACCTCTTAGATCCCACTGCCGCACACAGAGACTCCTGCAACTCTGCAATGGCACCGCGTGCAGGGGGCTGCACACAGCTACGCTCCTATCTGCACAGACGCACGACCTCTTAGATCCCACTGCTGCACACAGAGACTCCTGCAACTCTGCAATGGCACCGCGTGCAGGGGGCTGCACACAGCTACGCTCCTATCTGCACAGACGCACGACCTCTTAGATCCCACTGCTGCACACAGAGACTCCTGCAACTCTGCAATGGCACCGCGTGCAGGGGGCTGCACACAGCTACGCTCCTATCTGCACAGACGCACGACCTCTTAGATCCCACTGCTGCACACAGAGACTCCTGCAACTCTGCAATGGCACCGCGTGCAGGGGGCTGCACACAGCTACGCTCCTATTTGCACAGACGCACGACCTCTTAGATCCCACTGCCGCACACAGAGACTCCTGCAACTCTGCAATGGCACCCCGTGCAGGGGTCTGCACACAGATGCCTCGAGACGCCGCACCCTCCTCAGCCCCAGCCTCCCCTGGGCCCGCCCAGTAGGTGCTGCAGCTGGATCAAGGGAAGGGTCGGGGCTATGGGTAGCCCAGGCCTGGCAGCGTTCGTTCTCCCTCACACACAGACTGGCTGGGGGGGGGCCACCTAGGCAAATTTGTAAGGAACACTTATGAAAAATGCATATTGCTGGGCATGCATTGGTGCCTAAGGCCCTGCAACCTGTATTTTTCATAAGCGTTCCTTAAAAGTCTGCAGAGGTGGCCACCCTACGACTGGCCGTTGTCTCTGGCTGTCAGGCCCCCCTGGAACAGGCCTGGTTTTTGTATTGGCTGCCACAATAGATCCCCGTAGCTGGGGTGAGCAGTGCAGCTGCCTCCTCGCAAGGACCCCTTAAGGCCTGGAACGTCTCGTTGGAGTGGCCTGAGGCTACAGCCCCTCTCTGACACCCCCCCCCACTTCTCTCTCTGTTCTGGCCATGGCGGTATCCAATTGTCCTGAGTTCAGGATTCCACCATCAGCCTGGGCTCCTGCCTGGAGGGTCCCGTTGCCCCTTCCTTGCCCCAGATTTCGCCCAGACCGCTCCTCCGCACTGTTGGGATCCAGCATCTTCCCGGTCGGTCGCTGCTGAGCTGAGCCCCCCCACCCCGTCACTGCTCTCTGGATTCGCTCCTGCATGCTGGAGCTCTCTGGCGCTGAGGGGAGCACGAGGGAGACCCTGACGCCTCTTGGAGCCCTCCTCCTCCTCTCTCCTCCTTGCCTTCTACGGACATTTCACAACTGCCTCCCCTCCAGGGAGACCTGAGCAGGGGCCCTGGGGACGGGCGGGGCCAGGGCCCCTGTGTGAGAAGACGCGGGTGAGTGACAGAGGCAGCTGGTAGCTGAGCTTCCCCAGGGCAGGTGGGAGCTGCCTTTGTCTGCCACGGAGCAGCTGCAGCCTAGAGAGCCCTCTGTGAAGGGCCGTGGGGAGGGGATGCCTGCATCCCTGGAAAGGAGATAGCGCAGACAGCTGCCCATGGGGCAGAGAGGGGGGCTTAGCTCCCTGCTGGGGGGAGGGGGGGGGACGACGGGACACGTCTCTGGCTGCGAGGGGCTGCAGAGCTGTCGGGGGCAGATTATCCCACAGCCGCCCAGGGTGGGATCCGACACCTCCCTCTGAAGTATGGGGGAGAGGAGCCCCAGGTCTGCCCCTGTGTGGGGGGGGCAGGGAGCATGTGCTCCAAGGTGGGGCCAAGGGCGAGGGGTCAGGGTGCAACTAGTCTAGTTGTGGGGGCATGCCAAGGGGGCTGAGGAGGCAGAGGTCAGGCGTCCACCCAGGCACATTTTTAAGGAACACTTATGAAAAATACATGTTTCAGGCCCCACATTGACACCTAATCCAGGCCCTGCAACATGTATTTTTCATAAGTGTTGCTTAGAAATGTGCCTAGGTGCCCCCTCCCCAGGCAGAGGGCACCCCGTGAGGTCAGGCCTGTGGCTGGTAACAAGCTGGGGGAGGGGAGGTGGGGCACTTCCAGGAGCTGCTAGAGGTGGGGCAGGGGGAGTCACCGCAGTGGGGTTTGGCCAGGGAGGCTTGTGCGCTGACCCACCAGGGGCAGGGAGGGAACAAGCAGGGATCCGGGCTCCCCTGAGTGCTCAGTGCCCCCCACTGCAATCAGCACGGCGGTTGGATTGAGGCATGGATCTCTGGATCAGGCCCATTAATCGCTTAATGCCTCCCGTCCCCCGTCCCAATAGTCGACTGTGTTTCCACTCTGGTCTGATCCAGCAACCTCTCCCTCCCCCAAACCGGAACCAGGCCCCTCCTGCCGGTGGCCCCTGCGGAGCCCCTCTCGGCCCAAGCCCGCCCCGCCCTGACCCCGCCACCCTTTGTGATTTCAGAGCTAATCCAAGAGGCCGAAGTCCCCGCCCGAGCAGCCACCATCATCATCCCAGCCCAGGCGCCGGGGGAGGAGCCCTGCAAGCCCCCGGCCGAGGAGGAAGGAGGGATCCCGATCCCCAGCTCGGGGTTGCTGCAGGTCACCGAGCGCAGACGTGAGTCAGAGTCTGAGCTGGGCGAGGCCTGTCGGGGCCGCCATTCCTCAGGGCCCGGTCTGGGTCCACAAGGCTTTTTCCTTAAGATCCCTGCCTGGAAAGGGGCTGCTCAGCTCCCCAAACCCTTCCCTGGGCCCTGGATGGGGAGCTGAGGGGGGGACATGGTGCATATCTAGCTAGAGTTGCCACTAGGCAACATTTGAAGGAACACTTATGAAAGATACATGTTGCAGGGCCTGCATTGGTGCCAGTGCAGGCCCTGCAACATGTATTTTTCATAAGTGTTCCTTTAAAAACCGTGCCTAGTGGCAACCCGAGCTCCCTCTGAAGTACGGGGTGATGGGTGCCAGGGCCGAACCCGTGGGGGGACAGGGAGCATGTGCTCCAGTCTAGGGGCTGGTCTGGACACGGGGGCGGAACGGAAGGGTCCAGCCCCCCGGGCCTCAGTGCCTCCCCGTCTCTCTCCTCAGAGCCCCTGAGCAGCGTCTCTTCCCTGGAGGTGCACTTCGATCTGCTGGACCTCACGGAGCTGACAGACATGTCTGACCAGGAGCTGGCGGAGGTCTTTGCCGACTCCGACGAGGAGAATCTAGCCAATGAATCCCCAGCCGGTGAGTGTGCCCGGAGAGCAGCTGAGAGAAAGTCCGGTTGCCATGTTTTTATTAGACCTCCTCGGCGTGCCAGCGTTTGGACCTCACACTCACCCCCCCCGCCCCCTCCTGTCAGCCTGCGGTGGCGCTCTCCACCTCTCAGACCCACTGACCCCTGCCTGTCCCCTCTGCGGAGCGGCCCTCCCAGCCTGACCGGACCCGCTGACCTCGGACTGTGGCGGAACAACCCCCCCCCCCGGTCCCACTCTGCTGCCCACAGGCTCTTCTGAAGCCCCTGGGATGGACGGCCGTCCCCCATGGCTGGCTCTGTCTCGTACCCGCTGCCCAGGGAAGGGGAGGGCCGTGGACACAGGCTTTGTCTTCACTAGGCAAGAGGGGCTGCAGCCTGGGGCCCACAGAATCTGGCAACGCCCAGGGGAAGGGGCTGCGGCTCCTCATCCACGTCTAATGCGTGGCTCCAGGCTGTGGAAGGGCTGGGTACGTTGCCTTAGGCCTCAGGGCAGGCCTTGCCACATGCATTTTTCATAAGTGTTGCTTCAATATTTGCATCGGTGCCCCCCCCCGAGCCGTGTCCTACTGTCTCCTTCCGGAATGAATCTGGAGACTCTCCTCTTGCCCACGTGGTGGGTGAGCAGGGCAGGGTCATTGCTTCCATCACGGAGGCCTGTGGGTTGAAGCAGCCATGGGGGGTGGGGGGGTGGGGGGCTGGAGAGTGGAAAGGGGACAATAATGGCCTTCTCCTCCCAATCCTCGGCTCCTCAGCCCCAGAACAAGCTGCTCTGTCCCCCAGGCACGGTGCCCGGCCCGTTTCCAGCTCCAGACCCCCGGCCTCTGCTTGCGCCGATCATTTCATGTAGCAGCGGGTGACAGCATGGCGGGGCTGTGAAATCGGCTTAGCCGGGCACACCGTGCGGCGGGCGGGCTCATTAAATGCACCGGCTTTGCCGCGAACCTTGAGAAAAAAATCAATTGTGCCTGATGGGTTTGTCTGAAAGGGAGAAACGCTCGGTGTGAAGTCTCTTCCGTTCAATCATGGAAATGTCAGAGCGCTGGGGGCTGTTGCCACGGCAGCACACGCGGGGGGACACGTGTGGGTGCATGCGCTGGGCGGGAGGCTGGGCCAGCAGGGGGCCAATCAGGGTGTGCGAACAAAAGATCTGCCCGTTTGGCCCAGCCAGCCCAGGAGCCTGTCTCCAGCAGTGACAGCACCAGAAAATACAAGAGAAATCAGGGCAGGACCACAGGGTAGCAATCGAGTCGCTCCCTCTCAGCTCGGAGCAGCCCCAGATGTTTAGAGACACCCCAAGCCTGAGTTGGCATTGCCTGGCTATCCTGGCGACCACCATTGGGGGGATTTGTCCTCCAGGGAATCTGCATCATCCTTTTTTCAACCTACTGATGCTTCTGGCCTCCCCCGCCCCTGTCCCCTAGCAGTGAGCTTCACGGGATGTTCCAGTGCTGGGTACAAAAATACTTCTTGCTGCTGGTTTTAGACGTGGTGCCTGTTCGTTCTCCTGGGGCTGGGATTATGAGAAAGGGCGTTTACAGGCTCTCAGCGCCTTGCTTGTTTTATAGCTCTCCGCTGTGTCGCCCCCTTTCTAGGCTGAGCCAGCGAGGGTGCCCAGGTGTCTGTGGACAGGTGGGGTGGCGTGAGAGGTGGCGATGGGGTGTGTGTGTGTAAGAGAGAGAGACAGAGAGAGCACCCCAGTCCCTGAACACAAGACGGGCATGTTGTTCTTGTTACTGAATAGGCTTCCGTCCTAGCCTCCTGGGTGTCAGCCAAGCCGCACGCCTCTGCCTCATCAAACAGACTGCAGGGGAAGACGTAGCTCCCTGGGTCTGTGCTGGTGGAGATCCTAGATCAGCCGGGTAAAACCACAGCACCAAAGGGCAGATTTTTGCTCGAGTGTGGATGGGCCCAGGCTCCCCCAGAAGCTGGGGAAGGGCTGAGACGACCGGGGTGGGGGCATCTCTCCTAGCCCCGGTGGCAGTGGGGTGATGAGTGTGGGCCTCGGTTTGCAGACTGTGCCATCCCATGCAGACTGCAGGGCTAGTAGGACGGCAGCGGCAGCTGCATTGTGGGACACAGATTGGATGAATGTGCAAATCAGTCCATTCAGAAGCAGCAGTGGGAGTGTGTGAGCGGAATGAATTAGCACGACTGCCCTGCACGTTGAGGAGGTGGGGCCAGGGTGCAGCTTTGCTGTTGAGCAGAAACACCCACACACTACAAAGTCTTTGAACTCTCTGCCCTTGCAAGGTAGTGAGACACACACACACACCCCATCAGCTACGACGGGAGCCTCCAAGGGGTGATGGAACACCCTGTGCCCCCAAGGCCTCCCTGAGCCACTCAGAGCAGCTGGGAGTAAGTTAGGGAATAAGAGCCTTTTCGTGGCCTGCTCTGACCCTGTGCAGCCCTGCGATCCCTGCACTGGGCAGTCCCTTGTCAGGCATTGGGGACGATTTGCCCTCCGCTGCTGGGTGACCCCACCAAACAGACAGCCTGCCCCAGTCTGCAAAAGAGGGACAACAATACTCACCATCTCAGGGAGGGCAAGCTCTCCTAACGACCAGCGTGGCAAGCACAGTGTGCTCATCCCCCTGGCATCTGGGCTTCAGGGAGGCTGTTGATGTGGAGGACCCAGGGATGGTCCCACCTGTTGGGCAAGGTGGACACCAAGGGGTCTGTGTGACCCCTGGATGTCCTGAGCGTGTGGACAAGGGAGTCCCGGTAGATATAGTGTAGCTGAATTTCCAGAAAGCATTTGATAAGGTCCCACATAAAAGACTCTTGCGAAAGTTAAAATGTCATGGGATAGGAGGTAGTGTCCTCCTATGGATTGGTAACTGGTTAAAGGATAGGAAGTAAAGAATAGGACTGAATGGTCAGTTTTCACAATGGAGAGATGTAAAAAGTGGTGTGTCCCAGGCATCTGTATTGGGACCGGTGCTGTTTAATGTATTCATTAATGATCTGGAAAAGGGTGTTAAGAGTGAGGTGATCAAATTTACAGATGACACCAAGTTAATTCAAGGTAGTTAAAACAGAGAGCAGACTGTGAAGAATTGCAGGAGGATCTTATGACACTGGGTGCCTGGGCATCTAAATGGCAGATACATTTAATGTGGACAAGTGGAAAGTGATGCACGTAGGGAAAAATAATCCAAACTATGTGTACACAATGCTGGGTACTAAGCTAGGAGTTACCACTCAGGAGAAGGCTCTGGGAGTGATTGTGGACAATACACTGAAATCCTCAGCCCAGTCTACAGCAGCAGTCAAAAAAGCAAACAATGTTAGGAATTATTCGCAAAGGGATAGAGAATAAAACGGAGGATGTCATAATGCCTCTATACAAATCAATGGTGCGACTGCACCTGGAATATCGTGTGCAGTTCTGGTCACCCCATCTCAAAAAAGACATAACGGAACTAGAAAAGGTGCAGAGAAGGGCAACGAGAATGATAAAGGGTACGGAACGGCTTCCGTACAATGAAAGGCTTGACAAACTGGGTCTCTTCAGCTTAGAGAAGAGAAGACTGAGAGGGGACATGATAGAGATTTATAAAATTTTGAGTGGTGTGGAACGAGTAGATGGGGAACGGTTATTTACCCACTCAAATAGCACTAGAAGTAGGGGACACTCCATGAAAGTAGCTGCCGGCAGGTTTAAAACAAATAAAAGAAATACTTTTTCACTCAACGCATAAATAACTTATGGAATTTGTTGCCAGAGGACGTTGTCAGGGCCAGTAGTATAGCTGGATTTGAAAAAGACCTGGATAAGTTCTTAGAGAGTAGGTCCATTAATGGCTATTAAACAAGTAGTTTATGGGATGAACTTCTTACTGTTGGGAGCTGGGAGTGAACAACGGGGAATGGATCCCCCATTGGGACTGTTGGTTCTTCTCCCGTGCAATCGAGACTGGCCACTGTCGGAGACAGGATGCTGGGCTTGATGGACCATTGGTCTGACTCAGTCTGGTGCTACTTATGTTCTTATGAGCTCCAAGCATCAGATAGAACGCTGGTGTCACCGCTCCCAGAATGCCAGACGCCGTCCCTGGGACTCCCGCTTCTTGTGCATTGACTGCGGGGAATCACATCAGTTTGGCCCAGGGTGGCCAAGCCCCTCGAGCTGGTCCTGGGCAGCGCAGGCCCATGCAATGGAAAGCATGGGCAGACTCCTGGGGGTGACTGGCTGCTGGGGCCCACATGGGGAAGGGCCCCTCTGGGGTAACCCCAGACAAGCCACTTCCTCCATCTGCACCTCTGGTCTCACTAGCACCCACCCACCTTCTAGTGCAACCCAGATCCTCTTGCAACAGAATTAAACCCAAATGGAAATTACCTCTTGTGCTTCCAAGCGCTCGGCTCCAGGAGTAGCAGTCCCTTGGAAGCTTGACAGCCCCTCCTCTCTCTCCCCTGACCTGGCTTGCGGCCTTAGGAGAACGATACAAATTGAGGGCCAGGCTGGCTGGCTTCAGTAAATAAAATGGGGTGCCTCCGAGCCAGTGGTTGCCTGTACTTCTTCCTGAATAATCCCATTTGGAGAATGAAGTATAATCCCAAAGCTCCAGACAGTTTAACTTTTTATAGCACTTTGTGTTCCAAGTGTTTTACATGCTTTATTTTGTTCCCCCTCAGAACAATCTGGTGAGGGAGGTCATTATTATTCCCATTTTACAGATGGGGGAACTGAGGCTGTGTGCATGACTTGCCCAAGGCCACCCAGGGAGTCTCCCTGGTCCAAGACCAGCACTTAATCCATGGGATTACACTGTCTCTCAGTAAAACTGTACAAAGTCAATCAAATATAATTTGGGATCACAACCCTAGCCACAGGCTAGGAAACTCTGCTCCGAGCGTCCACTGCAAATTCGGCCCAGGCTGCTTGGTCCTGATAATGGCGTAGGGTCTGGAGATGTGCTTCCGGGTCAGAGGTGAGGCCTGTGGTCAGGTAACATTTCTGCGGTGGCAAAACCTGTATCATGGGGTTTAGCAGAGACCCTAGAAGCTTGGCACTTCCTGCTGGCCATGCATGTCCTGGAAAACAGTTCTGGCCTTGGATTCCCCTGTTGAGCCTCTCCCTGTCCCCTTCTCTCTTGCTCGCTGGCAGGTCTGCACCCACACCCCATGCCTCGAGCGGGGTACCTGCGCTCCCCGTCCTGGACAAGGACCAAGGCAGAGCAAGGCCGGGAGAAGAAGCACCTCAGTGACTCAGAGCTGCAGACCGGCATAGTGGACACTTTCCTGACGGTGGAGAGACCCAAGGAGGAATAATGAGGTTGGGAGGAACCGCGCCAAGGTGCCAATCTGGAATGTTGGCTGTTGCACTAACCACAAATTCCAGGCAATTTGTGACCTTAAATAGGATCCCCCCCCTCCCAAACTACAGAGACTTTGGCCAAGCCCTGCTGGCTACACGGAACTGCCCCACCCTCATCCCGTGATTTGTTACCGTGACTTCCCCTTCCCGTTTACAGATTCACGTAGCGGGGGCTGGGTCCATCAGAGGCACTAGCCAGTACCGCCCATGGCAGGGAAAGGAGGAGAGGGGGGAGAGGGTTATGTTGGGAGTAACAGAGATTTGAGGGGAGGGGGCACATTTTAACCCTTTCTGTTTATTCTGCACAAAACCTTTCGAGGAGAGAAGGAGCAGCGATAAGAGCGGGGAATTGCTGCGATGTGGGGGCCGTTGGCAGAAATTCCCAGCAGAGGTGCCTGCTACAGGAAAGGAAAAAGCAGGGGTTAGGGAGCTGTTCTTTGCTAGAGAAACGGATGAGGGTGAGAGCCAAGGAGGAACAGCCCGTCGGCTAGAGAGAACCCAGTGTGGGGCCTTTGACTCTGTCCAAGGGACCCCTAGCCCACACTAACTAGAAGCACACTCTCTTCCCAGTGGCCTTAACTCCTGCCTCTTCAGCCTCGGTTTGGCCCAGCCAGGCCAGAAATCCCCTGGAAAAGGCTGCTAACATTGCCGCCAACACTTTCGGTAGCCGTGGCTGTGATGAATTCACGCCTCTGGATTCCAATGGCTTCTCTGCCAATGTCGCTGATTGTCCTGTGGGAAGAGGCACCGAACAAGGGAGGCTGATGAGAGGAGGGCTGTGGCAATCCTAGCAAGCTGGCCCTTCCTTCCGGCTTATTCCCTGGTTTAAATAGGAGGGGCTGTGGGAGTCGAGTCGCCGGCTGGAATCCAGGACCCACGGGTAGATTAGTTGGAATCCAGGGGTCTCGGCGTGACTCCCCCCCCCCCCGATCTCTGCAGCAGTTGGATTGCTGCGTCTTGACTAGTCATTTCCCAGCCTTCTCTGGAATGGATTGGGTTCAGGGTTGAACCTCCATGTGCTGTGACTGATAAGCCCATCTGCTCTCCGCTGGGGCCCCTTGGCTGGGTTGAGAATCCTCCTGCGGGATTCTGACTGCTTCTACGCTCAAATCAGAGCTCATCCTTCATCTCCTTCCTTGCTCAGAGCACCAAATAATGCCACAGCTGCCTCCGTAGCCATGGCAACTTTCTTAAAGGACAGTTAAAGGGTGTGTGTGTGTGCGGCGAGGGGGTGCAAAGTAGGGGGGGAGGAGTCCTAATCTGAAACTCTCTCCTGCTCGCCCAGTGTCTCATGCTTGACGTAGAGTAGATTTGGCCCGTCACGTCTTTATGCACACAACATTGTCTTGTCTGGTTTATGCTGTATTGTCCCTTCTGTGGGGAGGCAGCGCCACGTAAGCTACTGTGACCTCGTGCACCGGGGAGCTGTTCTACTGTGGGATTGAATGCCAAGATGAGCAGAGGGCCAGGAGACAGCGTAGATGGTATTTTATTATCCTGCCCTCTAGTCACAGGGGGATCAGCACAACCAGGCTGTCTGCGTTGTTCATTGTTACTAGCACAATAATAGCAGGACCATGGACTGGCCAGTTAAAGCGACTGCAGCCGCCACCATTACCCTCTCCTCCAGGTTTAGAAAATTAAAATTCACAGCCAGCTCTGTGCTTCCATTTTGGGGTTTGGAAATACATTTCTTATACCGGCGGCATCCGTGATCCCAACCTGCGTACCTGTCTAGCCTGGAGTGGAAGGCCCCCTGCAGGGCCCGGTGGCATGAAGCCACAGCCTGGCACACAAGCGTCTACCGGTTGCATCATAAACTAGGCGAGGTGCCAGCTGCAGCAGAAACACCAGCACATCACACATGCCAACGCACGAGCCACGCGGGGGAGAGGAAGCTGGTGGTGGCGGCGGTGGCAGCTTCCGAAATAAGTTTCCTGTCCCTAGAGCCAAATTCAGCTGCTCGGGATGATTTGTAGCTTCCAGGCCGGTGCTGTTACTGCTTCTCAAATGCAGCCAGTTATTTATAAACACGGCAGCCACCGCTGCGACTGGGACCCCATTTGGCAGCCCGAGGTTTGAGCGCACCCTGCCAGCAGCTTCCCCCGCTACTCCAAAGGGAGCGACACCCGTTTGCCAGCGGTGGGGGGGGGTTAACCCCAGCTGTGATGCCACAGGGTACGTCTGCGCCCAGGATGGGTCCAGCGGGGCTGTCTTTACACTTGACCGTTCGGCTAGTGTGGCAGCAGCTCCCTGTACGGTTCTTTAAAAATAGCTTCCCAGTGTTCCTCACTGTGTAAGTGGTTGTGCCTCGAGTTCTGGGCCTGCGTGAGCCCAGAAGCAGCTGCAACTCAGAAGGGTGGAGGAAAGCAGAGCTCCGGTTGCCAGAGCTGAAGGATGGACACATGGAGCCAGGAAGGCCCTCATTTGTACAGACAGCGTGTCCCCTGGGCCACTGCACTGTAAGAACTGCCCGCCCAGCCCGCAGCTGCCGTCACTGCTAGGCACCGAAATCCAAGAGTTTTGGGGACCAGCTGGGGTTATAAATAGCCCCTTCACCGATGAGCTGGAGCAGGGTCTCCCAGTGAGCTGATGTCTTCCCTCCCCCCTAGCAAAGAGCAGGCTGCAGCCAACACACATGGGGGGGGGGGGGGCAGGGGATTCCCCCTCACAGCTTCAAGCCTGACACAGAGACCAAAGCCCCCTCCCAGCCACAAGGCTCCTGCTCCTTTAAACCCAGATGGCCATTATGAATGGCAGGCAAAGCTGCTTTGGGAGAGCCATCCGTAGTTATAGGGCAGGGGGGACTTTGGGGGCCAACCTTGCTGATACGCAAAGGTTACACTGACAGCCAGAGTAACAGCTCTAAGAAGGGTTTGGTTTGGCTCCCTTCCCGATTTCTAGCTGGGATCTACCACTCAAAGGCTGATTTTTATAGACATGGATTCCTCTGCAGACTCAGGCAGGAGGTGAAAGTCAAAGCGGGCCCTTCGTCAGAGGGGATGGAGCTGCTGCTCAGTTTCCACGTACCCCAGCAAAGCCAACTGCCTTCAGCAGCGGAACAGACCGAAATCCTACTGGTCATGGCTGGGGGACGACTAGAATCCTGCTGTGCCCGGTGAGCACAATGCAGGGCTTGCAGAAGAGAAGCTGCCCAAAAATCAACAGCCACTTGGTAGACTATCAGAAAGAGTCAAGGCAGAGGCAGTTCTGCTGATTCAGAGAGTGCTGTTTCTGCTGAGTCACCGTGGGAGCAGAGCTGGACTTTGGCAGGGGCCGAATGTGGGGAGTGCTAGTGCCAGCTGGCAGAGGCCAGGAGACATGAATCTAGCTGAGAGAGCACCCACAGCCCCAGGCTAGATCTCCGCCCAGAGCCGCAGGGAGAGATGGGCAGGGGGCTGCTGCCGGCATGGCAAAGGGGGAATAGGGGGGGGACACAGCCAATTGGCCCTTCTTTACCGAGCAGGAGCTCCATACTGGCCGTATGGAGGCACAGCATTTGCTGGGCCTGGTTATGGCAGGCAAGGGGTGGTTTCTGACGCAGCAGTAAAGCCCTACGGTGTCCAACACAAGGTAGAAATCATCAAGGCAACATGCCGGCAAGCAGAGGCTGTTTCCTGTCCCAGCCAGTCCGCACACGGGGGTTCTCCTGGGGCCGGGGCTTTCCGAGGCAGGCAGCACCTTGCCCCCTTGATCTGCTTCTTGGGAGTGGCTTGTGCAGACAGCAATTAAGAGCGATACTGGGGCAGGAGGACTTAGGGGATCTCACTGTTTTAAAGATGTGGCACGAGCAAGGAAGGGTTCTCTCTGCTAAGGGACCCCCCCTTACTCCTTCCCCTCAAGCTGGAGGGCTGATATACGCAGCATCCCTGACCCAATGCAACCCGAACCTGATGTCACCACAACTTGCCCGCTTTTGACTGTTTTAATAACCTTGCTACGGTAGCATGGCAACGCCACAGATATGCGGCAGAGGACAATTTGGGGACTCTGCTGTGCCCCCCCCCAGGGCAGACTGAGAGCCTAGCTGCACCCTCAGTTAATGGGGGTGGGGAGAGAGGGACAGCAGGGTCGGAGAGCTAGGGCTGGAGCACATTACAGCACTTAGCACAAGAGGGAAATCGGATTCAAGCAACCACACACCCCTTGGGTTGCTCCCTCTCATGGTTGGGCCTCGAGACATCAAGACTTCTGTATGTGAAATCTTAGGGCCAAACAAAGTGTCAAACCTGCACCTGCCCATTCCGCTCAGAGATGCTGTGCTTGGGCCAGGACACCATCCCAGGCAAAGCCCTGGCAGTGGGAGGCTGAGGCCTCCTCCTGGTTTCAATAAGCAAAGCGCAGCAGGGAGGGGGGCAACGTGGGCACCAGAGTGAGGCACGGTGGCAGAACCATTGGGAAGGACTGGGGTGCCGCACCCAGACTATGCTCAATTGAAAAGGCTAGCTGTGGCCCTGCCCCATATTCCTGCTGCCTCGCGTAGCTCCACTACTAAACGGAAACAGCTGCCCTGTGCAAGGGGGCATGGGGCTGCGATGGAGGGGAGAGCGGGGGAAGGGGAAACAGCTGGCAGTATGTGCCGCCTGCATTGGCCTGGGAATAAAAAGCAGAACAGCCCAAATGCTGCTAGCTAGACAGGAGGGCACTCGGGGATTTGGTTTCCATCTCCGTCCTGGTTTTGTGAAGCTGTAAGTTTTGCTTGGGTGGGCTGGAACCAGGGCTGGCGAGACGGGCATGAGCTGGGGTGAGCGTCCCCAGAGCTGTGCACACCGAGAATCCCTGCCTAACTGGAACCTCCTCCCCGCTCTGGGTGCACGGATCAAACCTCCCCTTTGGGATTACAGCGTAGGCATCGCAGCTGCAGGCGAGAGCCCCCCAAATGGGGAGGAGCGCTCCGACTCTCTCACCAACCCTGAACCGGGCCTCAAGGGGGGAGGGGGGCAGCACTGCTGCTCACAGGGACGCTACGCCTAGAAACGGCTGGGGTTTCAGCATCCCCACGCGTGTCTCTTGCCTGGAGTGCGTGCACACAAGTAGATGCTGAGCAGAGGTGGGGCTGGGCCTGCCCAGGGCACTCAGAACCCTCAACTAGCCCCGGGGCAGAGGCCAGAGCAAGAGCGGCGGTGGGTGTATAACTGCGTCCAGGACGGCGCGGTGGATGGTCCCTGTGCTGAGATATTAGAGGGAGGAGTGCCTGAAAGACCCCAGAGACAGAGGCTGGCAAGGGGAGCGGAGCAGGACTGGAGCACAGAGGACCCAGTAAGGCAATGGTCCCCACAGGCCCTGGCCCATGGGAAGCACTGGGAGGCCAAGTCAGGAATGAAAGAGTAGCACCATTGGCAGTTGAGGATTCCTTGCCTCCCAAGCTATAAGAAGTCCTAGTTCCGCTCTGTTCTGCGCCGGTCAGAGCGCACCTGGAGTCCTGTGTCCAGTTCTGGGCACCGCACTTTAAGAAGGACGTTGACCAATTGGAACGGGTTCAGAGGAGAGTGACACAGACAGTCAGGGGTCTGGAAACCAAGCCCACTGAGGAAAGGTTAAAGGAGCTGGGTGTGTTTAGCCTGGAGAAGACTAAAGGGAGACATGAGAGCCGTCTCCAAATACCTGAAGGGCGGTCACACAGAGGGTGGCAAAGACTTGTTCTTGGTTGTCCCTGAAGACAAGACTAGACCCAATGGGCTCAAATGACAAGAAAGCCGATTTCAGTTAAACCTGGTAAGAGCTATTGGCCAGCGGAACAGACACTGCCTAGGGCGGGGGTGGGGGCGGGCTCTCCTTCGCTGGAGCTGGACAAACAGAGGCTGGACATCCAGCTGTCAGGGATGCAGTAGCTACGGGCTGGACTAGATGCCCTCTGAGTTCCCTTCCAAAGTCTAGGATTCTAAGGCAGCGGCGGGGTTGGAATCTGTGGTCTCCGGCACCGGGGGCGGGGGGGCAGCAGCAGCAGGCAGGTCTGACTGCTCCCGAGCAGGCTCGCCCCTCTGCGCTGCACTCAGCTCACATGCAGGTGCTCCGTGGAGGCGGCGAGATGCGCTGAGCACAGGAACGGCCCCTACGTTCCTAGGGGGGAGATCGTCACCTGTCACCGCAGCTAACAAGCAAATCGTCCACAAGGCTCCCACTGGGCTGGAGGTTTGGCCTCTTTCAGGGTCAGCCAGGGGCAGGGGGGCTCACGGAGGCCAGCGTGGGACCCTGTTCCCTAGGCTATTTCCCGCTCTCCACAGCCCCGACACTGAGAGGTAACGTGTCCCCTTCCTCGCGCAGTCAGACCCGAGTCCAGTCCGCTGACGCCTCCTCCGAGAGCAGAAATCGGTCCAGGCACCAGGCTCAGGACAAGCCCGGCTCCCTTGGCCGAGCAGAACTGGGCTCTGGGCCTGCTCCCATTTCATTCCCAGCAGCTGCCTCCCGCAGGCTTCCACACGGAGGAGTCTGTCTGGAAGTCATGCCGCGGAGAAGGGGCTTGGGAGCTGCCAGGAGCAACGTGCCTGGCCCTTGCTGCTTGAGGCCTTCTCTTAGGCACTGTCCTCCTGGCTCTCCTCCTCCTCCTCGCTGTTCCAGGCCTTCGGGGAGGGAGGTGTCCTCTTCCAGGCTCCCGGTGCCCTCGACAAACTCCTCGTAGGTAGATTTCTCTGCAAAGGGTCTGGGCCCCAACAGCTCCAGCATGTCAGCTTTCTCCAGCACCTCCTTCTCCAGGAGATGCTTCCCGACCTGCAGGGAAAGCCAACCCATCAGCTTGTTCCCGGACCAGTCACCCCCAACGGGGAACGGGTGACACGCTCAGGGGCAGGCAGCCCCTCCTGGCCAGCTGGGTGAGACAATCCTGTCAGTCGGCGATGGGGACCCCAGGGGCTGTGTCTGCCTTCCCCAAGGGCTTTCGGCAGCTCTTTCCCTCCCTGAGCATGGATGGGGGCTTGGGCTGGCTGAAAGCTTTGTCGAGAATGGGGGAGGGGGCATCCAAGTTTTCCCTAGAAACGTGCGCATACTGACAGAGTTTCTCCTCACAAAATTCTATTGCCCCAAGCTGGAAATGAGAACAAAGACTGTCATTTCAGGCCAATCTGAAATTGCAAAAGAAAAGAGCCGCTGACCCTCAAAACACAGGACTCGGGGAGGGGGGGCCCTAAACTCATGAGATTTTCAGAATACTAACTCCTGCCTCTCCTGTCCTCCTTCCCTCCCACCTCCCTTGAGGAAATCTCATCCCTGCTCTCCTCCTCCAACCCTTCCACTTGCCCCCTTGACCCCATCCCCTCCCGCCTCCTGACCTCTATTGTTCCCACTGCTGCCCCTTCCCTCCTGCGCATCATCAACCTCTCCCTCTCTACTGGCTCCTTCCCCTCCACCTTCAAGCACGCCACTGTCTCTCCTAGCCTCAAAAAGTCCACTCTTCACCCCTCTGACCCTTCTAGCTATCGTCCTGTCTCACTCCTTCCTTTTGCTTCCAAGCTTTTTGAACGTGTTGTCTACTCCCGCTACCTCGACTTCCTCTCCGCTAACTCCTCCCTTGACCCCCTCCAATCTGGCTTTCGCCCCCTTCACTCTACTGAAACTGCTCTCGCTAAGATCACCAATGATCTTCTTGTGGCTAAATCTAATTGCCTCTGTTCCATTCTTGTCCTCCTTGATCTCTCTGCTGCCTTCGATACTGCTGACCACTCACTCTTGCTGGATTCACTTCACTCCCTTGGCTTCTATGGCTCTGTCCTTGGCTGGTTCTCCTCCTGCCTCTCTGACCGCTCCTTCAATGTGTCTCTTGCCAACTCCACCACCTCCTCCTCCCTTCCACTCTCAGTTGGTGTTCCCCAAGGCTCTGTCCTTGGCCCTCTCTTCTCTATCTATACCCTGTACCTAGGCAAACTCATTGCCTCCCATGGCTTCCAATATCACCTTTACGTTGATGACACTCAACTCTATCTCTCTACTCCCTCTCTCTCTCCATCTATTCAAGCTCGCCTCACCAGCTGTCTCTCTGACATCTCTACCTGGATATCTCACTCAAACTCAACATGGCTAAAACTGAACTCCTTATCTTCCCCTCTCATCCTTCCTCTCCCTCTTCCCTGTTCCCTGTTGATCCTCATCGACGGGGTCACCATCCTTCCCGTCCCCCAAGCCCGTAACTTAGGCTTCAACTTTGACTCACCCCTTTCTTTTAAACCCTACATCGACTCTGTTGCTAAATCCTGTCGCTTCTCCTTCCATAACATTGCTAAGATTCGCCCTTTTCTCTCTGTCTCGTCTGCCAAAACCCTTGTTCACGCCCTGGTCATCTCTTGCCTCAATTACTGTAACCTCCTTCTCACTGGCCTTCCCCGGTCTCACCTTTCTCCCCTTATCTCCGTCCAAAACTCTGCTGCCAGGCTCATCCACCTCGCCCGTCGCTTCGACCATGTGCAGCCCCTCCTCTCTTTACTGGCTCCCCCTTCCTGAACAAATCCTGCACAAGCTCCTAGTCTTCACCTATAAAGCTCTTCACAACCTTGCTCCCCGCTACCTCGCTGCACTAATTTCCCTCCGTACTCCAGTCCGTGAACTCCGCTCCTCCTCTGTCCCTTCTCTCGCCCTCCCACGCCTTCCCTGCTCCCCTAACCGCCTTCGTCCCTTCTCCCTAGCTGCCCCCCACGCCTGGAACTCCCTCCCTGCCCACATCTGCCTCGCCCCCTCCCCTCCCTTTGTACCTTCAGATCCCTCCTCAAGACCCACCTCTTCCGCTCTGCCCTCCCCGCTCCCCTCACCTAACTCCTGCTGATCCCCTCCATCCAGTACAATCTGTTACCTGAGCTCTGTGTACTCGTATCCTCAGCACACAGACCAGCCAGCCATCATTCTCGATGTAACCAAGCCAAGCACGTGCACCTGGGACCTGCATCCTCATGAATGTTACACTCCTTGTCTCTCCTTCTGCTCCCCTTCCTTCATCTCCCCCCCGGCCTCCTGTCTCTCAGACTGTAAGCCCTAGGGCAGGGGCTGTGTCTATTCAATTACTTTGTAAAGTGCCAGGTACATTGCTGGCGCTATATAAATACTTGCTGATAATAATTGTGGGAGCTGTAGTGCTGGACCCCGCTTCAACATCCAGAATACTTGGGCCAGGGGTACAAAATAGTTACTGAGGGGAGCAGGCCCGGGGGGGGGGGGGGGGGGGGGTGGATTCCTGAGGGAGTAGGGTTGCCACCTCTGGTGGTTTTAATCCCACCAATCCCATTTTGGTCTATTGGGATGAAAACCACGAGAGGTGGCAACCCTAGGAAATAGGAGGCCAATCATCATCGGTGATCCTGCCATGGCCTCCTAGAGACCTTCTCGCAGGGGGGCAGAGGAGGAGATCAAAGCCAGGACGACGCCCCCTGCAGTGTGCTGGGGCAGCCCCACTATGAAGGTGAATGAGGAGGTTGGGATCCAGGACCTGCCCACATGGTGCACGGACCGGAAGGAAAGCTTCGTCATCAGTCCCCGGAGACCCGTGCCTGTACCTTCTCTACCTGGTCCCGGCAGGACGTCAACAGCTCCAGGGTCCTCTCGTAGGCCGAGTTGATCAGGCCGCGCACCTCCTCGTCAATGAGCTCGGCGGTGGCCTCGCTGTAGAGCTCCCCTTGCTTTGGGAGCTCAAAGGAGACCTGTCCCAGCCTGTTGCTCATCCCGAACTGGACAACCTGGAAGAGAGCTGCGCCGCTGAGCTGCCCGGTCCCATTCCCATCCTTCTCCCTGGGGGGCAGCGCCCGTCCCCTTGGGCTTTACCTGGGCATAGGCGCTCTGCGTCACCTTCCGGAGGTCATCCTGTGCGCCCGTGGTGACACGGCCAAAGAAGAGCTGTTCGGCCACCCGTCCTCCCAGCATCATGCACATGCGGTCGAAGAGCTGCTCGCGGCTATAGAGGTAGTGCTCCCGGGGCAGGTACTGTGCGTAGCCCAGGCCCTTCCCACGGGGGATGATGGACACCTGCCGGCAGAAAGCCAGGGTATTAGAGCCTGCACAACAGCAAGGGGAGTGCAGCCCTGGGACCGTCCCAACTCCCCCCACAGGAGATGCTAGTGCTGGGGGCCTGAATTCAACCAAGCAATGAAGTGCAGGGGCGTTACCAGCCCACCGGAGACGGTGCGTTCCTCACCCCTCGCAGGCTTTACATTGTGACTGGCAGGAAGGGGCGGGGGACACACCTTCAGCAGGGGATCGGCATGCTCCAGGAACCAGCCGGCCACAGCATGCCCAGCCTCATGGTAGGCGACGGTGGTCTTCTCGCTGGGCTGCAGGACTTGGGTCTTCTTCTCGAGCCCTGGGAACAAGGTAGAGGGCGTGAATGACACCGCAGCGCAGCACGGACCGGCCCCGGATCCTAGCAGGGTGGCTGAGCCAACAGCAACCTGAGTGCAGCTTCCCCAGCTCAACACAAGCCCACAGGAGAAGGGTCTCTCTCCCTTCCCTCTGCTCAGAAGGGGCGTGGATCAGAGGGCTCGCCGGCTAACGCCGAGTCCCCACGCCCAGCTCCAAGCCAAGTAAACCTCCCATTGTGCCTCTCTCTCTTAACAGCAAGTTTCAGAGACACATGTCAGCGATGGGAGCTTCCCTGCCAGAGCCCACTGCAGGGTTGGAGAGCGCGCTCAGGGAAATCCCTCACCGAGAGAGGAGATTGGGAGGAAGCGCCTGCTCTCCCCACACGCGGGGATTCACATGGGGTGGGAAGATAGGTTGGATCGCTGACTTTTCGGACGGGCCATGGACGAGGATGACCACGTTGAGTCCTGCCCCGGCAGAGATAGACAAGCTTGTTCGGACACAGGGAGGCCAGGAGTCTGCACAGGGATTGTGCCAAGCTCCCCAGTCAGGCCCATCTGCAGCTCCCCCAGGATTCGTCACAGCTTGAAGGAGACGCCATGCAGTGCAGCTGCAAAGCTAGACGCTCTGGCGCAGGCACCCACTGCTGCCGGGGAGACAAAGCCGTCGCCCCCAGACTGGCATCAGTGCGAGCGAGGGCCTAAGCCGGCAGCTGCCTCCTAGACGCCTCCTCTCTCAGCCGGGAGCAGGCTGTGCGCTCAGAGTCTGGGCGGGCTGGGAAGCTGGTTGGTTTGGAGGCTGTGGCTCTCCCAGCTGATCTCCCTAGGCCCCACGCAGCAACAAAGGAACGTCAAGTCACCAGCCTCACCCCCAATGACCCTCTCAATGGCTTTTTCGAAGTGCGTCTGGGCAACCGAGGGCTTGGAGTGGCGAGCGGCTATCAGGGCGGCCTCGTTGCAGACGTTGGAAATATCGGCACCTGAGAAAGAGGGATGGAACCGTCAGCCTGTTGGCCAATTCCCTGGAGAGCCCCCCCACACACCCCCACGACAGTATAAAGGGGCAGGTCGGGAGGGGAGGGGAGGGGAGGGGATTCCAGCCGGGCCAGCATGTTGGAAGGGAACAGAGACAGCCTCAACTGTGCCTCTTTATAACCAGGCTTGAGAGCATCGCAGCAGATGAGGAGTCCAAGTGCTGCGGCATCACTGTCCGGGGGCAAGAAGGAGGACTAAGGCCATGTGGAGAGCATCTGGCTGGGACCCGGGGCAGGCCCCGACTGCGCTCCCTTCCCCAACAAAGCAGAGAGCACCAGTCACCGGTCACTCAGCTTCCCCCCCGCGGGCAGAGAACACCCAGCCGCACCCGGGGCTGGGGAACCTCTTTGCTCCTTTTGAGCCCAGCCACAGGAAGCTGCTCTCCCTGTCAGACAGAACCAGAGTCTCAGGGCTCCAGGACTCGGGGATACAGGCCCCCACACCCCAAGGGAAGGTGGAACCTCCACAATGTGCTGCACGATGCTGGAGATTCCTTGGAGGATGGAGAGCGCTCTTGTCTCCCTCCGGAGGGGGCTGTGGGTTCAGAGGGAGGCTGTTGCATAGACACACATCTTAGGAATGGGGCAGTCTCTCTGTTCCCCCCCCCGTTACCAGCAGCACTAACTGCATAGCCAGTCACTCCCCTTGCCCTAGATCTCCCACCACACAGTCCCCTAAGGGAGGAGAGGCAGCCCACAATCCTGCTCTGCAGGGCTACGGCTGCCTCCCTCGGGTCTCCCCAAGGAGAGCGGAAGGATTCCAGCTGGAAGGTCAATGCCTGCCCCCTCCGCTGCCTGCTCCTGCTTCTGGGCCCAGCCACGGAGCAAACCCAGCTCCGTGCTTCTCCCCTGACATTCCCACAGCAGGATCCTGTGCTTCTCTGCTGCCCAAGTGGTCCTGCTGCCCGGCCTGGCCCGGCCACCCCGCCCTCGCCAAGTCCCCTCGGCATTTCCTAGGACGCACCCACGAACCCCGGAGTCAGCGCAGCCAGTTTCCGAGCCAGGGTGTCTCTACAGAGACTCGTGTCCAGTCTGAGCGGTCGGAGGTGAACTTTGAAGATGGAGGCTCTGCCTTTGATGTCGGGCGGGCCTGGTTGTGGGGAGAAAACGGGAACAGAGTATCGCAGGGTTAACGCTGCCTAGTAGGTGCCAGGGGGGTCTGTAGGCATCTAGCATCACGGCTTCCTCAGGGCGTCCGAGCACTGCTACATCACCCTGCACCTGTCCCCCCACAGTCACTGATACCCAGGGGAAGGGCAATAGCCAGCTCTCCCTGAAAACACAAGCTCCTGCTTCATGATCCCAATGACATCCCTCCTCCCACATGCAGAGAGGAACCTCTACACCAGCCTAGCGGTGCAAGCCGGGGTATCAATCTGAAACTGCTGGGGTGGGGGGAAGAGAAGAGGGAAAGGTGCACAGTGATGCCAGAGGAGTGGATTGGCCTTCACCTGCCATGCAGTGTCTGCAGCCCTGTGGGCTGAGCCAAGGGGGGTACCTGCCTCTTGGTCCGGAGGAGCACACCAGGGTCTCCTGCCACCTAACGCTGCGTTCCACGCTGCCTGGCTTGGAGGGGGTGAACACAGCCGGTCTGGCTCCCATCCCCGTGCATCCTGGGCTAACCTCTCCCCCAGGCACAGTCTAGGTCCCGCCAGCGCGGAGGCATCTGCAGCTGCTAGCCAGCCACGCAGGGTTCTGCACGCCGGGTCCCCCCACTCAGTAAGGCAGGCAGAGCAGCTTTGCCCCAGCACTGTGGGCAAGCTTCCCTGACCTTGGAGAGACATGGCAGGGGACCGGGAAGGACATCCATGGCAGGGGACCGGGAAGGACATCCATTACCAATGTAGATGTGCCGGTCAAAGCGCCCTGGCCTCATCAGTGCCGGGTCCAGGACGTCGGGGCGATTGGTCCCTGCGAGCACCACGATGTTCGTGCTGGAGTTGAACCCTACGCACAAAGCGTGGGAGGGTCAGGAGAGAGGCATAAGGGAGGGGGAATCTCCTCCAAACCCACCAAGAGATTAACAGCGGCATCACTCAGAGCCCCTTGCTCCAGTCATATCGACCACTCAGCCAGTCAGGAGCTGGGGCTGGGGGTAGGACAAGGCTGCGAGCTACAGCAAGCCATGGCACAATTGGAGCCCGCAGAGTTAACAGCTGGGGACAAAATACAGCCTTGCTCTGGGCTGGAAAAATCCCTATTTCTATGTGAAGCTGGAGCTCAGGTAGATTATCAAAGTGTCTCCCAAAAGCTTGAGAGGCAGCCGGTGCAGTGAGACACGCCCCCCCCCAATCCCTCACCGTCCATCTCCACCAGCAGCTGGTTGAGGGTGTTCTCCTGCTCGCTGCTGCCCCCGAAGTGTCCGTGGCCCCGCTTCCTCCCAACAGCATCGATCTCGTCAATGAACAGGATGCAGGGAGCATTCTTCCGGGCCAAGGCGAACACGTCCCGGACCTGGAAGGGATGCCGTTCCCGTGGAGCCGTCTCGGAGCTTCGGAGACGCTCTCCCTGGGTCTGCCAGGCACCGCTTTCCCCAGGACTCCCAGAGGCACCATGACCACGAAGGGACAGCGCAGTGAGTTCGGTCACCCCTTCCATGCTGCCCAGCGAGCCTAGTGGCACAAAGGAGGGGCCTACCCTGGCTTCTCTCCCTCAGAGCGAGGACCAGGAGGGCTTGGCTGCCAGGGGGAAATCCCTTCCCCACAAGCCTCCTCCAGTAGCCCGAAGGCTCCAATAGACATTCCCAAAGTGATCCCGCCTCAATAACCACTCAGCTGGACCGCCCCCACCAACCAAGGGGGCTTCACAGAGCGCCCCGTTAACGCTTTGGCAGAATGTCTCCGCCCAGCTTGGCCAACTCACCCTGGCAGGCCCAACGCCGACAAACATCTCCAGGAACTCGGAGCCGCTCACCGTGATAAAGGGGACGTCGGCTTCACCTGCTGTAGCCTTGGCCAGGAGGGTTTTCCCGGTGCCAGGAGGCCCCGTAAGCAGAGCTCCCTGCAGCAGGGGGACAACGGAGATGTGTGCAGGAAGCTTCCGGACACACTCGCCCCTCAACCTCGAGCCAGCTCGCCCTCCCTTCAAATCCCTCCTGGAACTTCTGTCAGGCTTTCCCTAGCTCCCTGCTGAAGCTCTCTCCGCTGCCTCTCATTCCGGGTCCCCTTCTCTCCTGTCACTAAGCTAAGCACGTGCCCCCGTGAATTCTAAACCTTGTCAGTCTCTCCCCATTTCTCTCTCCCTTGCCTCCCCTCCCCCGGCTCCTCTAGATTATAAGCTCCTTGGGGCGGGGACCTGCCTCTAATTAATAATTGTGCAGTGCCAGGAAGGTTGCTGTGGCTGCAGAAAAGGGGTTTGCCCTTTCCTCTGGCTGATTTGATTTGGCAGCATGTCCCATATACAGGAAACAAGCAGAGACTCTCGGAAAGCAGGAGAATCCAGTCCCCTCCCAGCACAAGAAGAACTCCTGCCACAGCAGGCCAAGCGAAGTCACAGGGAGAGTCACTAATGCCCAACGGGCTTCCACTGTCCGGTGGCAGAGCACGGACACCTGGGAAACACGCCTGCACACCTACATCATGCACACACTGTTTGCAAAGCTCCTCGGGTGTTAGGCTGCGCGAGCTAGCAACTTTCCATGCCAAAGAGAGTGTCACAAAGAGATACTGGACCATAGGTCTAACAAATATGTAAAGCTAAAAGGTTAAACATGTATGTAATGTTAAAGTTGAGAACTAGAAACTCGCTTCATGTAATCATGTAATGTAAAACCAAGAGCTGGAAACGCACGCCAGGAAATGGAGAGAGAGAAAAGAATGTGGATTCAGAGAACCCACTCTGGAGAGCCAGACAGAAGCCCCACGGAGTTGCAAATTAAGCTCTTCCTGGGCCTACGTGCTGGTAAACAAGGCTTCCCCAGGGCGGGAAAATCACACAACGGAATTGCAGAGGTATTTAAGGAAACATCTTTGCTACCAGAGAGACAATGAGACTTGAGACAATTGGAATTCAATTCAACATCTGAACAGCAGAGTCTCAGAGGAGCCTGCTTGTCAGCTTGCTGAAGCGATGCGTTGAGAAAGAAATTTGATTCTAACCAACACAAGGACTAAAGGCCCAGCCCTTCCAATATTGGGCTGAGAACGAACTCAAGTGCATGGACTTTCTATAGGGTAAGATTTATATAGGGATTCACCCAGTAACAGGAATGCGCTATTTTACTCTTTACTTTATTAGCCACTCTGTGTCAAACTATCTTTGCTTATGTAATCAATAAACTTTCTTATTCACTAAGACGTGATTTCTGTTGTTATACATTGGGGGTCACAATCTGAGTATTTGTGCTTTCAAGCACTGGCGAACCCAGAGAGAGCCAGTGTGTAAATGGGAAGTTTCTGGAAAGTTGGGAGACAACAGGATTATCCCACTTGCTGGACTGAATCAGCCAGAGAGAGAACTGGTTCAGGTGGGCTGCAAGTGAGGGAAACTGAGTCATTCAACCCAGGAAAGTGGGGGAGTGAATCCCCAAAACCGTGACAGAGAGATCCTGGCTGCTAGTTAGATGAAAGGGAACAATGTTACAGCTCTCCCAAAGGCAAGTGGGCAGGAATGGAGAGAGAACAAAGAGCACAGCCTTCCCCTTCCCCCAAACAGCCAGGCTGCTAGAGCCAGCGACTGAAGCGGGACCGCCAGGGAAGACAGAGCAATGTCGGCTGCTGTAGCCACACCCCACCGGTTCCCCATGCAGCGGCTCAGCAGGAGGCGTGTGGGCTGCCTGTACAGTTGGGGCCAAAGTCTCAGGTGGTGGAGGGGGATAACTCGCTGACTGTGGGGTTTTACACACAGGTCTCTACGCCCCATGCCTGTTGCTGTCCAGTGCTCTCAGCTGAGAGTCACCAAACTGATTCACCACCGGTATGTCTTTAAAGAACCCAAGGAGGTGGTTTTCAGGAAGGGGAAGTTACCTTTAGTATCAGAAGCCTCCTCTGCTGGACCTGGACTCCCATCTTTCTTCTTATAGTATTTCTCAAACCCTGGGAAGCAAAGCAGATTGAACTCCTGTTATTTAAAGCTTCTCATGGCCCTAAACGTTTCCTGCTTCTATCTGGATCCCTGTCTAGGGACCTATTTCTAATGGGTCCCCAACTACAGCCCTTATCCGTGTAAGAACCCTCAACCTTGCTCCTCAGTTGATCTAACTGGGGGGGATCAAGGGGAAGGAGGAAGAAGATGCCAACCCTTAAGTCGCTTTCTATCCCCATGAAAAACAACAGTGCGATGGTGTTAGCCGGTCCCTGCCAATATCCATTCTAGTGCGTTTTGGCCACTAGACTGGATGTTTGTAAAGAAACAGCTTTCAAGGGAAACAGAAGGTTTGAGTCAACGGTGCCCCTTGACTTTCCCAAGGCCACAGAGCCAGGTCTCTGCTGGTGAAGGGTTCCCTGTGCTCTTGGGTTACCAGACATGCCCAGATAGGGTGGCCACCTATGCTGGTTTCTTTTTTTTTTTAAAGTAACTTTTTATTGTATAAAAGTTAACGGTTTACATTCAGTGCATGCATCTGAACTTTCTTTGTATGTATATACATTTCGCTATCCCATTCCTGGCCTTTAGCTGGATAGTGGCAATTACCTATGCTAATTTTTAAGGAACGCTTTTGAAAAATGCATGTAGCAGGGCCTGCATTGGCACCTAAGGCGCCAGGCCCTGCAACCTGTATTTCTCATAAGTGTTCTCTAAAAATGTGCATCTACAGCAACCCTATCCTGAAAGCTCTCTCTTTTTTCCCTTCTGTGTCTCTGTCCCTCTCTCACCCATGAGAGCAAGTAGAAACAAACTGGCCCAGAACCTTGGAGCCTCTCCCAGCAGCAACCAAGTACCTTTGGGGGGCTTGGAGCAGAACCACTGATAGACGAGCACGCTGCTCCTCGCTAGAGAACGCTGGAGGCGGATCCGCTTGAGCCACTAGAAAGCAAAGAGCATCAGGTGCCGGTACAAACAGAACTGTGGCTTCCATGCGCTGTGCCCGAACAGAGTGCGGGGCGGGGAGAAGAGAGCGACTGAGGTCTCAAACTACGATGACGACTAATCATTTCTAGAGAGCTACTAGGCGGACGCAGCACTTTAGTCACAGATTTTCAGAGAGAGGTTTACAATCTGAGATGGACACGGGTGTGGGGAACGCAGGGGCGGGCAGACAGACATAGTCCCATTTTACAGATGGGGGAACTGAGGCGGAGAGGGTGTGGCTTGCTCGAGGCCGTGCAGTGAGTTCCTGGCTAAGGCAGGGAGACTAACATCGACTCCCGCTCCCAGTCCTGCCCCACCCCAACGCTAGGGTCGCCAGAGGTGCAAATGTTTCCAGGGCACGTATGAAAAATACATGTTGCGGGGCTTGCACTGGTGCTTTAGGCAGGGCCTGCCCTACAACATGTATTTTTGGCACCAATGCAGGCCCTACAACATGTATTTTTCATAAGCGTCCTGGAAAAAACGGGCCTCTCTGGTTGCCCTCCCCAATACCAGCCTTGCTCACAAGTTCCAGGCAGCCTCCTTCTGACAAGCAGGCCACGCCCCCTCTAGGGATGTCACCGCGGCCTCGGCGCGGATTGATGACGCCACCGCGCAGACTTCTCCGCCCGGCTTGTCTTTACAGCAGTGACAAAATTGAAGCCGCTCCCGCCTCCTTCTCACCCGTCGCGTAGGTGCGAGCTCCCTGAGCCTGCCTGCACAGCAGCTACCCCGCCATACCGCGGCCAAAAGCGGCATCAGAGCCCCGGACGCGAACGGCTGGGCCATCTCCCACCCCTAGCCCTGCGCACCCCGCGGTAGGCAGTGCGCATGCTCCGCAGATTAAACTCCGCGCGTGTGTTGTGCTGGTGCTCTCGGGTGCGCATGCGCCGTTTGTTCTGCCAGCCCGTATTAGCCGGGCGGAAAGGCTTCACTGATGCCGGGGGACGTAACCATCGAATCCGTCCGGGCTGGGATGGGGACAGTCTCTTGTTATATGGTTCCGGATGAAGGGGGGTGGGAAAGGTAACTCCTTCTCACCTCCAAATAGGCACGTGTGTGTAGTGTGGTTTGCATAAATCTACATATTACATTTGATGCAGATCTCGTCTGTCAGCCATTGTTGAAATCGGGATCTAGAGCTCCTGGCAGACTGGATCCTGATCCCTAGGGTGAGGGCAAGTACTGTTAATGCAGCCACCATCTGCTGGGATTAGGGTTGCTAGATATTATTCATAAATGTACTGGAAAAGTTTGCATATCTGTTGCAGGGCATGCATTGGTGCCCTAGCCACTAATACAGGCCCTGCAACATGTATTTTTCATAAGTGTTTCTTTAAAATGTGCATTTATTTATTTACTTACTACATTTATTAGTCGCCCCCCATGCCAATGGCATCCCGGGGCAACGTACAATTCACTAAACATTAAAAAATATATTTATTTATTTTTTAAAAAGAAAATCCAGCAATTTAAAAACCAAAACAGGGTCAGGATAAACAAATAAAAGGTAAAGGGAGAGATAAAACCCTAACCCACCTTCCTCCCCAAAGGCCTGGGCAAACAGCCAGGTTTTACAAGCCCGTCGGAATGTTAACAGGCTGGGGGCCAGGCGAGCTTCCTCCGGGAGGGAGTTCCAAAGGCGCGGCGCGGCTACCGAGCATGCCCTCTCCATTGTGACCCCCTGCTTAACGCGGGGGACCTCCAAGAAGGCACCCCCGGCCGACCGCAGGAGCCACTCTGGGGCGTGGAGGGTGAGGCGGTCCGTGAGGTACGAGGGGCCCAGACTGCGAAGGGCCTCATAGATCAATACCTTGAACCTGGCTCGGCCCGCTGTCGGCAGCCAATGCAGAGTCCGGAGCACAGGTGTTATATGCTCCCGATGACCTGACCCATTAAGTGGCAACCCTAACTCCGAAGCGGTAGGGTTCTGAAATAAGGGACATCCTCCTTATATTGGCATGGCCAGCGATCCCATTCGACAGCCACAGGATGGATTCCCCCACTCCTGCCAACTAAGAATCTCCTTTTAAAAGATGCACTCTCCCCAGACCCATGGTGGGGGTTGGGGCAGGGCACATATAACACTAACCAGCAGACGTTCACGAGCCTGCACTATTAGCAAGGGGGGCAGGTGATCCCAACACACCCTCCGAACGGCTTGGGAAATTATTATAAAGCACCAGCAATCTGCCTTGCACTCATCATTTGTTGACCTTTAAATCCCTAAACGGCTTGGGCCCCGCCTACGTGCAGGACTGCCTCAGCCTCTGGGTCCTGGCTGTCCGCTATGAGGGGCGTTCTCCGTGGCTGCGCCGCGGCTGTGGAACTCCCGTCGGAGATCCGCTTGGCTGCCGGCCGCCGCTGTTTCCGCAGACAATGTAAGACCTGGCTGTTCCGCCCGGCCTTTCCCGGGGGAGATGGGGTAGGTGGGGTGGGTTAGGATGGGGTTTTATATTATTTTTTTAAAATTGTAATTATTGTTTATTTGAATGTTTTTAAGATGTTGCGAGCCGCCCCGAGATGCCTGAGGCAGGAGGGGGTGGCATAAAAATTTAATAATAATTATAAGCATTTATATAGCTCCAGCCATGTACCTGGCCTGACACAGGTTGGGTGGGGTGGCTCCCCTCCTATGATGTCTCTGACCCAGGCAGCGTACAATGGCGAGGGAAGCAT
>QEPC01000412.1:3096444-3140511 GCA_003113815.1 Sphenodon punctatus
GGGGAACTAGGGAAAGCCTGATGGCAGAGGAACATTTTTAGGAGGGATATGAAGGTCAGGAGGGGGAGAGAGTGAGGTGTAGGTGCCCAGGGAGGAAATTCCACGCAGCACGGACAGTAGGAGTAAAGATGGGCTAGGGAGTAAATCATACAGTAAGTTGGGCCGGGCTGATTTTTGTTCTGGTTTTCAACCACCTCTGGGGCCTGGAAATGCCCCTCTGCAAGATGAAAGCTAAGCTTTCTGCCCCTCCCTCCAAGACTCCAACCATTCTGCATTTGTAAGAGTGGCTGACGCTGGTCACCCTCACGGACAGGATGCCAGCTCAGCCGCCCTCTCCCCAGCTCCGAGGGCTCAGGGAGCCTAAGTCAAGGGAATCCTGAACAGGCATTAGAGAGCAAGAGATTTCAAAAACACTTGGGCCACGATCCACACCCCTTTTATTCTGGAACAGAGCTTCCGCGGGACTTCTCCAGCGTACGCTGGTTGTGGATTGTGACCTCCATGTCAGGTGGCTCGGCTTGCTGTCCTGGGCACCTGCTTTGGGCCTCCAGGATTTTCTCCACACGGGAGTGAGGGCTTGAGAGCCGAGCTAAGACTCTCACAATCAATCCATTTATTTATTTGTTTGGCTACTGCCAGAACAAAACAGAACAAGAAACAAAATGAAATCTTCCACAGTATAATACAGAAAAGAAAAAAGACCGTATACAAACTATACATATATTTTAAAACTTAATAAAAATCAATTAATATATAGACAATTTACTAAATTTCAGAATATACATTTGATTTTACATCAAGTTATTCGACCCCATTGGCCCAAGCTAATCCTCAATGCTGCTTAATGAATCAATTTGGAGAAATTTCTTCCTCAAAATAGAGGCTCTAAAAGCAAATTTAGCGACTATACTTGAGACCAGAATAGATCTGTCTGACAGGCAGTAGATTAATAAATCGTCCTGGGAGAGGAGTGCAGGGACACCTAACTGCTTCCACATCTGGGAATGTTATACAAGGGGCAGGAAAAGAAATAATGGGACACGTTCTCTACCTTATCCTCCCAACACAGACATCTGCTCTGTTCATAAGTAGTTCTTGTGTACCTCCCCAAGGTCACAGCCGATTCAAATGTCTGGAACCAGAGGGTGGTAAAGACTCCCCTATGTTGGTAATCCTGCATTTCTGACAGATAGATACAGCCATCTTTTGGGGGAAGATCACCACCATATAATGAGGCTGTACGAACTGATGCAGCTTGGCTTCGCCCTAGCTGCAATTCAACATTGTAAATACTATCTGTTAACATTTTTGCACAGGCCTTAAAAGAGAATTGCGCCAAAAAGGGAAGCGAGAAACCTAGATTATATAGCTGATTCCTAACAAAAACCATCCAGGGGACATTATTAGAATCCATCTCCTCCCTCCAACACTTCTGAACTATGGAGCTGTCCTGGGTTATGTTCAATTTGGAGGCACAACATAAAACACACCTCCTCAGCAAGGCCTCCAAGGAAATAGAGCCGGTTCCTAATCTTACCAGAGCAGAGGGTACACCCATTGGCACCCCAAGAATTTTCTTCAGAAATTTTGTCTGCAGGGGTTCCAGCATGGTCGAAATTGCCAAGGAATATCCCCATATCTGTGCCCCATAGGAGACCTTAGCAATTATCTTTTTTTGAAAAACCCTTAGGGCAGGGGCAAAAAGCCAGCCCCCCTTGGAGTAATAAAATTTCTCAACAGTTGTTAAACTAGCACATGCCTCTTGTCTTACTGATTTAATATGTGGCGCCCATGAATTGTTGAAAGCAAAGACAATCCAAAGGTAGTTAAAGACCCGGACCTGCTCGATCTGAAAGTCATTCAAGAACCAGGGTAAGGGTCTATATTTTTTTAATTTTATTTTTTAAAAGTCCTTAGTTTTTTTTATAATTTATACACAGACCTCGTCTACCACATTCGTTGCCAAAATCCAACAAAAGCCTAGTAAGGCCTAGTCGTGCAGTAGAAAGCAATGCGGTGTCATCTGCGTACATTAGAAGCGAAAGCCGTTGACCAGCTATCCTAGGTGCTAAATAGTCTCCTTTATCACGATGAAGTATCATCAGATGGTTTACATATACATTGAAAAGGAGGGGGGCTCACAGGCAACCCTGCCTGACTCCTCTGGAGGTTAAGATTTTATCCGTTAGCAGTCCCCTTTTCCCCAGCCGAATTTGAAGACTTGTACCTGTATATAAAGACTGGATCAATTTTAAAAGCCATGGATCAATTTCCAGCTGTTTTAACTTGATCCATAACTAGTTCCTATCTATAAGATCGAAGGCCGCTGAAAAACCAATAAAGGCAGCATAGAGGTCAAGCCCGTTTTTCCTACACTGATTAGCCAAAGGATTTAAGATGAAAGAGTGGTCAACTGTACCTTTGCCAGCCTGAAAAGACTCTCACAATCCACTGATGCCAGGGGCTTTGTGAAAAACACAAAAATATCCATGATGCTCTCACTAATATTCGGCACAGCAGCAACACGAAGGCCTCCCTTTCACCCACAATGAGTCATTATAGACAGTAACGAACCTTGGGTTCATGAGCAAGTGGATTTGGCTCTCTGGGTTTTTCTTCAGCCATTCCATTAATGAGCGATGACTCGCCACCCACTGTGCAGGAATGAGTCTGAGCGCACAGCCCCCTTTCCCCCATCTTTGCTGCTGCTGCCGCCTGCAAATTATCGTGGGCAGCAACTACACTGATTGAACCTAGTCGTTTCTGCAGTTCTTACCGCTGCTAGATATGCTCCTCCGTTTGAAACCCACACATTCCTCCTACGCGCTGCGGTGTCACCACAGGAAAAGGTTTTCCCCGCAAGGTTTCCCTTGTGTCATTCATCATTTCTGCTCATTCAGTAAAGGGGACAACTCTACTGAAAACTGTAGGGCAATCCTTGCCGTTGCTTCTCACAACAGCCCGGGACTCTCGCTGCAGCAAGATGCTCTCCCCTTCACGGGGGGGGTATGCGCAACATCTGGCACCCAGCCTTTTTTACCTTGAGAAATGATCAGGATCTGGAAGCTTGGAGAGATTGGATTGCACCTTAACAAATAAGAGGGTGAGCAGCTTGTCTCTTATCAGCCTTCCCGTTACGCACCTTGCCTGCTTTTTGCCACGTAGCCAACATTTTAATTTTGTCATTAAAATAAGCCCCAGAGAAGACATCCCCCTCCGTTCTCGTCTGTGCCGTTAGCTTAGGCTAGCTGAGCTGCTGGATTCCAGGCTGGGGCTGACCAGCCCAAGCTAGCAGCAGGATCCAGACAGCAATTGGCTCACCCCTCTGCTCTTAAAGAGTGCATTTAGTGGAGTGAGCTCTTCCCCTCTCCAAGGTACGATGGGCTACAGGGGGTGGGGCAGGATATTCTGCAAGGGGCAGGGTGGGATTATGGCAACTAGAACCACCAACTGCATTTACATCAAGCAATACAGATAGGCCCAGAGGAGCCAGAAGGTCCCTTGTTCCTGCCCTCCAAGCCGGGGCTTGCATGGTGGGCAATGGTGCTGGGGCTCTGTTGCGACTCCTAGGCTATACTGGCTTCGCAGCAACTGGCCTGCGTGAGCAAGGCAGGCCTGAATTGTGCTAATACTTCAGCCTACAGCTGAATGGGTCAGAGCTGGGAAGAGGTAGACATGCTCTGTGCTTTGCTTTAGGAGCCTGTGGTGGAGACGGAGACAGTCAGTCAAACGAGATCTCTTCGGGACCTGCTATTGTTGGCAAACCGAAGTTGGTTCAGTACAAGATCTCTTCGGGACCAGCGCAGCCACCTGTTCCTCTCTCTACCCAGCTGTTGCAACATCAGCAGCAACTGGTGTAAATAACCCAGACAAAGATTTCCTCTCCATCCCTCGCCTGCTACCAGCTTCACATGACGCATCCTGTATGCCCTGACAGAAGCCGAATTCAGTCTCTCACACACACAAAACAAAAAGGGAAGAATGCCATCGACCAGGGCTTTCTGCAGTAGAGTGCTTCTCAATCAACACCATTTTAAGAGAGCGAGCCTTTTGTTTTGCTCTGAAAACAGTGTTTTTGAATGGCAAGCTCCACCCACACTGAAAGGAAGAGGCTCTTTTCAGATTAACGTGGTGGACATTCCCTTGCAAACAAATATTTTCTATTATTCTATGTGGAATAATTTGCCCATCCCTTTCAAACTAAGGAAGGCAGAAAGACATCTGCTCCGTTCAGTTTTATTGTCGTAGCCGCTGGCCATTACAAAGACATCTCTGCAGGAGAGTGCAGACCAGGAGTAGGGAACCTTTTCCCCTCCTAGGGGCCACTCTGGAAATCAGTACAAGCTCTGAGCTCTAACTGCCTTCGTCCCGTCTCTCTTGCTGCTCCCCATGCCTGGAACTTCCTCCCTGCCCACATCCGCCTCGCCCCCTCCCTCTGTTCCTTCAAATCCCTCCTCAAAACCCACCTCTTCCTCGCCTCCCGCTAGTACTCCCCTCTCAACAGTCACTGTCCGCCTAACCGCAACCAAGCCAAGCACGTGCACCTGAGACTCCGCAGCCACTTGAATGTTTGTATCCCTTGTCTCTCCCTATGTCCCCTATCCCTGTCTCCCCCCCTCCTAGTCTATTAGATTGTAAGCTGTAGGCAGGGACCGCGTCTATCTCATTGCTATGTAAAGTGCCAGGTACACAGCTGGCGCTATATAAATGCTTGTAATAATAATAATAATAAATAGCAGTTGAGTGGAGGTGCTGAAAGGTTGTGCCCAGGAAGAGAGTCCAGGTCATCTCTCCATCCCTCTCTCCTTGCGTGCACGCCTTCTGCTCTTCTCCCTGGCCCTGGGCTCAGTCTGTCAGCACTTTGGAGTAGGAATTGGAGCCAGAGACTAACTGTGAATTTCCTGCACTGAGCAGGGGGTTGGACTAGGTGACCGCTTACGTGGCTTCCAACTCAAAGGTTCTCGGACGCGAAAGAGGCCCCATAAAAACTAGCCGGGGGCTCGGAGGTTCTCCCATCCCTGGTACAGAGGCTGTTTGGTGACGAGGAGCAGGACGAGGTAGCCCTTGGGCTTCCTTTCCGCCTCTAGGATATGGATTCGGTTTGGTTGTTTGATGCTTTTCCTGCGTTCGCCTCAGGCAGGCCAGATTCACATTCAAAAAGTGTTTAAAAAGCTCCAAACCCCACCGAAGAGGACAAGTACCAAGCCACAAAGAAAACAAACCAGTTTAAAAATCAAACCACAATGCTGGCTTTACACTAATAGCCATGATCTGCAAATCTCTTCGTGTGGATTAACCCCAATGAAGCCCATAGGGGGGCGGTTCATCCGCAGGAAGAGATTTGCAGATCACAGCCAATGGAAGGCAAATCAAGTTGGACAAATGATCATCGTTTCAGCTTTAATACAAGGCTCTCATCCTGGTGTGGCCATGGCAGCTTTGCACACACCCCCCCGCTCTCTTTTATGTAAGTTTTTTTTTTTAAAAACCCAAACCCACAGCTCTGCTCCAAGTCCATTAAGGCCACAGCTCACCGCCTTAGATGCATCACAAGATGCTGACGTTGGCTATTTGTTTGGGATGAATTCTTTTCCCTCAAAAAAATTTGCCTGGGGCAGAGGCTAAGAACAACAAATTAAAGCTAGAGGCAAACCTTCTAAGCCAACAAAACCAGGCCACACAAAACACAAGGACACGGGTCTCTCCTGCGTAGAGCACCAACATCGCAGACACATTCACCAGGAAAAGGCCCCCCAGAGTTGTAGGCCCAGGACTGAGTCGGAGTCAGAGAGTCTGTCACAGGTAGCATGAAAGCTTCACTTAACGCTCCACATTGGTACCGATGTGTATTTATTCGACACATGCACAGATGTGACACTCTCAGGGAAATACAATGAGATGAACACAAATACAGAGGGCAGGGGCTGTAAGAGGAGCAAGACTGGACACAATGTGGGGCAAGCACAGAGCACGGAGACCCTTCTGGGGGACAGTGGCACCCCCCCAAGAGACTGGAACCATTGTTCCTTGTTACCCAGGGCTAGCCCTGGGGTTACTCCACGTGGTGCCAGCTGTGTGTCTGGAGGGGACCAATCGGCCGGGACACACAATGCTACCCACCCTCCAGAGAGGTGAGGCCAGTCCCTTCCAGAACGGGACCCTCGGACCATGCACAATCCAGAGGGGGCATCCAGCAGCGACACAGGCTGTAGCTCAGGGACCCCGCGCTTCACTCACCACCCACATCAAAAGAGGGAGGGAGGCAGAGAGTTCTCTCAGTTTCAAGCTGGGGGGCACCGTCTTTCCAAAATGCCACAGCTGCCTTCTTGCCCACATACAAATTGACACACCTCGCACCAGAACGTTCCCGGCCCCTTGGCATCCCGAGTTCCCAGCCAAAACACGCCCGTATGGGATTCCTGGCATCATTCTGGTGCTGCCCCAGTGAGACAGCATCGCCCCCTTTGCGCCAAGCCAAGTATGCAACAGGGCTGGTGTTCCAGACCCCATGCTGCCCTGCTTTGGCCAGCTTGTTGCAGGGGCTCCTGGTAGCCCTCACCCCCCAAGTCTTGGCAGCGGGTGAAGTGGCAGGAGAGAGTTCCAAGGAACCGACGGCCGCTGAAAGCCAGGAGAGCTTTGTTGGAGGCTAGTACCTCCTAACACGCTTTAACCCTCCCTCTGTTCACACAAGCATACAGGTTAGGGCGAAGATAAGGAAGTAAGTTACCTCTCCAAACAAGTAGGGTTACAGTGTGGAGAGGGACAGCCCTTCCAGGGGAACGACCTCAGCAACCGCCAGTACTTCCTCCTTTGTGTGTCCATCACACAGCATCTCTGCCTTGCTCGCTGTTTGTCACCTCTTCCTGCCAGCTCCCTGCAAGTTCCCGAGCAGGGCAACTGCGCTAGGGTGGGGGGGGGGGGGGGGGGGGGGGCAATTTAACCACTTGTTCTCCTTTCTTGTGGGAACAGAGCCAGTGGGAGGCATCTACCCCAGTACTCTCCTCTTTCAAGTATGTTCATGAGAACAAGCACAACACAGGTGCAGCCGCTATGACTCCAGAGACATGGGTTCAATTCCAGCCTCTGCCACAGACTCTCTGTGACCTTGGTAGAGTCACTTAAGTCTGTCTAGGCTTCAACTTCTCATCTATCCCATGGGGTTGATAGAGCCCCTGCTGCCTTTCAGGTTTTTTTTTTTTTTAAGAGAAATATTGTACCTACAGGCACCCAGCTTGCTGGCAACGTCTCACTCCTTTGCCCACCCTGAGATCCCAGCATCTGCCCATAGCGGTGATGGTTCCAAGAAAGCAGCCTGGACTGCGAGTTCAGAACTTTGCGCTGGGCTCCTGGATTCATCAGCCCAAATCCTCCTTGCGTTTGGAAACGCCCCACCCCAGCTTCAGTTGCTGCCAAACCAGCCGTCGGGTTGATGTTCCCCTTTGCTGCCGCTTTAGCTTAGTTACCGGGGAGCACACGTTTTTGAAAAGCTTGTCAGCCTCTCTGCGAATTCTGACAGCTGCATCCAGAAGGAAGCCGGTCAGGAGAAGGGCAGGGCTCCCAATCCCCTCGGGGAGCCTCATGACCAAGAGCTCCCTCCTGTGTCCAGCCTGGGTCACTGCTTTGTGCTGCCCCAGATCGGCAGGGGGGCGTTTACCCCAGTCAGCAAGGAGTCAGGACCCTTTTAAATGAGACTCTGCCCTCTCCTCTCTTTCTACTTCATGCAGGAGGGGGCGGAGGCTCGATGGCGATGCCATTCAGACCAGCTGGCTGCAGCCCTAGCGCCTCTGGGAAGGCAGGCGCTGTAAAGCTGAACACAGCAACCCCCCCTCAGGCAGAGCGGAGGCCCCAGCAGGGTTTACATGTAGCTTTATTTAAAGTGATTTTAGTGCTCCTGATTCCTGCTGAATCAACTGCATTAGGGCCCCTCTCCACAGCAGAGACTGGGAGCAAGCCCCCCCCCCCCGGCTCTGCTGACAATGGGATGGTGTGGACGCTTGAGGCCGGGGAAGGTTGCAAGGAAACACACTATGCCCCTCCCTTTCTCCCTTCCATCCAGCATGTAGGAGCTGCTCCTAGGTATGAAGGGCCAAGAGCAGAGCCAAGCAACTCGAGAGAGGGAGGGGCCCAAGGCCAGCGCCCCCAGCCCATCTTGCAAGGCAGGAAGTCGCAGAGGGAAAGCACAGACCGTCCCAGGAAACCACTTTTGTGGAGTTGGAGGTTTCCAATTCAGCCGTGGCCAGCGGGGGGGGGCCGGCCTGGAGCAGCAGTGTTGGGAACGGACCAGTCTGGGCGAGGATTGTCTCCGGAGCAGACAGCACGGTAGCTGGGCTACAGCCCTTCCACGCCCCACTGAGCCCCCGAGAGAAGAGTCACGTAGCAGGGCGTCCATTGCTTTGC
Source organism: Sphenodon punctatus (assembly GCA_003113815.1). NCBI lineage: Eukaryota > Metazoa > Chordata > Lepidosauria > Sphenodontia > Sphenodontidae > Sphenodon > Sphenodon punctatus. The sequence continues at coordinate 3,104,842 of QEPC01000412.1, forward strand.
AGTGTCTGGGGGGCAGGAGAGACCCTGCTCCAGACTGCCTGTTCCTTGGGGAGAGCATCCCCCGCACACTGCCCCCTTGGGTTCAGCTTAGCGTCACCCCCAAACTCTGCACCCCTGAGCTCCCGAGCAAAACCCAAGCCTCCAGCCCACTGACCGAGGCGAGCAGCTCCCGGCAGGGAAGGAAGGAAGGCAGCTCTGCAGACTTCACAAGGTCCAGTCCGACAGCCGGGCTCAAGCCAGTCACCCTCTACTTACTGCGGGGAGCTGGGTTCAGAACCCACCTGGCTGCATCCCCTGCTAGCAACGGGCAGCGTGCTGGGCAGCGCCCTCCTTGCTGGACTCTCTACCCAGCTGCTTCGCAGAGACGAGCCCCAGCGCTTCGGCCGTCCCCCGGTGCCCCCGGGCAGGCAGGACAAAGTGCGGCAGATCTAAGCCTGTGCCTCTGTATTGGGGTCCCGGTACAGCGACTGCTTCCTGAGGCTCAGCCGGGCACATTTCGGGCAGGTGGTGGAGTTGTCGTAGTAGCAATCCCTGTGGGGGAGGGAAGGGGAGAGATGGGTGCACATCCCCACACACCCATGGGGGGGCAGTGCTGTAGACTAATCTAGCCGCCCCCCCCCCCCCCAGGCAGCAGCTTCGTCTCTTGCCGCCAGGCTAATCCTCCAGGTGGTGTCGGGCATGGGGGCTGCTGTGCCCTCTCAGCCAGGAAATGCCAGATGGGGCAGGGGGGCAGCCTGCGGGGCAATAGGAGGGCTGTGTATCCTGGCGGCACCGCCCCACCCCTCAGCAGGAAGGGATGCCCGGCTACAGGCAAAAGGCAGGTGGGCACCAAGGTACCGGGGAGCCCGTACCCACCTGTGGAAAACAGCCGAGCAGTCCTCGCACACCGAGGTGTGGCTGTCGAAGGGGAAGAGCACGTCGCCCTCTTTGCAGAGCTCGCACACGAAGCCCTTTGCCTGGCAGCGCTAGGGAGGCAAGAATGGGAGACAGGGTGAGTCGTGGGGCCCCCAGGCAGGCCCTTACGCCTCCATCCCCTGGGCTGTCTGAGCAGCTCCAGACCAAGCCAGCTCTCTGCTCCCCACAGGCCGGACATGACTCTGCAACTCCCCACCCCCCCTCCCCCTCGGTCTGGGACAGGTCTGCTAGCAAATCCTTGGGGCCTGGAGCGCTTCCCCCTGCTGCAGCCACAGCCCTTGGGAAGCCAGAAGTCCACAGCCCACCCTACCGAGGGCAATGGCTCTGGGGTGCGCGGCCGGAGGGGGCGTGCAAGGGCAGCGGCTCTGGGGCGCGTGGCGGGAGGGGGCGTGCAAGGGCAGCGGCTCTGGGGCGAGCGGCCGGAGGGGGCGTGCAAGGGTACGGCAGAGCATGTCGGGGTGGGCAGGGGCAGAGTTATTGTAAGGTTGCGCAGCACGTGCCGGTGGGGACTTGGACACGGATGCAGGCGGCCAGCCAGGGGCTTGGACAGTTTTGCTCCTGGAGTAGCTTGGAGCTGGGGCTCCTGGCGTTGCTGCACGGGGGCAGCCCGACTGTCCCGGGAGCTGCTACCCCTCGGCAGCTGCAGACCCACCTCGCAGTCCAACTTGATGTGCTTGGCGAAGAGCGTGTGGATCTCGGTCAGGGAGCAGCTCAGGCGCCCAGCGTTGACGTCAGTCAGGTCCTGCAGCGAGTACATGTCGTCGTTCTCCACAAAGTGCTGCCGGTCCTGCAACTGGAGACCAGACCGTGATGCCAGGCCACTGCCCCCTCCCTGCTACAGGCCAGCCCCCCCACCCTGCCCCCTTCCCGCTATAGGCCAACAGGTGATCTAGGAATCCTGGCAGCGATCTCCCTGCTCTCAGGACACCCAGGAGTAGAACGAACACTTGCAGGACTTTGCCAACTGCGGCTCCATGTCCCAGCCGCTCACCCTGGCTCCCAGACCCATATCCCCACCCCCAGACAGACCCAGATCCCCGACTCCTGGAGACCCCTGACCTGGAGCAGCAGCCGAGCCTCCATAGCCTCTTTGCAGGTGATGAAGTACGGCTTCATGAGCAGGATGTCCTGGCGCAACTTCTGCAGGGAGACCAGAGTTTGCAGCCATGGTTTAAGCAACAAGAGAGGGGGGCCCCAGCTTCGCACTGGAGCCCAGGGACAAAGTAACCCCCAGCCCCCTCCCCACCAGCCTGCAAGACCCCTATAGATCCGGAGCAGGCAAGGGGGCGGGGGGGGGGCAGCTCCCATTGTCAGGGATATTGGAGGGTTCTGCCCTGCCCGGTGAGGGTCTTGCGGTTCCAGACCCTGAAGCCACCAACCCAGAAGCATCTCCATCCTCACCGGCCCTGGCAGGCAAGTCAGGATGATCTGATCAGAGAGCGGGAAGCTAAATCCAGCCTGCACTCAATCTCTCGCCTCCCCACGTTCCCAGAACAGAGTCCGAGCACCAGGCTCCAAGGCCCAGCCAGGCCTTCGGCACGGTGCCTGTGGGAAGCGCCGAGATGGACTCTCTAGCTGAGAGGAGANGAGCAGCTCAGGCGCCCAGCGTTGACGTCAGTCAGGTCCTGCAGCGAGTACATGTCGTCGTTCTCCACAAAGTGCTGCCGGTCCTGCAACTGGAGATCCCTGCTACCTCCCAACCAACTGCCGCTTCCCTGCTGTGGGTCAGCCCCTCCCTGCTGCCCCCTTCCCGCTATAGGCCAACAGGTGATCTAGGAATCCTGGCAGCGATCTCCCTGCTCTCAGGACACCCAGGAGTAGAACGAACACTTGCAGGACTTTGCCAACTGCGGCTCCATGTCCCAGCCGCTCACCCTGGCTCCCAGACCCATATCCCCACCCCCAGACAGACCCAGATCCCCGACTCCTGGAGACCCCTGACCTGGAGCAGCAGCCGAGCCTCCATAGCCTCTTTGCAGGTGATGAAGTACGGCTTCATGAGCAGGATGTCCTGGCGCAACTTCTGCAGGGAGACCAGAGTTTGCAGCCATGGTTTAAGCAACAAGAGAGGGGGGCCCCAGCTTCGCACTGGAGCCCAGGGACAAAGTAACCCCCAGCCCCCTCCCCACCAGCCTGCAAGACCCCTATAGATCCGGAGCAGGCAAGGGGGCGGGGGGGGGGCAGCTCCCATTGTCAGGGATATTGGAGGGTTCTGCCCTGCCCGGTGAGGGTCTTGCGGTTCCAGACCCTGAAGCCACCAACCCAGAAGCATCTCCATCCTCACCGGCCCTGGCAGGCAAGTCAGGATGATCTGATCAGAGAGCGGGAAGCTAAATCCAGCCTGCACTCAATCTCTCGCCTCCCCACGTTCCCAGAACAGAGTCCGAGCACCAGGCTCCAAGGCCCAGCCAGGCCTTCGGCACGGTGCCTGTGGGAAGCGCTGAGATGGACTCTCTAGCTGAGAGGAGAATGGCTTCCAGGACCCGTGCGGTGCACCCCGATGCCCCTGCTTACCCGGATCTCCACCAGCTCCTCGACGTAGTTGAAGAGGAGGGGGTTGATCTCGCGCAGCTTGAGCACCGGCCGCGAAACCATCAGTGTGAGGTAGCGCATGCTGCAGCGAGACACCTGGGGAGAGAGACGCCTGCATCAGGGTCACCCTGCCCTGTGCCCCCATCCCATCCCTCCCCCACCCCCCAGGAGAGAGAGCAGCTTCAACCCCCTCCGGCCTGGTCTCTGGGCTGCTCCAGTTCTGGTTACACCAGCGCAGAGCAGGTGTGACGCACAAGGTAGAAGGGGTTATGGGTTCGCAGCAAAGGAGGGGCCTCGCCGTCAGCCTGGAGGCCCCCTAGAAGGGGTCAGACTCCGCTGTCAATGCACCCAGGCCAGAGCGCAGCAAATTCCGCATTCCCCAGAGACAGCCTTGCTGGTGCTGCACAGAGCTAGCACTGGTGGGAGCAAGGTCACGTCCTTGGCCCTGGACCCTCAGATTCCCTCTCTCTAGGACCTTCCCGTGGTACCCATCCAGCCCCCTAGCATCCGGGCTCACCTTGCGGGGCTCAAAGTCCCAGTTGTGGATGACCCGGGCGGGGATGACGGCTTGGTCATTCCAGTGGCAGCTGTTGCAGTAGTAGAGGCCTGTGTAGTCGCATTGTCTGGCCTCGCTGGGGACACCTCCTGCAGGGGGAGAAGGGAACCCCCATGGGGCAGGCTCAGCCCTGGGCCCCTCCCTGGCTCTCACTTCCAGATCACCAAGCCCAGGAAGCCTTGCTCCCCCCCCGGGCTCCAGCCAGAAAAGGGCGTTCGCTTTGGTCTGCGCACAGGGAAACCCAGGCTGAGTGACTCACTGAGAGTCATGGGTCAGCACAGAGGGAGGACCGGAGTCCCATGGGCTGTTCCTCCCTCCGTGTTGAGCTGCACCCTCCAGCGCCTGCTTTCGTGCCCCCTCCTGCCCAAGTGCATCTGCACTCACAGGAACTGGCTGCCGTCCCTGGTTCTGACCCCATGCGGCACAGACCCGCATGCCCAAGGCCATTCCCTCCAGAGCACAGGCCTGTGTTTGTGCAGCAGACAGGAGGCTAGATCCCGCCCTAGCCCCGAAGGTTCAGGGCAGTTCACCCCCTACACACACGGAATACACACGTAAAATGAATACCTCACCAAACAAAACACACTGCCATCACCCCACACACACACGCTCTATCCCTGCCCACCGAATGTCTGGCCAAATAAATAGGTCTTACGCTGCCTCCGGAAGACATTTAAACGAGGGCTGAGGCGAGCCTCCAAGGGGAGGGAGTTCCAAAGCTGTGGAGCAGCCACCGAGATCGCCTCTCGGCGGGCCCGAGTCGTACGAAACCGGGCCAGCGATGGAACCCGCAAGAGGGCCTCCTCAGCCGATCTTAAGGGCCGCAAAGGAGCGTAAGGAGAGAGGCGATCCGTCAGATAGGTCGGACCCAAGCCATTTATTTATTTATTTTCAAAATTTATATCCCGCTTTCTCCCGCCACAGGCAGCCAACAACAATACATATAATATACTAAAAACAATTCAACAATAAAATAAAACACACCCCCATACCACCCTCCCTCCCCTTCTCCCTCGCCAAATGCCTGACGGAACAGCCAGGTTTTGCCGTTCCTGGGAAGGCCGGGAGATCCGGGGCCAACCGTGCCCCCCACTGGGAGGGAGTTCCAGAGGTGCGGTGCGGCCACTGAGAATGCCCTATTCTGCGTGGCCCCCCGGAGAAGCTGGGGGACCTCCAACAGGGCGGCCCCAGATGACTGCAGGGGCCGATCTAAAGCCCGGGGGGGGTGTGAGGTGGTGTCGTAGATAGGCAGGGCCCAGACCGTGTAAGGCTTTATAGGTTAAAACCAACACTTTGAATCGGGCCAGGAAGACTATCGGCAGCCAGTGCAGAGACCGGAGCACCGGTGTAATGTGCTCCCGGCAGCCCAACCCCACCAGGAGCCGGGCCGCCGCACTCTGCACCAGCGGCAGCTTCCGAGCCATCACCATAGGTAGCCCCACGCAGAGCGCTTTGCAATAGTCTAACCGAGAGGTGATAAAAGCATGGATGATCGTGGCCAAGTCCGGAACCGAAACCAGCGGCCAAAGCCGCCGCACCAGACGTAAGCGGCGGAAGGTGCTCCTTGCCACGGCCTCCACCGGGAGATCCAGACGGAGCTGCGCATTTAGGGCTTTAAAGGTCAAAGCCAGCACCTTGAATTGTGCCCAGTTGTTGTGCTCAGCCGCCCCATCCCCCTTCCAGCGCAGCGCGGGACTCACGAAGGGAAATGGGCGTCCGGCACTCGGCACAGCGGTAATCCTGGCTGTCCAGCCCCGTCTCGGGGCAGATACTGAGCTCATACTCTGCTTGGTGGCTGACCTTGGATCGCACGCAGGGTTTGGTGATGAGGTTCAGGCACTTGCTGTGGCACCGATAATAGCAACCTGGGGGGTGGGGGGAGAAACAACACAGCAAGAGGAGGTATGAAATGCCAGTCACCCACCCCAGAATAAGTGTCCAGCCACGTGCCCTGCCTGCCAGGGGGATTCCCTCCCCCCCGCTGCCCTGATTCTATCCCTATGTGCTCCTATCACCAAGAGACACCTGAGTCCTGCTCTGTTCTTGGCTTCCCTTATCTCCTGTGTCGGTGAGTTCCACAGGATAGTTGTACACAGTGTAGAGATGAAGCGTACACACACACACACACACACACACACTCCCACCTGGCTGGGTGGCTCTGCCAGCACAGAGCAGAGGAGTCCTGCTGGGGAGGGGGGGGCACTCACTCACCTGTGCAGGTGTACCAGGTCTGGATGAGCCCCCAGATGATGGTGCTGCACTTGTCGCAGGTCTGCTTGACGCTCTTGCTCTTCTCCTTGTAGAAGCGATGCTCCAGCAGCACCCGGATGTTGGGCTCATCCTCATTGGGATCCTGAGGTCAGATGGGCAGACGCTGAGGCCAGGTGAGTGACCGGCTGCCCCACGCTTAGACTACCAGCCCCTGCCACACGCACAGGAACACCCTGTGCTCCAGCGGGAAACTAAAGTGTCACCATCTGCTCCAGAGTTCCCACAGCATCCTCTGGGGCCTCTCTGGCAGCTGGAGGACTGACAAACTCTATGGGCCGAGCTCAATCCCAGAGTCCCTCACTCCCACAGCTTCCTCTGGGGGCACTCTGGTAGCTGGAGGACCAGCAACTCTATGGGGCTGAGCTGAACCCTCAGAGCCTGAGCTCGCTGCCTGGTGAGAGTCTCCCCACCATCCACTCCTTCATCCCCAGCCCACCCCACCTGCTCGGAGGGTGGGGGAGCCTATACTCTGAGCTCCCAGCTGCCCCTGGCCGTACCTTCAGCTCTTGGAGCTTGAGGCGCAGGTGGATAAGCCGCACCACCGCGTCCTTCTGTTTCTCCGAGTGCTCGGGCAGCTCCAGGATCACCCGCTTGCACTCCTCGATCGCCTGCCGCAGCTGCTCAATGTCCGAGGCCAGGAACAAGCCCTGCAAAGGGACAGGCCTAGCGGGTTAGGGAGCGTCCCAGGCCTCCTGCCCCAGAGCCGGCCTCAGGCCAGGCCGAGAGCTCGCCTTCCACGCCCTGGAGCGGAGACCGGCTCGGGCGCCCCAGCGCACAGGTGGTTGGCTTGCCCCGCCCGATGGGTGTGACCCCGTACCCCCTGCTTGCTCACCACTGGGCGTGAGAAGTGATCCTCTGCCAGGCCAAGGTCCATCACGCGCTCTGAGCACTGGAACTCGGGCTCCTGGTACGGCTGCTCCAGCAGGGAATCTGCAACATGCCCGGGGGGGGGGGGGGCAGAACATGAGAACAGGGGGACACTCCCCCTTCCTGGCCCTGGTGACAGGAACACGGCACGGCAGCTGTGAAATCCAGGAGAATCCTACGGAGTGGGGAGGGCAGCACTGTGCACCTCGCGGGGGGGCCCCAGTCTCACCCCCCTGCCAAACCCAGTGATGCCAGGAGTCACTGTCCAGCTCACACCCTCCCAGCCCCTGCATTGGACTCTGGGGTTCAGAGCGAGGGGGGTTACCAGCCCAAGAGCCTCCCCATCTGGCCAACAGCTGAGGAGAGAGACAGGGGAACAGCCGCCAGGACAGACTCTGTGCCTCCCCGCACACTTCACCCTCTACGTCTGTCCCTACTGAGTCCCACTTCCCCTGCTCAGCGGAGCTGCAACAGCTTGAGAGACCCTCATCCTGAACCCAGGGGATGGGGCAGCTGCCAAGGGGGCAGGCAGGTTAGCACCCAGGCTGACCTACCTAGTCACTGCCAGCTCGGGCAGACCGTCCCACGTCTGGGGCCTGCGGCAGCTTTGCCTGCCAGGAAGCGGGGTGCCTAGGGGGTACAGTGTGCCAACAGCCAGTGCAGTCTAGTGAAGAAGGGGCTGGACTTGGACCTGGGAAGCGAGGGTTCAAATCCCACCCTCACTGGGTGGCCTTGGGCAAATCACAACCTCTCAGCCTCAGTTCCCCCATCTGCAAAATGGGAACGTTCCCTCCCCTTGTCTCTACAAGAACACGGAATAATGATACAGCGTGGCTCCCGGCAGCACGGATGGCTCCCAGGAGTAGCCCAACCCTGGGGAGTTTGAGAAGGCCACTCACCTCTTGGGGCGAGCTCTTCTTCAGCCTCCTGCTCATGCTGGCTTTGCGCCGCCAGCACCGCTGCCTTGTTGAAGGGGTTGAGGTGTGCCTGTCGGAAGCGGACCAGCTTCTCATCATATTCCATATCAGTCCCACCTGCTGGGGCCAGGCAGAGAGACCAGTGAGCAGGCCCTGCCAGGCTCTCTGGCCTTTGCAACCCCCCTGGTTACACCGAGGACGGGCCCCCTTCCCACCCACCCCAGCTGGCCCCAGGCTGCTCTCTTGCCTTGGCACAGCAAGGCCAGGCAGGTGTTCGCGGCTCCCAACCACACAGCACACTGGCACACGTTGCAATGACACCAGCTGATGCGTGGGGGGTGTTTGTGCCCCAGGGCCCCGGAGGCAGAAAACCCAGTTTTGCAGCCTCCTCCAGCACAACTAGCTTCCTGCGACTCCCTGCCAACACCCAGCTCCACCGCACGCGCGCACCTCTCCATTAGGTGACTCCCCAGCCGCCAAGCGTCACACTCATACCACGGGCCACTGTGACGGGGCAGCAGTGCAGGGAAGGCCCAGAGCCAGGCTCATCTGGGATCCAAGCCCAGAGACTGAAGAACTGGCCCCCGGACACACCCAGAACTCCAGAGACTCAGCCTGGGGCTCCAGCAATCGCCCACCCACTGCGTCTCTATGAAAGCCAGGGCCACGCACTACAGAGGAGCAAAACACGAAATGCAGCTTTCAAAATAATCCCACAAACTGGCTTTGCTTCGCTAGGCCAAGGAGCTGGGAAAGGCGTTTTTAAAGGGTGACTCATTGACACTACTGACAGCAAATCAACACAGGGACACGTGCAGTCCTTACTCGAGGGAGCCCCTTTCTCTCCCAATAATGTTTCTCAGCCTAGTTGGCACCAAGGGACACCAGCAGCTGATGTGACCCCTTATTATTATTTATGATGATGATTTATATAGCGCCAGCAATGTACCTGGCATTGTACAATCAATAGTTATGGACAGGTCCCAACCCCTAAGGGGGCTTCTAGGCTTTGTTAGATTCCTTACAGGTACACCCTACCCCACAAGCTTTTCAGAAAGCCCAGGACAAACTGAAATGGTTTAAAAATCCAATAGAAACCTTTAAAACGCCCCAGCAAAACTTCCCTTAAAGCAGCTGAAGCTCTAAGAGCAAGAATCATAGTCTGATATTTTAAAAGGCCATCCCCTTCTCTTAAGCCAGGACCAGTGCTCCCTGTTCAGAGGCAACACATATCCCTGCGTTACACCTAATTCTCCCTGGCAGACGTCAGTTTGCACCACCTTTGGCAGAAAGGGCAGGGTAAACATTAAAATAAATAATAATATTTAACCTAGTTTTAAGACCGGCTAACGAGGGGCACCTCTCTGGGGAATCTGTTCCATGGCCCCCTATTCTGAAGCTCTCTCTGGTATTTAGCCAAACTCTCTCAGCTCAAACCCTTTCCCTCATGCCCCCCTCCCCAAGGGCAATGGAATGGGCGTCCCATCCGCCCTAGATCCCACACAACTGATCAAAACCAGTTTCACTCTCCGAACCCTGACCACGTAGAACGAGCAGACTGAAATATACTTTCACTTCTCAGAATCCCTGGCATCAGGCAACCGTGGGAAGGATATGAGTTTGCTGCTGACGCCAGAGTGGAAATTCCCCCCTGCATTGGTAGCTCAGGGAGAAACATGCCTCGAAATGCTCTTTCAAGAGAGTTCATAGGAGTCCAAGCCCAAGGCCTGAAGCTTCGCTGGCAGGGCCCGGCTTTTAGAAATCCTGCTCTGCCCAATGACGCTGCACTGGCAGGACAGTCCACACCAGTCACATCAAAGCAAGAAAGAGAGCGGTCCCTCAAGGGGCTGATCCGCCCAGGACAAGGGAGGCCCTATTGGGGGGAGGGGGGGTTGACCTCTTACACAAGGCTGAGAAAGCAGAGAAAGAATTTACTATTCAAACACAAAAGACTCCTGGCCAGGCTGGACTTCAGTGGGGGAAGGGACCCAGGGCTGTAAAATACCACTCGCCAAATCAAGAGTAACTCGCCAGAAGCGTTTTACACCTTGCTCCCGTGGCGGGTTGCTCCGTAGGATGCTGCCCATGCCGCCAACCTGTTCAAGCAGGTTGGTGGATCCCCTATACGGGTGTTCAAAACATTTTGCAGGATGCCCCCAAGGGGACACCAATCTTGTGGCTGAGGGTGCCGCTGCATCCTGCAGTGACGCTGGGCTAGGGATGGTGCCGGGCAAAAGCCTGGCACAACTAGATTGGCACGTCCTAAAGATCGCAGCTCCCCCACCCTGGAAAGAGAGACTGTTTGCAGCGACTGCCCTGTGAGCCACACAAGGGCTGGGAGGCCTTGTGCCTAGAGCTGGGTCTGCCCAGCTGCTAACGAACGAGACACAGGAAAGTCCAGAGGTTGGCGTGGGAGGGAGACAATGACCTTTCCAAAAGGACCATCCAGGAGATCTCTGCACTCCGGGCTACATCCCCAGGTGAGACTGAGCCATCTGCAGCCAGTGGGGATGCGATCACAAATGTACCTGATGCTCTTTCTTGCTGTCTGTGGCCCTGGGGATTTATCTAAGACAGGCTGGGTGGAGAACCTCAGGCCCGGAGACCAAATACAGCCTGCGGCTAATTTTTATATGGTCCCTTCCCGGTTCCTGGATCTGGCCCCAAGCACCAAAAAATGAGCTCATGGGAGTAGAGATGATGGCATACCCACAAGGATATCCACAACCTGGACCCTCCTCTTCCTGAGCACATCCCTTAGCACCCCCCACCCACACCTTGGCCTAATTTTCCAAGTGGCCCCAGGGAGGGAAAAGGTTCCCCACCCCTGATTCAAGAGGCCACATGGGCAAAAAGCTTGGGAGCCGCCACGGGACTATCCCAAGGGGGATAAAGCCCCATGGAATCACTACAGCCACAGCTCTGCAAGCAGATCCTCTGAGCGTGCAGAACCAGGGAGCTTTCCTCTGCTGCTTCATAGACAGAAAAAAGCCCCATCAGTTTGATGCCCCCCCGCAGCCTAGCCCCCCAGCCTTAGGTGCCAAGGCAGGCCCTGCAACATGTATTTTTCATAAGTGTCCTGGAAAAATGTGCCTCTATGACAACCGTACCAAAACCTAAACACAAACCCCATTCACTCCCCCCTATCATCATCGCCCGAGACAAGGCACGGCTATCACGGGGACACGGGCTCCAAGCCCACCCGCGTAGGGGGCTACGTTCCCTGCCACCGGGTCAGGGCACGGGGGCAGGCCATGCCAACCTAGCCACCGGGGGAAAAGCAGGGACTGCAACCAGCAAAGCAAGGGATCAAACAAGCCAGACGCTCCAAACTGCCCCAATTCAAGGCCCCGATAGTAAAGCCAGGCTGAGCGGCCCCGCGACCCTGCAGAGAGGATGCCTCACCAGAGTGAAATGCGCAAACCCATGGCAGCCCCTCCCCGGGCAGAGTCACCGGCTGCCGGAGGGGGTCGGTCCAGGAGCCCCACTCCCAGCAGGGAGCGCCTGCCACCTCCAGGGAGGGCGCCACTCCCTCCCCGCAAAGCTGCCAGCCGGCTACGGAGCCGCGGCCAACGGGCCCCGCCCGGCGCAGCCCGGCACCGACCTGCCCATGGGAGAGAGAGGGGGACCCGCGCATGCGCGCTCGTCCTCCGGCCAGCTGTCCGGGCCGCTACATAGTAGCCAAGTCGCGCGCGCCCGGCGAGGAGAGGCCGGCCGGCTGGCCGGGCAGAGGGGGCTCCAGTGCGCTGCCCAGCGCCCGCTGCTGCCCCCGCCAGGCTGGGAGGACCCGGCAGGGCATTGCATCCTTGCCTGGTCCCGGAGGGTTTGATGGAGGAATTGTTTGTCTGGGTCTGGATGAGCCCTTTAATAAACCCTCCCTCCCTCCAGCCCCGAGATCACTGTGAATGGGGGCACTAGGGGGGATGGGGGTTTGAATTTTCCCCTATTTTTCTCTTTATGTTTTTGTAAACCGCCCTGAGCCCTTTGGGAAACTAAATGTGAATTCTTCCCCGGAGCCCATTCCAGCCCAGCCCCCCCTCACTGCTGGGGGAATGCTGGTCCCTGAGTTTGCATTGAGATCAGGGAAGCTGGCATGCTGGAGCCTAGGCCTGTGCCCAGCATTGAGAGGGGAGCAATGAATCCCTGGGTGAAAACAGACATGACGCTAACCATCCTTTCACCACCCTTGGTGGTCATTTATGCATGTTGCAGGGCTGCATGGGGCACCAATACAGCCCTGCAACATGGGGTACTTTCAGACATGACGCTAACCACCCTTTCACCACCCTTGCTGGTTATTTATGCATGTTGCAGGGCTGTATTGGTGACCTATGCCGCCCTGACACATGCATAAATGACCCCCAAGGGTGGTTAGTGTCATGTCTGTTTTCACCCCCTGCTAGCCGAGTCAATGCCCCTGGGAGGGGGTTGGGAAAGCCCTAGGGTAACCCAGGGCACCGGGCGCCCAGTTTGAAGACCTCTGACCCAGCTGAGCCATCGAGAGGAGGCATTTTACCCGGTCTGAGTGTTCTAGCCCATCGCATTTTGGAAAAGTCTCCCCGGCCCTACAGGGTCTCTCCTTGTCATTTGGTTTTTACGATACTCCCGTTGGCAAATGGTTATTTTCCGTTTTGGAGCACTCCGCTAGATGTTGCAGAACGTCTGCGATTATTACTACGTCGCCCTATTACTAGCCGCAATATTAGTTCGATTGATATTATTTTCAGTCAAAGGGATCGCCGCATGCTAAAAATTCTTCTCAACTCCCCAACCCTGGTTTCCACCATTTTGGGTAATGCTGAAGTATTGAGGGGTAAAGCAATATACGTATCCAGAGTGCTTCAGATTGACCCAGAATGTTTCCATGTGGTGAATAAATAGTGATTTCCATTCTCAAGGGAAAGGCACCAAACAACCGTGCCATGGTTCTCAGTTACCCCAAATTCCAAACTTGGCTGAAGTAGCTCTGCCTCCTTCTGGGGGTCCCCCTTCAGGACACACACCCCCCCCAGTTCCGGTAGTAAGCGGCGGTCCCGGGGGAGGAAATATGGCCACTGACCCACGAGACATGGGCCCAGTCCCTCCCAGGGCCTTGGACCTGGCCTTTGTGGTTATGATCCCCATTTGGGGACCCAGTTTGGAACCTCCGTTGGTCAGGAATAGGTGGTTGTTTTTTGGGGGGGGAGTATGGAAATTGAACCCCTGACAATGGGGCCAATTACCCTAATGGAGCCAAGGCTAGTAGTTTCGTGCCCTAGCCCTGTTCAGGTGCCCCTACCGGTGGGTCAGAAAGGATTTCTGGATAAATTTGGGTCCCTTACTAAAAGACTCGGGGACTTCAGATCCCGGAAAAAGCGACTATGTTCCTCTGTTACTCTTGATAAAGGTCAGGGGTCTGAGAGAGCAGTGATGAAATTCGTATTTCCTTTTCATCCCCCGACTTCTTCCTTGATAGAGGTGGTTGCGGGTGTCGGGATTGGTGGCAGCCAAGACTCCCCTGACCTAATTTGCTGTCGTGGGGTTGTCTTGCCTATGGTTTCTTCCCCTCCCCAGGTGTCATCTACCTCTTTGACTGTTTTGGAGGCGGGTGTTATGGCTGTGGGTGAGAAAACTGATGCAAAGTGTCATCCTTCCGGCCGATCTACCCTTATTTCCACACCAGAATTAGTGCCCTCTCCGCCCTCTAATAGCGGTGACATCCCAGAGGCTTATGTCCCTCTTAATATCAGGAATTGCCCCCCCCAATTGGCTGAGTTACATTCATCTCCTGATAAATGACAACCCTTAAAGGGCTCCCCCAATTTGAAGTTCCTTAGTTGGAACATTTCTGAGTGGAGATCCCGTTGGCAGGATGTTCACTTTTTCAACTTTTTGTCTGAATATAATTTTGTTTTACTTCAGGAAACATGGGCCCTATCTGATTTGGCATGCAAGGGATTCTCTGTGTTCAGTACAAATGCTACCCCCGCTGTAGGTCCTGGCAGACCCAGCGCCACGGGGGTCTTGTTCTTCTGATCTCTTCTGCCCTCCGAGTGGAAGTTAAAACATGTGACTCTGCTTTATTTTACTGTTTGTTCCCCTCTGGGTTAGAGATATTGTTAGGGAACCTTTATCTTCCACCATCTTCTTCTCCGTTTTTTAAAACCAATTTTTGGCCTATAGTTAGTAGGAAACTATACGCTTCCTGTAGTTCTTACCCTGGGGCTGTAATGCTTCTTGGGGGCGATATTAATATCAGACTGGGCAATCCAGCCTTGCTCCTGAATTCCCCCAGGCTCGATGACTCAGAACACTTCCCGTGTATTCGTTCCTCGAGGGAGTGCGTAGTTCGTTCTGGGGCTGGGTGTTTGAGGGAATTTTTGGCCGATTTCAGGTTGATGGTGTGAAATGGCTGCCCTAGGGGGGATCCTGAAGGAGATTTCACTTTTCATTCAGTACAGGGCTCTAGTGTAATTGATTATGTTTTACTGTCAGAAATTTTTTTTCTAAATATTTCTGAATTTCGTGTTATTCAAAAGTTCGAAACTAATCATTTTGCTCTCTCTCTCTCTCTCTCTCTCTCTCTCTTACTAATGGACCCCTATAAGAGGGGGGAAACGATAATGTCATAGAGGAAACAGGGACAGGGCTAGCGCGCACTAAATGGTCTGAAGCTCTAAAACCAGTGTTTGTGAACCTTACACGACAAACAGAGGTTAAGAGGATATTGGGCAGGATAATAGCTTTGGAAGAGGATCATTTAGCGGCCTTTGACAGATTGATGTCCCTTTGATTTCCTCTCCTGGTGGTTGAGAGGCCTGTGGGCCCCTGGAAGGCGAGATATTCATCCTGGTTTGACAGGGACTGTCGGTCCATGAGATTCGAGCTGTGTCGGCTTGCAAATAAGCTGAGGAAGAACCCCTCTCTGACCCTTAGGCGGAAACTACAAGCTATTAGGAGAAACTATCGCCATATGTTAGCATTAAAGAAATTGGATTTTCAGAAGCAGAGGTGGGCCCAGCTGCTGAAGGCAGCCACGCAGAATGACTCAAAACTTTTCTGAGATCTGATCCGCCCTGTTAGATCTGGTGGGAATAAACCAGTGATTTTGTCTGACCCATGGGTTGAGTTCTATGTGGATATATTATATTCTTTGCACCCATGGAGGGTATAATTTCTTTGCCCCCAAGGGGTAGCTTTCCGGAGTGGCCCCCAGTATCCAAGGAGGAAGTAATATCATTTATTAATAAACTGAAACTGGGGAAAGCACCTGGAGAGGACTTTATTTCCCCTGAGTTGTTAAAACATGACCCTGAGTGGTGGGCCAGTTCCCCCCCCCCCTTGTTTTCTTTAATTAATGCCTCGGGAGAAATCCCCAAGTCATGCTTAAGTGGTATTATAGTCCGCTCTTCAAGAAAGGGGACCCCCCTCCATCCTGGGAACTACCGCCCTATTTGCCTTTGGAGCATTATCGGAAAGCTGTACACTAGGTTTCTGTTGGAAAGAGTGTTGGTTTGGTTGAATGAAAGTGACATAATGGAGCCCGAGCAGGCCGGGTTCCAGAACGGGAAATCTACCCTGGATCAGATTTTTGTCCTCTCTCTTCTTTCTGGCAAATATATTGCCCATCAGGGGGAAGTTTTATCTATGCTTTATAGATTTAAGTATGGCTTTCGATTCGGTAAATAGGGAAAGGCTCTGGCTTAAATTAAGTGCTACCTCGATTGACCCAATTGCTCTTTTTATTCATTAAAATACATAGTAATAACCGAATACGGATATGCTCAGCCCCAGTTCAAATGCCCTCGAAAGAAGTGCATGTTCGTCGGGGTGTTAGGTAAGGGTGTCTATTGGCCCCTGTATTATTTAATTTTTTCTTGAATGATGTGATTCCCTTTTTGAAAGCCTCTGATACCCATGCCCCCCGAATAGGTATGAGGAGGGTTCCGGCCCTCCTGTACGCAGGCGACACGGTTTTAATTTCCCAAACTTTGGTGGGTCTCAGAAGAGCGATGCAGAGGTTTGGGGAATATTGCGACAGGGAGGGACTAAAAATTAATTTCTCTAAAACCAAAGTTATGGTGATGGGGAGGTGAGGAACTAACAAAATCCATCACTGGGCAATCGGAAGTAATTTCATAGATCAAGTGAATGTGTTTAAATACCTGGGAAGGATTGTCTCCTACTCTTTGAGCTGAAAGCCTCATCTGAAGGCGGTGGTGACACAACCAAGAGTTCTTCGGCCGCCATCCTTAGCTTTTTTTACTCCCAGGGGTGGGGAGACTGGTATTGGCAGCCCTGCGGCTTTTCAGAGCGAAGGTTATCGCCCAGTGTTTGTACGCTTTTCCAGACTGGGGTCTTTCATTCCTAACAAGTCTGAAACCAATACAGAATCAGGTCTTGCGGTCTATCCTGGGGGTCCCAAGAGGAACCCCCCCACCCCGGTGATCTTGAGACTGGAAACCTCAAGTACTACTAGTAAAACTCGGGCCCTCCAATCACTTCTGAAATATTGGTTAAGGGTTGTCCTATTTCCCCCCCAGGATAATTCCCTTCTGGCTTTGGCGGTGACAGAGGGGCTCCATAGATCTTGGGCATGTTTGGTGGAGGCTGAAATTAACCAATTGGGTTTCTCTAGGAAATCCTTAGGGCATGTGGGTCTTGTTGGAGCTCTCCCTCTTATCAAAAGGAGTTTGTTAGACCAGGAGCTCCAAAATGAGATGACCCTGTTGTTTGATCAGAGAGTCGCCCCGGAATACCCTCTGGCCAGCTTTGCCGGCCTGGGTGATAGCTATTTATATTCATGGTTGGACTTTAATCAACGAAGGGCTTTCGCCTGCTTTAGATGTAATGTCTACCCGTCCGCTCTGCTCGAGGGGCGATATAAGGGCCCGCCTAGACATGAGAGGTTTTGCCAGTTGTGTGATCTGCAGGAATCCGATTCCTGTAGACATGTCTTTCTCTAGTGTACAGCCCTTAGTGGGCCCAGACAAGAGTTTCTGGGTAGGTATATTACGGACTCGCTAGATCCTGGGGCTCTGGTAAGGAGGCTTCTCAATTACAAGGACTCAGAGATGTCAAGAGCAGGTGCAAAATTTTGCCAAATTTTCATGTTGTCTAAGGAAAGTCCATTCAGATAACTCTGTTTGATGGCTCGTGTTAACTTTTTGGCCTACTTAGACCGAACCATATGATGACTGTGTACAGTTACCCTTTCCCCCTCACACCTCTGTTATTGTATATTGTATAACTGTAAGCTGGTAATATTGTAATAGCCTGTTGGGCTTCACAATAAACTGGACTAACACAATATTTGGGTGTTTTAATATTTGGTTTTACGCTGGGTCTTTTTGAACATGTTTTTATTTCTGTACTGCAACCCACCCTGAGCTTCAAAGGGAGGGCAGGATAAAAATGCAAATTATTAATAAATAGGATCATGGAGTGGACCTTTCATAAACCCCACTAGTGGGTAAAAATGGGGAAATAATTAAATATATGACTATTTATTTATTTATTCTTCAATTTCTACCCCACAAAGGCTCAGAGTGGCTCACAGAAATATAAAAATATAAAACACACACATATATAATATATAAGAACCATTTAACACCCCCCAACCCCTGCAGCCAATCCCACCCAACCCTCTCCCAGCCTGGCCAAACAAAAAGGTTGTGCGTCTCTTCCAGAAGACAAGCAGACTCGGGCGGATCTCCAAGAGGAGAGAGTTCCATAACTAGGGAGCAGCCACTGAGACCGCCTCTCTGTGCACCCATGTTGTATGACCCTCACGGGCAGTTGGTACTCCCAAGAGGGAGCCCTCAGCAAACCTCATAAGTTGCAATGGAACATAAGGGAAGAGCCGGTCGTCCACATACCCAGGGCCCAAACCATTAGAAGTCAAGACCAGCACCTTGAATCGTGCCTGGAAAGCTCCGGACCGGCCAGCTCCCACCCCTGCAAATAGCAGTCCAGACTGTGCAGAGGGAGCAACCCCGCTTGACAGGGGCACAGGGAGGCTGGAACGGGACCTGGTGCAGAAGACAGAACCGCCCCCCCCCCCACTATCTCCTCCCACTGGCAGGAGATACAGGTGCACCAGCGAGTGCGGGTTCCCCTGGTAGGTTTGTGGGGCCTGATGCTGTGGGTTACCAGTTCCAGCTGGGCGTGCTCAGGGTGAGAGTGGTTTTGAGGAGCAGACTATTCCAGAACTGTGCGCTGGGGTGCAAGCTGTCCAGCCTCCACTCCCAGTGCGTGTATCCGATTACTCTGCAGTGAACTCTAATCACGGAGTCAGAGAATCTCCAGAACCACATTGATCCCAAGAGAAAGTCGATTCCTGCTCCAGGATCAGGCTGAGAATTCCTTCCTGAGTTGCTCAAGCAGCAGCCTAGCGATGGAACTCTGATCCATCGGGAAATCTGGCACCCCTGCCTGTCCCCCAGCCAGGGGAAGTGGCTTGGCCCCTGCATGTTTGGGCAGCTGCCCGAGGTCTGCCCCAGTCAGAATGCTGCTGCTGAGGCCCCAGGCTCGGACCACAGCTGCCAAAGCTCCCAAGCGTCCCACATTACGTTGGATGTCACGGACCCTGCAGGGATTTCGAGAGCTGGCTTGCGGTCTCTGCTGCCCGCTGCAAAACCCCACAGCGGGGACAGAGGCTCTGATGTTGCCTTGGGGGATATTTATTTATTTATTTAATTTAAAAGATTTCTACCCCTCCCACCCGGCCACAGGCCGCTCTGGGTGACTTACAAGCAATCTGTGCCAAGGGGTGGCACCGGAGACCGTGGGCTTGAACCTCTGTGTCCGTCTCACCTGGGTTGAGACACCAGGAGCTGCTCCTTCATTTCTCTTGGAAGATGTTGACAGGGGATAACAGGCGGATTTGAACCCCGCACCTCTGCCATGACAGCTATCAAGCTTAGCCACCCAGCTACTGCTCCAGTGGCAGCCTTACCAACAGCTTATTGAGCAATACGCAGAGCCCTTTTCTAGTGGCTGAATTAAAAGCAGTAGCCACTGTCGGGCCTTCCTCCTGTAGCTCTGATAGCAGAACCTGGAAGAGGCAGCTGATCCTTGTAACAAGCTACCATTGTGATTTATCTCTCTCTCTTTTTTTTCTTTTTAAAACAATACCGGCAGAAACAAAAAAAACCAAAAAACACCAGCCCAGCCTCAATGCACTGGGCTATAAGAGAATCCACAAAATCTCATCTATCAGAAAATCTACACAGGAAGAGAGATGTGGAGTGGGGAAAACATGACTGCCAGTGAGCAGACTGTGTACATGTACAGCTCCCTTGTGGGAGGGGATGGGGGCCAGGCAGTTGGGGGAAATGCTGTGATAGGGGCTTTGAAGCAAAGGCAGGAAGGGCAAGGGTACAAATCTGATGTGTGGAAAAGATTATTATATGGATGTGTCAGCGATCACTTCCAATTTTAGTATTACTTTAAAAAGTTTATTTTTCCCACCCAGCCTTCAAGTTAGACAATGGGCTATTTATGTATTTAACATTCTTGCTACCCCACCTCTCCTGCCACAGGCAGCTCGGGGCGGCTTACAATCAACACTAAAACCAACAATAACTAAAAACAAGACATAAAAAGAAGGATAATAAAATAACCCACCCTAACCCACTCCTCCCATCCCATCACCCCTCTCCCCCACCAAATGCCTGGCAGAGCAGCTGGGTCTTACAGCATCTTCGAAAGGAGGAGAGGTCCGTCGCCGACCGGGAGAACTGATTAACATATGTACATTTTATGCAACCAGTCTTACACAGTTCCGTCTGTTGCTAGAGTAACAGATACTCTCATGAATCCTACAGTGCTGCAGTTCCAAATGACAGAAAAACCTTTTACTAGGGCTTGCCTGCAACACCCTCTCCACAGCAGGACGTCTGCCCCCTGCTTCCAAACCCTGCCCCCTGAGATGTTTGCAGCCAGACTGGGCACTGCACGGGGACAGTGACACTCCCGAAGGGTGTTACTCCAGGATGCCCCTAATTTAATGTACCTGTGTTTTAAATCATGTTATGGGGAATAATTAGAACTTGTGCTTCGGTTTAAATGGTTCATGTCTTGGTTTATAACAAAGGCTTTCCTTGAACCTACAGCCACCGCTAACGTTCCCAATATTATTGCAGTTTTAAATCATGTCATGGGGGCTAACTGAGTGTACATTTGCCAGCCAGTGTTTAATTGATTAAGCACTTGGACCTCACCCTGCAGGGTCCAGGATACTTATGGGAAGTCAAAGTCTTGGTAAAGGGCCACCTGCTCTTCCAGATGTAACATTGCTGAAGGCTAAAGCCCTGTTAGCACGGTTGCAGGGTTGTTCTTATGGCAGAAGGAATGTGTAATTGTCCCGGGTTCGTTCATGGGAGGAGGATAATGTCTTGGTCGGGGACCATTTACCTTTTCCCTCTGTATAAACATCTGACGCCATTGTTGGTCCAAAGTGATGGGAGGAACAATAACAGTATAAGGTTTTGTAGAACAACCAATAGGGGAACTTAGGTTTGTAAAGGTTTTGAAAATCATCCGACGAATGGCGTAGGTTTCTGAGCCGCCCAGAGGGGTAACGTCGCCCTGGGTTGCTGGTTTGGGGGGCGTGTGCAGTTTCTAAGGGGCCGTGCGCAAAGCGGAGTTACATAACCTTGGCGCTGTGTGCAAAAAGAGCGGGAAAGAAACGGTATATAAGGGGGGCACCGCTGCCCAGGCAAGAGCAAATGGCCTCGGAGCTGCTGCTTCTCTAAGGGAGCGTGTGAGTCACTGGTTCCTTTGCTGACCCTAAGAAGCAAGGCTGAGGAAGCCCCTAAATTGGCTTTTACTCGCATACACTGCAGCTACCTCACTGCGGGAATGCCCATGCTGAGGTCCATGCTAGGGTTACCAGAGATGCAATTTTTTTCAGGACACATTAAAAAATACATGTTGCAGGCCCCTTTAGGCACCAATGCAGGCCCTGCAACATGTATTTTTCATAAGTGTCCTGGAAAAAATTGCATCTCCGGTCTATGCTGAAATCACCTGAGCTGAAGTTACTTCCCTGCGATGTTGAATCGCTCACGGTGCATGGAATCATCTGAAGAATCACAAGCAACGTGCTCCTTGGCGACTGCGGTTCTGAAGACTTTGCCTTGTCATTTTGAAGCCTTCAATAGCGAAATTCATTGTATGCAGCCTCCCACGAGCCCACATCTCCTTTTGGGTCATGGGAATAGATATGGGACTTAGCCGGGCTCCTGTGTTTGCCCACCCTATTAACCAACGGGTCACCGGTAACAAAGGGCAGGGAGTCTAACTGGGCTTGATGCAGCTGCCATGCCCGGCCCCCACTGCCGGCTGCTCCTGCTGAATAACCTGGGCCTTCTGCCCACCCGGCGCCTGGCACAGACAGAACTCTACCTCCCTTGCCTCGTGTGCCAGGGTGACGGCACCCGTCTCCCCCTCAGCAGGGGGAACCCTGCAGATTCTGCTGTCAGCGTCCAGGATAATTGGGCTCTCTTTATTTCCACTCCCTCCCAACTAGCAAAGGCCTGGCCCTGCCTCCGAGAGCACCCCCAGCAGGGCTGGACGAGACATGCTTCACACGACCCAGCACAGCAGAGAATAAAGCTCCTTCAGGGCATCATGTTTTGCCCGCCCTGCTACAGGGAATCTGCCCTTCCTTTGCCAAATGGCATGCCAGCTCCTGGGGGCACGGTCCCGGCAAAAGCACCATTGCTACGAGAAACGCTGCAGTCACCGAGCCAGGCTGGAAAGCCCCTTGGCATCTCCTACACACCTCAACCTGGAATGAGCGTTCAGCTTCAGCAGGGCTCCAAGCCCTGGGAGTGTCCCACTGGGGAGCAGCGTCTGGGCCTGTACCTGAGATGCCAGCAGCTGGCAGGCCTTGCACTCTTCTATGCCAATCGAAACCCCTCCTTCCAGCAGCAGTCCCTGCTTCCCTCCCCCTCCTGCAGCACAGGGAGGATGCTCAAGCTTCGGAGAGGGAAGACAGGGCTCTCCCCAGAGCCTGGAAAGAACTTCCTCCCCAGCAGCACGCCCTGCCCTCCAACAGGCAAGACTACTGGTCCTGGCTCAGACTTGGAGCATAAAGGCAGCCTCAGCTGAGACGTAGGAGCCAAATGCAGCTGGGAGAGACAGGGCATCTGGGGGGTGTGGGGTGCCAGCACAGGGGAGGGGGAACCGGCAGAGAGGAGATCAACAAAACCAGCCTGGCTGCCTAAACCACACCCGGTTTTATTATTGCAGCAGCCAGCTCCACGGGCAGGGGAGGGGTACGTATCCCATGCTCTCCCTTTCCAGAAAACAGCTTGGAGCAAAGACAGCGGCTCTGAAAAGGAGCATCCCACACTGGCAGCAGACCAGGCCGATGAGCAGAGCCTAGTCCCTGCCTCCACCTAATCCCCATAATCGCAGGAGGGGTTCCCCTCCCCTTCCTGCGGTAGGATGGCCACCTTTGTAAGTTTTTAAAGGAAGACTTATGAAAAATACAGGTTGCAGACTCTGCGTTATGTATTTTTCATAAGTGTTCCTTAAACGTTTGCAGAGGTAGCAACTCTAGCCAGGGGTGGCCAGATTCCCAGTAGACATGATCCAGGCAGTCAGTCAGGTGAGCTACTACCAGGACCCCCCAGCCACCAGTCCGTGTGCAGAGGAGCACTCCCCCCAGAGAGCTTTCCCTAGCCCATCTCCTCCACAGACACTCCCCGGGGTGCCAGGCCTGCTCCTCTATGCAGAGAGACTCCAGCTCTACCAAACTAGCTGCTCATCCACCATCCTCGCATCCCCTGGGCCTTTCCCTACATCAGGCTGGCGAAGCTCTTTGCGAATATAGGCGCTTTGCACATTGCTCGGCCCAGGGATGGCCAAGAGATCGATATGGCAGAGTGGGCCCTGTGCTACGTAGCAGGGGAATCACTGGGCAGGCGGATTACCAAGCTACCCTGTCTGCCACCAACCTCGGTCCCCAACAGCCTGGGACAGGAAGGGTTCAAGACAGAGACTTTGCTTTGAACCCCAGTAAGTAGCAGAGCCATAGAACCAGCCAAGTGGGAGCTGTCACTGAGTAGGGGAATCCCCCAGCTGGTAGATGCCATGACAAGGCAGGGGCTCTCTGCCGGGATGGAGCAGAGACCGTCTCCCCAGGACAATGGAGTGCAAGAATTCAGGACATTCCAGCCAAGTGCTATAGAACAGGGCTTGCACCAAGTTTACTGTGAAGCCAGGAAGGCATCGGCGGTGGCTCAAAGCAGGGGCTCTCTCCATAGCCCCCTCCTTCCCCAGACACCCCACTCCCTCCAGGGGCCCCACAACACAGCACCCTGGCCAGAGGTGCCAAACTGCTGCCTCCGTGGAGTCCTCCCCCGACAGACCTCGCCCTTGCTGCACCGTGCGTCAGAGCAGGCCCTGTGCAAGGCAGGCAGCAGCTCACGCTGGGGTTTTTGGGCTGAAAGTGGGGCAGATGCGAAGCAGCTGCACAGCCCAAAGCCAGCAGCCGAGCACGTCATCAAGGATTTAGAGGAGAGGGTGGCGACTGCCTGCCAGGAGGCAGCAGCTTATGGCAGAGATCAGAGACCCACATGAGCAGTAGGGGAGGGGGAGCAGGCCGACAGAACCAGGGAGGCTGAGCTGAGTCATTGTTATGCCAATTCCATACAAAGCTCTGCAGCCTCTTGTCGGCCCAGCAGAGACCAGGCCCTTGGTGCGGCAGAGCCAGTAGCTGCAGTGATGAAC
The DNA here is from genome assembly GCA_003113815.1 of Sphenodon punctatus. NCBI lineage: Eukaryota > Metazoa > Chordata > Lepidosauria > Sphenodontia > Sphenodontidae > Sphenodon > Sphenodon punctatus. Next base: position 3,128,623 of record QEPC01000412.1, read on the forward strand.
AGAACCAGTCCTGCATGACAAGCCCATTCCTACCAGCTCTGCGACAGAGTCTCACAGCTAAACTCCCTGGGCTGTTTGGGGTTAAGAGGGAAGTGTTTCTCCCTCCCCACTAGGGTTAACAGATCTTTGGGGTATCACTGCGGCCATGGGAGTGGTCAGCCCGTTTTTCATGCAGCTACAGAGGCTGCCGTAAGGGGCATCCGTAGCAACTTGGGCCAACTGGAGCCTGCCCCTCCCCGCTGGGATTTTCCAAGAGCCCAAGCAAGTTAGGAATTCTGAGGCCTCCCACCTTGGCCACTGAAGCCAAAAAACAGTAGGGTTGCCAGATACACAAGTTCCATCCTGGACACTTAGAAAGAGACATGTTCTTGCGCCTGCATTGACGCCTAAGGAGTGAAATTTGCCTGTCCATGACCCAGGGACGTAACTAGATGGGAATCGAGGGTTGGGAGATGGAAACGGCAACCCATGCAGCCACACTGAGCCTGGATGGCTTACTCGTGTTGAATGCACTTATTCCCTGGCTGCAATCCCAACAAGATGGTACAGCCACCCCACCCTACCCTGATCCCCGGCCCCCTAGGACTGGATTGAGGTGCAATTCCACATACTGGACAGCCATAAATTTATTAAGTATTCCAAAAAAATAAAAATAGACACAACCCAGTAAAAAATAAACAGGTCAGGGTCCTTGAAACTATCCAAGTCATGAGGGGGGGGGGCGGGGGGAGGAGGGATGTCTGGTGAGCCTCGCTAGCTCATAAGACTGGACAGGGAGGAGAGAGGTTGGTAAATACTGAATGACTTTTCAATTCTGGAACCTCTGATCAGAAGCAACTAGAAGCTGGTTGCCTAAAACCCAGCTAACAGGTAGCAAAGATGGAGGACTATGTTGGATGAGGGGGGGCATTGGAGAAGCTTGACGTTCAGGGTGAGAAGCCGCTGCCCCAAGCCAAGGACTTTACTTGGCTCCCTGGGCTTCCGACTCCTCCTCGTCATCTTCGTACATCTCCCCCTCCTCTTCGGCCGTGGCGTCCTGGTACTGCTGGTATTCTGACACCAAGTCATTCATGTTGCTCTCGGCCTCTGTGAACTCCATCTCATCCATGCCCTCGCCCGTGTACCAGTGCAGGAAAGCCTTGCGCCGGAACATGGCGGTGAACTGCTCAGAGATGCGCTTGAAGAGTTCCTGGATGGCCGTGCTGTTGCCAATGAATGTAGAAGACATCTTGAGCCCCCGGGGTGGGATGTCGCAGACGGCTACCTTGACGTTGTTGGGGATCCATTCCACAAAGTAGCTGCTGTTCTTGCTCTGGATGGCTAGCATCTGCTCATCCACCTCCTTCATGGACATGCGGCCTCGGAAGACGGTGGCCACGGTAAGGTAGCGGCCATGGCGGGGGTCGCATGCTGCCATCATGTTCTTGGCATCAAACATCTGTTGGGTGAGCTCAGGGACAGTCAGGGCTCGGTACTGTTGGCTCCCACGGGCTGTGAGTGGGGCAAAGCCAGGCATGAAGAAGTGGAGGCGAGGGAAGGGCACCATGTTGACGGCAAGCTTGCGGAGGTCAGCGTTGAGCTGGCCAGGTAATCTCAGGGAGGTGGTGACACCACTCATGGTGGCGGACACCAGGTGGTTGAGGTCTCCGTAGGTGGGCGTGGCCAGTTTGAGGGTTCGGAAGCAGATGTCATAGAGGGCCTCGTTGTCAATGCAGTAGGTCTCGTCTGTGTTCTCCACCAGCTGATGGATGGACAGGGTAGCGTTGTAAGGCTCCACCACTGTATCGGACACTTTGGGGGAAGGGACCACGCTGAAAGTGTTCATGATCCGGTCAGGGTACTCTTCACGGACTTTGCTGATAAGGAGGGTCCCCATACCTGAGCCGGTGCCACCACCCAGGGAATGGGTGAGCTGAAAGCCCTGCAGACAGTCACAATTCTCACATTCCTTCCTCACCACATCCAGGACCGAGTCTACCAGCTCTGCTCCTTCTGTGTAGTGACCCTTTGCCCAGTTGTTACCAGCACCACTCTGACCTGCAAAGGAGACAACAGATTTACGCCTACGTGCCTCGCTGGCCAGTGAAAGGCTTTTATCGTTCCTGCCACGGAATCGGGAACGGTAAGAATTCTGGCTCCACAGACAGTCCCCAGTTTTACACGGCCATGCCACGAGCCTGATCCTTCTGACTCCCCCCTTGTAACGGGGCTACGCATTATGCACCTGCAACTTCTTACAGGTATGAAGTTGCAATAAGGGCAAACCTCCAGCTCCTTGCCCTTACTGAAACTCGGATCTCCCCCTCTGACTCTGTCACCCCACTACCCTCACCTTTGGGGGTCTCTCCTTTTCTCACCAGCCCCGCCCCGAAGGCCGGGGTGGTGGCGTGGGCCTCCTCTTCTCTAATTCTGGTCAATTCCAACAGCTTTCTCCTCCCCCCCCCCCTTCCTTTGAGGCTCACTCTGTGTCTCTACTCCCCCTCCATCTCCACATCGCTGTCATCTACCGCCCCCCTGGCTCTCTCTCTTCCTTTCTCTCTGAATTTGAGTCCTGGCTCACTTTCTTCCTCTCTGACGATACCCCCATTCTCATCCTTGGTGACTTCAACATTCACATTGATGTCCCTTCCCAGCCCTCCATCTCTCGCTTCCTCTCACTAGCCTCCTCCTTCAACCTCCACCTTTGGACCAACTCCCCCACCCACGCTAACGGCCATTCTCTTGACCTCATCCTCTCTAGGAACTGCTCTGTCTCTGATCTCTCCTTCGATCCTTATCCCATCTCTGACCACTTCCTTGCCTCTTTCAATGTCACCCACTGTCCCACCTCCTCTTCCCCGTCTCCATGCCCCTTCCATCACCTGCAGGCCATTAACCCCCTGGACTTTGCCTCCTCTCTCTCCCCTCGGTCTTCTCCTCCTCCTCTCCTGACTCTGCCATCTTGGTTTTCAATTACTCTCTCTCCTCCACCCTTGACTCCCTTGCCCCCCTCTCCTCCCACCCTGCCTGCTCCCACAACCCTCATCCTTGGCTTACCCCCAGTATCTGCCACCTCTGCTCTTTCACCTGTGCTGCTGAACACCTCTGGTGCAAATCCCACTCTCATGCTGACTTCCTTCACTTCAAATTCTCTCTCCTCCCTTACTTCTGCTATCTCCCTCGCTAGACAGAATTACTATGCCTCCCACATTGAGTCCTGTTCTCAGGACCCTCGCTGCCTGTTCTCCACCTTTGACTCCCTCCTCAAGCCCCCCTGTTCTCCTCCTCCCTTTCTGCTCAGGATCTTCACCTCCAAGATAGACAAGATTCTCCTTGACATCACTTCACACTCCTCACCTCTTCCTACTCCCTCCCCTCTCCCTCCTCCCCCTCCTTCTCTCCTGTCCTCCTTCCCTCCCACCTCCCTTGAGGCAATCTCATCCCTTCTCTCCTCCTCCAACCCTTCCACTTGCCCCCTTGACCCCATCCCCTCCCGCCTCCTGACCGCCATTGTTCCCACTGTCGCCCCCTCCTTCCTGCACATCATCAACCTCTCCCTCTCTACTGGCTCCTTCCCCTCTGCCTTCACGGCCTCTCCTATCCTCAGAAAGTCCAGTCTTGACCCCTCTGACCCTTCTAGCTACCATCCCATCTCACTCCTTCCTTTTGCTTCCAAGATTTTTGAACGTGTTGTTTACACCCGTTGCCTCAACTTCCCCTCTGCCAACTCCTCCCTTGACCTCCTCCAATCTGGCTTCTGCCCCCTTCACTCTACTGAAACTAAGCTCGCTAAGATCACCAACCATCTTCTTGTGGCTAAATCTAATTGCCTCTACTCCATTCTTGTTCCCCTTGACCTCTCTGCTGCCTTCAATACTGTTGACCATTCACTCTTGCTGGATTCACTTCACTCCCTTGGCTTCTGTGGCTCCATCCTCGACTGGTTCTCCTCCTACCTCACTGACCGCTCCTTCAATGTATCTCTTGCCAACTCCACCTCCTCCGCCTCCCTTCCACATTTGGTTGGTGTTCCCCAAGGCTCTGTCCTTGGCCCTTTCCTCTTCTCTATCTATACCCTGTCCCTAGGCAAACTCATTGCCTCCCATGGCTTCCAATATCACCCCTACACTGAGGACACTCCACTCTCTCTACTCCCTCTCTCTCTCCATCTATTCAAGCTCGCCTCACCAGCTGTCTCTCTGACATCTCTACCTGAATGTCTCAACGCAACACAAACTCAACATGGCTAAAACTGAACTCATCTCTTCCCCGCCCCCCATCCTTCCTCTCCCTCTTCCCCATTGATCCTTATGAACGGGGTCACCATCCTTCCCGTCCCCCAAGCCCGTAGCCTAGGCTTAATCTTTGACTCACCCCTTTCTTTTAAACTCTACATTGACTCTGTTGCCAAATCCTATCGCTTCTCCCTCCATAACATTGCTAAGATTCGCCCTTTTCTCTGTCTCCTCTGGCAAAACCCTTGTTCATGCCCTGGTCATCTCTTGCCTCAATTAATGTAACCGCCTTCTCGTTGGCCTCCCCTGCTCTCCCCTTTCTCCCCTTATCTCCATCCAAAACTCTGCTGCCAGGGTCATCCACTTCGCCCGTCGCTTTGACCATGTGCAGCCCCTCCTCTCTTTGCTTCACTGGCTCCCCCTTCCTGAACGAATCCTGCACAGGCTCCTAGTCTTCACCTATAAAGCTCTTCACAACCTCGCTCCCCTTGCCTCTGTGTTAATTTCCCTGCGTACTCCAGTCCATGAACTCCGCTCCTCCTCTGTCCCCTCTCTCGCCCTCCCACGCCTCCCCTGCTCTCTTAAACCACCTTCTTCCCTTCTCCCTAGCTTCCCCCCACGCCTGGAACTCCCTCCCTGCCCACATCTGCCTCGCCCCCTTCCCTTCGTACCTTCAAATCCCTCCTCAAGACCCACCTCTTCCGCTCTGCCCTCCCCGACTCCTCGCTCCCCTCGTCTAACTCCTGCTGATCCCCTCCATCCAGTACAATCTGTTACCTGAGCTCTGTGTACTCGTATCCTCACCACATGGACCAGCCAGTCATCATTCTCAATGCAACCAAGTCAAGCATGCGCACCTGGGACCTCACATCTTCATGAATGTTACACTCCTTGTCTCGTCCTCTGTTCCCCTTCCTTTGTCTCCACACCCCACCCCACCCCACCCCCGTCTCTCAGAATGTAAGCCCTAGGGCAGGGACCATGTCTATTCCATTTCTTTATAAAGTGCCAGGTACATTGCTTGTGCTATATAAATGCTTTGCTACTAATAATCCCCCTCCCCTAGCTCTCCCCATGTCTATCCTAGTTTGTAAACCCCTTGGGGCAGGGACACATCTCTAATCATAATTGTTCAGTTCCAGGTCCATTACTGGGCCATATAAATTAACAGAATCTTCCCTAGGGATGCCAATACTCATCCTCTTCCCTAGGGACGCCAATACTCATCCTCTTCCCCTTCCAATACCTGAATCTTAAACCCCGTTACATCTTTAGAAGTCTCCCCCCAGATCAGTTCTTGGGTTAGATGAGCACAAGTACTGGGGTATGGGGGGGCTGCAATGGGGAAAGGGAGATTAGCATTAAATACCAAGCTATTCCTGAAGACACTGGATGCACAATACAAAGTGTTCCCCAGTCCTACCCTGATCTCTGGCTTCTTTGCAGGAGGGAAGAACAAAGGGTCTCTTCCCTTCCAAGCTGTGGGGCAGGAAGGGAGCAAGACACACATACCCCTGGGGTAATAGACAGCCCTCACTCACCCCACCCATGGAGAGACAAGAGTGGGGAACAGTTTCATGTAGGCCTCCCAGAGGATGGCCAAGGAATCAGGACTGGGGAAAGCCAGGGACCCCAAGAAGCGAGCACAGGGGCTGGGAGATACCAAAAATGAAGTTGTCTGGTCTGAAGAGATGCCCAAAAGCCCCCGATCGAACACTGTCCATGGTGCCAGGCTCCAGGTCCACCAAGATGGCACGAGGTACGTACTTGTGAGCTTCAAGAAAGTAGGAAGCAGGTTTCCTCTTACTGGAGAGCCCAGAAGGTCCCACCCAAACCCTATTCCCACCATCACACACAATCAGGCGCCATACTCAGAAACGTCGGAGGCAGCAGGGGACCGGGGGAAGCACCGTGCCACCTCCTGCTGCTGTAGGACCAGGGGAGGGGGGCAGCAACATGCTAACATGAATCCAATACTCCCACCAGCTCCATATGCTAGTTCCCAGGACAGGTGAGACAGGGCCTGGTGCTACAGCAACCAGCCTGCCATGGTCACCCTCCTCTACCTAAAAGAGGGAGACCGAGCGGTTTCCAGAATGTGTCAAGGTCCTACAGGAGGGCACCCCTCAAAGAGGCATGCCAATCTGTGGGCACAGACCATGCCCATCAAGGAGCAGAACGTCTCCCTGGGGCTCAGGCAGAGAATCTTAATTCCACAGCGAGGGTCAGCTGCAGCTTTCTGGGGAGGGGACTGGGGGTCACAGATCCTGTCTCTTAGCAGCTCCCCACAGGGGCAAGGACACTGTGCTGGGCTCCAGCTTGGATTGTCTGGGGAAAGGGACTATCCGGCTCCCTGGGCATCCTTGCTGAAGGCCAGAGAGGAAGCGCCAATATGTCAGCCTGCTATGGGAGAAGCAATAGCCTGTGGGGGAGCCAAACTTACAGGAAGCCTCATTGTAGTAGACACTGATTCTTTCCAGCTGCAGGTCAGAGTCTCCCACATAGTTCCCACTGGGGTCTATGCCGTGCTCATCGCTTATCACCTCCCAGAACTGAGGGAGAAAGGAGAAAGAGGGATGTCAGGGGGGCACAGGCACTGGCCACTGTCGGAGACAGGATGCTGGGCTCAATGGACCATTGGCCTGACCCAGTCTAGACTAGGTTTTGTGGCACAATGAGCTGTCCCAGCAGAGCCAGTCTCCTTCACTCACATGAGTGTGAATGCAGCCCTGGATTGGGGGAGGAACCACAACCCAGCCCTCCAACCAGTCCCACAATGCACTTTAGACCGGTTCTGCCTAGGGGTTTTTACACTTCCTCCAAGAGACTGGCCCCTATTGGCTGTCCGATCGGCTGGCTACTCAGAAAAACCTAATGCAGTCTCCTGTCCTAGCTTCTGAGGCACATGGGGCCGGCCAGGCCTCTGGAGGGATGGTTCCTGTCCCTTGCAACAGAAAGGGAATACAAATGAGGAGTTCAGGCAGGGGGCTGATTTGGTGACAACAGATGCCCTGTCCATCCTAACCCTCCTCCCTGCTCCAGGGAAAGTTAGAGCTACCCCAGGAGTGACCTGGGGCAGGAGAGAGGGGGTCCCAGCCTAGAGCGGACATTTCTTTAGTGCCATGAGCAGGCACAAGGTGGGGTCCATGGGGCAGGACTTGGCACCCCAAGTTGTTCACAATGGAGCTTCGCAGAGACCAAGCTGTACATTCTGGGGCAGCATGAAGGGGGCTTGGTGTACACGAGTAATTGTTTTAGACCCAGGCCTGCAGGAAGCATTAATGTGTGCAGGCTGATCCTGGGGGGATGGGAAGGGCAACCAACCATCGGACACTAGCTGCTTCTTGGAACCCAGACGTCCCAGCGGCTGCTGCAATTTCTACAAATTGCTCCCGTCTTGAGGGCGATGGCACAATTGTCAGAGCGTAACGCAGGCGCCCAAGCTGTAGGTCAGGATCACACCTGGGGCTGCAGCCTCTGCAGCAGGGGGGTCGGTCTCAGCTGAGCGTTGGCAGATTTTGTTCCTGTCTGGAGCCACAAGGTTTTATTTCTGTCTAAAAATGGGGCCGCAAACAAAACTTCCAGGAGCTACTTGCTTAAAGCAAGGGGCACGTGTTCAATGTTGATTTCCAGCTGCCTACAAACACCCCCCTTTGAATAAACAATGGATTGGAGCAGCTCCCAGGAGGGGGAGGGTGGGTTGTCCTGTAGGCAACATGGTCCTTTGGTTCAGTTCCCCACAAGTCCTAGCTTGTACCTTGCAGGTTCAACAACAGAGCACAAGCATCACAAGTCGGCTTTGAGCCTGAGGACTAGCTCATCCAAGTCCCAAGGAACTCCCCTAATCCTGAGAGGAACAAACCGATGCTGAGCAGCTACCGGGCTCTTCAACGAGAGCTGAGCTTAGCAGACAGCCCTGTGCCTCCCCCTTGGCTGTGGCATTTGCATACAAGTGCTGCCCTTGGTGCTTTGCACAGGGGCGCTAGCCATGGTGCTGAAGCACCAGCCTCTAGTAGTTCCTTAGCCTTTGTTCTGCCGCATTTCATAACAGACTGTCTGCGGGAGGGGGGCCCCACCCATGCAAGTTAGGGGAATGAGGCCAAGACTTTGATTCTCGTGTTTAAGACTGCCGACAGCTAGAAGATTCAGAGCATGCCTTTCCTCTCCCCATCTAGGATGGAGGGCTCTGCCCTGCAACCTTCCTCTAGGCGGCAGCACCCGGACACAGAGACAAGGCACTAAGGCAGTTGGAGTAGGGGGGGCTTAGTAGCCTGGTGCCCATTTGTGGAAGGGTTATAGGCTCAGACACAGCATTTCTGCTCTGTAACTGAACACAGGCAGCAGTTATTTATTCCGAGTCATCTCAGCAGAAGAACACACTAGCAATGACCTTTCATTGAAGTCTGATAATACCGGTTTAGAATAGGTTGTGGCACAATGCAGACCTTGCATTTAGCAGAGTACCCTGGGTAGGATAACTGCCATCGATTTTATTTCTGCCATACCTCTCCCATGGAAGAGGCCTTCCAACAAGGAAGGCTGGCTAAGCTGCAGAAAGCTGCATCTAATGCAGGTCCTTGTCATACAGGGGTGGAGGGCTAACTTTGGTGGAAAGACTTCTCTCCTGCAGGCAGGAGTGGTGTAGGATAATCCCCAGTGGCAAAGCATTACAGCCCCAGGTATCCGGGAATGTGTGTGCACACATTCTGGGGGAGGTGGAAGTTTTAAGCAATCAGCACTGAACTGAGCTTTAATTATAACAGCAGCAGCTATGGCTTCCAGAGGACAAATTGGAGCCGATAGCAAGGTCAAGGTGATCTTAAATACCCAGCAGCGCCTGCATGCAGTGGAACTGTTCAATGTCCAGGTGCAAGTGAGCAGAACCCTTTGCTGATGGGGCCCCCAGAGCCCCAAGCAGCACATGGAACATCTGAACCAGGAAGTGTCACAATTGGCAGCTGCAGCCTCATGGCGATTCACCCTGGGAGCCATTTGCATAAGGACATGGCAGATTCTCTAGGATTCGGAAAGCTTCAGAATAAGGGTCTCTTGCTGAAGAACATGCCATTGCGCCGAGGGCAGCCCTGGCCTTGTTGCAGGGGCTCCTGGGAAGTTTTCCAGCCTGTGCTTCACAGCAGGTTAGGCCAGATTAGAGTGGTCCCTTCTGGAGATGCAGCTCCTGCTCCCACACATTGACTGGGACCAGCCTGCCATTCAAAGGAAAGTCCCCATTCGGCACTGATCAAACATGCCAATTGAAGGAGGATTTATGAACGTGCTAGGAATTATTCACGCTGATTAGCATATAAATGAGTCTCCTTAGGTTGCAAATATAGAAGTCCCCTCCCCTCCAAACAAAAACAATCCCATGAGTATTCAGAAACAGAACTGGCCTCTTCAGCGCAAGCATTACTCTGAGACAGGAAAGGGAGCTCTCCTACTACTGCCCTTGTGATGTGATCGGATCCCTACATCCCACGGCCACTCTGGGAGCCTTGCACCCCAGCCTCACTCTCACTCCCAGAGCCTCACCCCCCAGCCCTGGTTTTGCGGGGTGGGAAGGGCAGGGAATCTCAACACCTCTCTCCTCAAGCCAGGAAAGCAAGTCCATTTTTCGCTGGGGAATGGTAACCCAGCTAAGAAGGGAAGGCACTTGTCCCAGGATCCATGGAGTATATGGGGGAACGGAGCCATGAGGATCCCTGCTATATCCCCCCGCCCCAGGAAGACAGCTTGGCAGCCTTCCAGGGCTCATTATTCCCCATGTTGCTTTGTCGCTGGCCTCCTCTCACCCTCCGCCAGCCACTCCGCATTAGTGGCAGGTGCTCCCATCCCCCGGTAGCTGGTGTAATGACTCTGCACCCCCTCCTCCTTGCGGGACTGGGCTCTCAGCGGCAGAAGGGTTCCCGAGCACGGATTTGATTGCTGCCCCATAGAGGGCTGCTCTGCAGCCTGCTGGCCTTCACTGCTCAGCACGGGCCGCCGAGATGTCCCTGGAGGCCCAACGGATAATTAGCCATCTTGCCCTAAGTCGCTGCCGCAGGTGTCTTCGGCAGCAGCTAACTGGAGCCCTTGCACACGCAATGTACAGGCAATTGGAAGGCCCCTCCCACCCATGCATGGAATGAAATGTAGGAGCCGAGACAAAAAGATTAGCTTTGTGCCTCCCTCCCCAAGCCCAGGTGGAGCAGGGGCGCCTCAGCCACCAGCTGCCGGCGGTCACGGCAGCATGGCACAGTCGCTGCAGGAGCTCTGGCTGTCCCGGGCATGCCGTGCTCAACAGGCCGATCAGACACCCTCCCTCCCCAGCTCTCCGGCTGATTCAGCGCTGCATGTGTGGTTTGACCTTCCCCAGCCTGTTGCCGGAGGCCCTTGGCAGCCCCCTGCATGGGCTGAGCTTGCTGGGTGCATCGTCACCCTTTCTCAGGCGGTGCCCCGGGGACAGCAGCCATGGGGAGGGGCAGGGCTTTGTGTCTGAACAGCCCCTGCCCCATGACTAGGAGGAAGGGGGGGGGGGGGGGGAGACAGATGATCAGGACAAAGGAGCTGGGCGTGGCCCTCAGAAGCAGGGCTGGTTGCATTGGACCCTGGTAAAGCACCAGCCTTCCAGCCAGCACCTAGGAGGCCAAGGGGGGTTGCCTGGGGTGCAGAGAAGGGCATGACCTAGCCAAGGTCACAGTGGCAGGACCTGCCCAGCTCCCAGACCTTTGTTCTAGGCACTGGCTCCCAGCACCCTTCCCAGTGGCAGTTCCTGAAAGCATTATTCTCTCTCTCTCCCTGGGGGGGGGGGGGGGGGGGGGGGCGGAACACACACACACCCTCCTGTGGGGAGGGGCCATTTCCATCCCATTGTCTCTGGGGGACGCCACCCATCCCCAGCGTCTCCTGGAGGCTAGAACGAAGGATGCGCCAGGGGCCCCGCCTCAAGGGCAGGAGGCACATGTGGAAGGAGCTCACCCAAGGCACCCCTTTCCCCTCCTTCTGTGCAGGGGAGGGGCATGATCGGTCCTCCCAGCAGAACACCCCCCACCCCCAGAGGTAGACACTGGCCAGCCCACCCCCCAGCCCTAGCAGGACACACCCAGCCGGCACCGAGAGGCAGCGCTGAGCCCACAACAAAGGGGCTGGGGGAGCCCACCCCCACCTGGCTCAATCAGCCATGATCCGGTCCTGTAGCCGCCTCCAGGGAGCCCCATTATGGCCGGCTGGACAGCGCTGGCCGGGGCGTGGCTCCCCCTCTCCCAGGCTGCAACAAACCGGCCAATCCCTTAATGGGATCAGCCCCCCTGGAGATGAGAGCACAGGCCAGGGACAGGGGGGCACCCACCAGCTCTTCTCTTAATGGGATCAGCCCCCCTAGAGACAGCACGGGGGGGGGACCAGACAGGGGCCCCCAGCTCCTCCCTTAATGGGATCAGCACCCCCCCAGAGACAGCACGGGGGGGCAGACAGGGGCCCCCAGCTCCTCCCTTACTGGGATCAGCACCCCCCCAGAGACAGCACGGGGGGGCAGACAGGGGCCCCCAGCTCCTCCCTTAATGGGATCAGCCCCCCTAGAGACAGCATGGGGGGGCAGACAGGGGCCCCCAGCTCCTCCCTTAATGGGATCAGCCCCCCTAGAGACAGCATGGGGGGACAGACAGGGGCCCCCAGCTCCTCCCTTAATGGGATCAGC
>QEPC01000412.1:3142144-3166436 GCA_003113815.1 Sphenodon punctatus
CTTGGGATCAGCACCCCCCTAGAGACAGCACGGGGGGAGACAGGGCCCCCCCAGCTCCTCCCTTAATGGGATCAGCCCCCCCAGAAACAGCACGGGGGGGAACAGGGGCATCCCAGCTCCTCCCTTAATGGGATCAGCACCCCCCCCCAGAGACAGCACGGGGGGGGGGACGAAAGGGGCATCCCAGCTCCTCCCTTAATGGGATCAGCACCCCCCCCCCCAGAGACAGCAGCGGGGGGACAGGGGCATCCCAGCTCCTCCCTTCTGGGGATCACTCTCTCCCCCCCCCTTTACCTTGGCTCCGATCTGGTTGCCGCACTGGCCCGCCTGAATGTGCACGATCTCCCTCATGCTGGAGGCGAGGCGAGGCGAGGCGAGGCGCTGGGCGGCTGGACGGGACGGGCAGGGCAGGGCAGGGCAGGGAAGGGCTGCTGCAGCGGCAGGGAGCAAGCAGGACACGGGACGCGGCAGAAAGCGAAGCGGCTCCTGCCGGCGGGTTTTATAGGCGGCTCCTGCTGCACCGCGGCCAGCCCGCTGACGTCACCCCCGAGCCGGCCGGCCAATCAGGAGGCGCCGCTGCAGAATGCGGCAACATCCCTCCCTGCCTCCTGCTGCAGCATCAGCACCAGCGCATCCTTCCCGGCCGGCGGCCGCTGCGCACACACAATGCAAGGCAGGGCCCCCGGCCTGGGCCTTGCAAGACCTGCCTCTTTGGAAGGGTCGTAGTCCAGCCAGAGAGCGCGGGAGACTTAGGCCTGCCACCTAAAGGAACTAGGCTGCCACCTAGGTCTATTTTTCCAGGCCACTTATGAAAATACATGTTGCAGGGCCTACTAATGCAGCTTTCCATCCTCCTGCTCGCTCCCCCTGCGTGACTTCAGGGCACCTTGTCTGCTCCCACTGCCCCCCCCAAGGAATCTTCCCATTGGCACCTATGGCACCAATTCAGGCCCTGCAACATGTATTTTTCATAAGTGGCCTGGGAAAATATACCTAGATGACAACCCTAAAAGGAACACTTATGAAAAATCCATGTTGCAGGGTCTGCATTGGCACCTTTAAGGGGGGGGAAAAGTGTGTGGGTATCTTTAGGCACCGACGCAGGCCCAGCCACATGGATTTTTCATAAGTGTTCCTTAAACGTGTGCCTAGGTGGCCCCCCTAGCTGAGCAGCTGCCACAGACCCACCTGCTATGGGGAGGGCTGGCTGGCTGGCCGGGGCCTAGTGTGGGTGAAGCTCCTTTCCGCCCGGGGGCTGGACCTGTTTCTCTCAGGGTTCCAACAGGCCTGGAGGAGGCTGGAGCTTGTGGGTGCTGGCCCTGCTGCTGGCGGGGAGGGTGTAGCCGAGGAGCTCTGTGCCTGCTTGGGGAACAAGGGGAGGGCGTCCCTACGGCCCTGTGGGGCTGGCCTAGCCAGTGCAAAGTAGCCAGCAAGGCTGGGCCCAGCTGTCCCCCCAACCCTCATACCAAGCAGCAGCCCAGTCCCCTGGCCCAGGTGCTGAAACCCCTATTCCAGGGCTGCTCAGCCTGGCCTCAAAAGGAGGGAAACCTGCCTCTCCGCTGCAGGGAACCCATGGGCCACCCCACCCAGACCCCCAGGGGCCTTGTCACGTGGGGGGGGATGGGGGGTTCCTGTGGCTTGTGGTGACTGGCTGCCCCCTTGCACATGGGCTGCCAAGGAAGGCAGCCTCTCCAGGGGCCCTGGCTAAGGATGACACAAGCCCACACTTGGGGGCGGGAGAAAGGCAGGCAAGGGGAGCTGTGAGGCTAGAGGTACTGCCTATCAGGCTGGGGGCATGGAGAGGAGCCAGCTTAGCATCTCCCTGGGTGCTGCCCCACCTTCCCAGAATCCTTTGGGGCTGCTTCTCTCTGGGCAGCCATGGGGGGGCACTGTGGGGCTGATTGTGTCTGTGCCATCACAGCTTCTGAGCAGCACCTGTGCCTGCAGTACCTGGCTTGGGACAGCCCCATCTGCACAGCGCAGGGACCCTGACCCTCAACCCAGGAGCCCCGCCTGCCGCCCCGATAGCAACAGGACCTCTTCCGCTCTGCTCTGTCTGACTCTTTATCCTGCTGAGCCACTATTCCTATACCTACGATCGGTTTACCCTTATCCTTGCAACATGGACCTGCCTGCTGTCATTCTCATCGTAACCAAGCCAAGTACGTGCACTTGAGACCTCGCATCTTCATGAATGTTAGACCCCTTGTCTCTCCCTCTGTTCCCCTTCCTAAGTCTCTCCCCCAGCTCCTGTCGCTCAGATTGTAAGCACTAGGGGCAGGGACCCTGTTTATTTTATTACTTTGTAAAGTGCCATGTACACTGCTGGCAATATATAAATGTTTGTTAATAATAATAATAATAATAATAATAATAATAATAATAACTAAAGTGACAGCAGTGTCTTTGGCAGGGCAGACCCTGAGCTACACCAGGGAAGGGAGTGGGGAATCAGCCCTCCACATGGTTTCCCTCCGCTCTAGCCGCACTGATGGTCACCCCACTGATTTCATCAGAAAAATGCCTGCCACCTCCTCCTCCCCGGTGCAGCCCCCAGCCAAGGGAGGAATCTCGCTGTGCAAAGTCAGGGCCCACAAGACCCATCTGTGGGTGCTCTAACCACTGGACTTGCTGCCCCTTCTCAAGAAGCTCAGAGGCAAAGGCCCTGGCTCTGTTACCTCCTTGCTGCACAAGGTCAAGCTGGTTTTGAGATCCCATATCCTGGATCAGCAAGCCCCCAGCAGCTTCCAGGTTGATCTAATTTGTGCCCAGGCTGCCGGTGGGCCTAAGCATGCACTTTGCTCCAGTCACAGGCTGGGTGGGGCTCGCACTACACCGTTGGGGGAGGGAGGCTGTTCCTCAGGGTTAATTTCTGCACAACACGTGGCCTCTCAGCCCTGCTGGGGGAGCCTGATAGGGCTCAAGGTCCCTGGCGATGTTCTCATTGGGCTGGGGTGGAGGTAGCAGAGAACACAGCATGGGGGAGGGCAGGAGTCGGAACGGGAGCAATAGGATCCCAATGGCTAATTGCTCTTGCTCTAGGAATGAAACATGGGGGGGGAGGCACTTTAAGTGACCAGCAGAAAGATCTTGCATCCTGAGGCTCAGGTGCCCAACACTGCCCCATCACTGAGCAGCTGGACCACTGAGGATGGAGGATGCTAGAGGGGAGGTGGTGGATTATGGAAGGATTTGGAGCTGCAGGGTCCCCCCTCCCCTTCTAGGATCCCGCAGGTGACTCCTGCCCCAGCCCCAACCCTCACTTCTCTATCCTGGCATTTGCCTCCACACCTGGGCCTGCTTCTGTTGTCCCTGGTTCTGGAGCCCCCAGTGGGACAGAGGGGACAGAAACTAACAAGATGGGCAAGGTCTTGTCAGGGGTGAGGCAGGGTTGTTTCTGCAGGTGGGACAAGAAACCCCCCCCCCCTTCTGCAAAAACACACTCCCCTGAAATAGAACTCTGACCTGTGACCCTCAGCACTGGCTGGAGCCTGCCCAATCTCTCTGCAGGTGCAAGCCACATGGGGCCCTGCAGAGCCACCCAATCGGGGGTGGGGGTCAATGAGCAGAAGCACTTCTGAGAAGGATCTGGGTGGGGGACTGAGTCACAAACGGAGCAGGAGCCCACAATGGGATACCACTGCAAAGAAGGGGAAAGCCTTTGGGGGCTGTATTCCCAGAAACATCCTATCCAGGACATGGGAAGTCATTCTTCCACGCGACATGCCATTGCTCAGGCTTCATCTGGAGTCCTGCGACCAATCTGTAGAGCCAGGCATTGGCAAACAGGCGGGGATGCAGAAGAGGGCAACACAGAGAAAGGTTCAGGGATACGGGATGTAGGAGGGAAAGGTTTCAGCGGCTGGGGATGTTTAGCCTAGACAAAAGGAGGCGCGGCTGGGGCATCCTAACTTTCAGCCTTGTAAAAGGCTTCTCTAAGCAGGGTGGGAGCCATTGTTTTCTGTGGCCACTGAGATTCAGTCAAGAGAGGGAATGGCTTTAATGGAAGGTTTGTTACTGCATCAGTATCTTCTGTCTGTAAGAACAGTCGGGCTGTGGGGGCAGGGTATGTGGCTCCCCCATTGTTACACTGGATACTCATGTGGCAGTCTCTGGCGTAGGTAGGAACAGGCCTGTTTCATGGTGGGATAGACTAGATGACCTTTTAATGAAACTTCCAGCCTTAGAATGGTGTGAATCTGCTGTATGCACCCTGCTCTCCTGGGCCAGCAGCCAGGCCTAGCTCATACACCCAGATTCCTGGCAGCAGGGACTGTGCTCTGAACTCATCCCAGCCAGGTTCCAGCAGCTGAGTTCCCAGAAAGTGGAGGACAGTTGCTGCCTGAGGGGACAATGGGAAGATTCCTGGGGGGTGGGGGGATGCTTCAGCAGGGGCAGTGGGAGCAGACAAGGAGCCCTGAGGTCACACAGGGGGAGAAAACAGGAGGATGGGGAAGGGCTAGGAGCTACATTAGTAGGGTAAGCAGTCCCTGAGCTGGAGGCAGGCATCTCAGCCTGGGGCAAGGGCTGCCTGCATAACAGATTTATCAAAGCCATTGCTGTTGAAATACTGAGACTCCTGAGACTGCTGGTCCCGCAGACTGATTTTAAAAGCTTTCAGACGGGCCCGTAGCTTTGCCTCTGGCTGCCCAGTGTGGTTCCTGGCCCCAAGAGCCCAGGGGCGAGATGCTAACAAAGAACTGATCATCGCAGGGGAAGACCTGGGCCGTAGCTAGGGGGGGTCACCTAGGCACATTTTTAAGGACCACTTATGAAAAATACACATTGCAGGGCCTGCATTGGCACCTTAGGGATCAGGCCCTGCAACATGTATTTTTCATAAGTGGCCCTTCAAAATGTGTCTAGGTGTCCACCCTCGCCGTGGCTCCCCAGTGCTGTGGGGAGCCGCACCCACGCAGAAGCGGTGGCCACGGGCCAGGCAGGAGAGAGATCACATGGAAGGGGGCAGGCGGGAGGGATGATGCCTCAGAACTGGAATGTGCTGCCTCATGCAGGCTCCTCTGGGGGCATGTTTGTGCCAGGCATCAGGGGAGCTGATCCCAGTCCCGCCCCCTGCACTCCCCACAGCCCAGCTTAGCAGCCGGGATCCTCCTAGAGGCCTCACTCCAAAGGGGAGGGTCCAGGCTGGGTGGCACAGGTGGGAGGGGAGGCTCAGGGTGGGCTGGGTTAACGTAGGCAAGGCCAGGGTTGGCAGGAAGCTCAGGACACAGAGAACGAGTGCCATTGCCACCTCTAGCCAGGAGAGGGTGCCAGTGCTCCAGAGCCACTGGGGGCAGGGGCAGCAGGCCAGCCGGGTCACTGTGCTCAGGGGCCAGGATGGGAACTCTCTGACAAGGGTGTAATTGGGGGAGAAAATGGGGGAGGGGCACCTGTGAACCTGGCTCCCTCTCAGCTTTTAGGGGTGGATGGATCCCCCCCACCCCCCGTGCTGCCTGGAGCTGCAGCACCAACGCAGTCAGGGCAGGAGCCAAGAAGCAGATTCGGGGGGACGTGGGAGTGACTCTGGAGTGGGAGGCTCTGGGGGATGCCTGCAAAAGGGTCTGAGGGGAGTTAGGGGCATGGAGGAGGAGGAGGAGAAACGGAGGGTGGAGGGGGGCAGCGCGGCTGTGCTGGAGAGTGGAGGAGGGAGGAGGAGTGTGGCTTTGCTGGGGGTGCCAGGGGGTTGGGCAGATACTATGACCAGACCATCCCCCACACCCCCTGGTACCACCACCACCCCCGCACAGGTGCCGGGGGATTGGCATGGCTGTCATCTTCTGTCAGAGGTTTGGGGGTGGCATGGCTGCACTGGAGGTGCCAGGAGACTTGGGGGGTCACATGGTTGTACTGGAGGTGCCAGGAGACTTGGGGGTGGCATGGCTGCACTGGAGGTGCCAGGGGGTTTGGGGTGGCATGGTTGCATTCGAGGTGCCAGAGGGGTTGGGGTGGCAATAGCTGTACTGGAGGTGCCAGGGGGTTGGGGGTGGCATGGCTGCACTGGAGGTGCCAGGGGGTTGGGGGTGGCATGGTTGCACTGAAGGTGCCAGGGGGCTTGGGGGTGGCATGGCTGCACTGGAGGTGCCAGGGGGCTTAGGGGTGGCATGGCTGCACTGGAGGTGCCAGGGGGTTTGGGGGGTGGCATGGTTGCACCGGATATACCAGGGGGCTTAGGGCAGTGCCTTTGTGGGATTGGGGCCGAAATTACCCTGCTGGCTGTCACAGTCCCACCACTTCCCAGTCGCTGCTGCAGGGATGCAGGTGCCACTCCCCCTACTGCCACCCTGGCCCTGCTCACCGAGCAAACCTTGCTTCTTGGGGCATCCCTTGGAAGATCCTGCTTTGCCCGCTGGGTGTGAAGCAGGCCCGCCAGCCACTCTAGCCCCGTGCCACTGACTGAGGCCACAGGGAGCCCACCGGGGTGAGGTATCCTCAGGGAATGCATGGTCGGGTCCCAGCTGAGCTGCTGTTGAAGGCGCCTGGTTGGATAAGCTGCATCCAGGGCCACATGTTTTCCATCGGGAAAGGCAGCTGGTTTGGGGCCAGACACTGATTTTTTTGTTCCTCAGCAGCCTTTCATCCGAGGCCTGTCCCAGACACCAGGCTCCTCTGCACGTGGTTGTGTGCGCGCCAGCAAGCTGGGAGCTGTACACGTGCGTGCGCGTGCACACACACGTTTCTGCACACACCTAGACAAGGGAAGGAGGCTGTGCACGTGTTGGAGAGCCAGCATGGCCCAGAAGAGAAGGACCCAGGAGACCAAGGTTCAAATCCCATTTTCGCCATGAATTCATTGGGTGCCTTGGGCAAGTCACTCTTGCTCAGGCTCAGTTCCCCATCTGTAAAATGGGCACACCTCTCAGGGTTGTTGTGAGGGGAAGCCAGAGAAGTATGGTCAAGTGATGCAATGATCATTTTCACCATCCTACATGGTTGCGTGTACAAATAGGCCCGCCTGGCTGTACACGCATGCAGAGGTGGGGGGAGGGCAGACCCTGCCAGATTGGCTGTTCTATGGGCTGTCTTGGCCGGCAGGACACCCCATACATCTGGGAAACCCCCCACATTCCCCCTCCTTTACCTGCTGTATTAAGTCCTACAAAGGCAGCTCTCCGTGATCTAGTCTCTCCCTGACCAGGCTTGGCTCCCCTGCCAGACACAGGAGCCTAGTACCACAGTTCAGCCCCACAGGGAATGGGGTAGCATGGCCGTACCGCTCTACTTTGGGCTGCCAGACAGGCCTGGGCTTGTCCCATTTCCTGCTGCGGGGGGAGGCACCTTGCTGGGACAACGATCCTTGAGGGAAGGGGTCGCCCTTGCCTCAGAGCCTGGGGTGGCGTGGGGTTAAAGATGGGTGTTGGTGGCAACGCTGGAGGGGTTTGTCAGGGGGGCTGCAGTGTCCAACGCTCCCTTCTGCCTTGCTGGGGGGGGGGGGGGCTCCTGATGAGAATGGGAGGGAAGGGGCCCATGTTCCGTTGAGCGCTGGAGAGTGATCGCACTGGGCCCCGGCCAACGCAGCTGTTTCCTGAGCATCCTCCCTGCACGGGAGTCAGCAATGGGGGTGGCACCAGGGGAGTGACCCACAGCTTCCCTGGGGCTCTCACTGTGGTTGCCTGGTTCTGGTCAGGAGATCCCCATGGGGAGTAGAGCAAGGCCCAGTGTAAGTTTGCCCAGGCCTTTGGGAGGGAGGGGGAGGGTGATTTTAATCCCCTGCCCATTTATCTATTTATCATTGTTTCCTAACCCTGTTTTTGATGTTTTTATATTTATATATTTAACTGTTTTAATTGTTTTAGTGTTGTTGTACGCCGCCCCGAGGTGCATTGCAGGAGGGGGCAGGATATAAATTTGATAAATAAATAAATAAAATAAATAAATAAAAGTTCCCAGAGACCGGAGGTCAGTGTAAGGGCTACCTCCTGAACCAAGTTGCCAGGCAGGGCAGCCCACGCAGCCAGGAGTGCCAGCGGTCTGAGTAAAGGGCAGGATGCCAAGGGCACTGAGATCTGACCCCGGCACAGGCTGTACCCTTGCACCAAGCACTTCAAGACATTCCGCAATGTAGCCTCACCCAGCCACTGGCTGCCACCCTTGCCCACTTCCCCAAGCGCCCAGGCAATCCTACTGAGGCGCTCGGCCCACTGGGGCAATGGCAACGGCACTCTTTGGGAAACGGGGCAGCAGGGGGCCAGATTCAGGGAGTGACACCCCAAAAATAGAGGCTGCAACTGAAGACTCAGTCTGTGTCCCCACCTCATCTAAGAGCACTGACAGCTCTGCCCTGTGCTGCCGGGGGACGGGAAGGTTCGCTGGCATCCTGTAAGTGGACACAGTGGGCTAAGGGTCAGCTGTTCACAGGGGACAGCTTCAACAGGCCAGAGCTGCAGCGACCGAGCTTCCAGAGGGCTTGGACTTTGCCTGCCCTGGAGAGAGGTGGCCCTTTTGCTCTGGCAAGTCCCTCCCTCCCCCAAAGCAGGTTCGAAGGCAGCTGCCCCTGCTCCCCACGCACGGACACAGACACAAACATGCACCTTCAAGACGCAGGCTTTATTCTAGAGAATGACACCCCAAATAAATAGACAATTGACTGCACAACGGCCCATGGAGATAGACATGTATGACATGTAGCTTTGGGCACGCCTTCCACCAGCCCATAAAAAGCATCCTCGGTGCCGCTCCTGAGCTGTTCCACTCACCGGCAGGACAGGATCATCTTCCTCCTCCTCCAGAGGCAAGTCAGAATTAGTCCAAAGCCACAAGAGACATGAGCGGCTGGGCTGCCGTTAGTATCCAGGGTCTTGCATTGCCCCCCCCCATGCAGGAAGGATGGAGAACGCAGTTCCCCTTCCGCCTGCTTTTCCCACCGCCCCTCCGATGGGCTAGCAGGCTTGAGGCAAAGACTAAGCCGGGCTGACCAACCTGAGGCCAGGCCTCTGTTCAAGCAGAGAGCAAGGATGTTCCACGAGAGACTCCCCTTGCTGTTCTTGTATCCTAGTCACACACTTCCATGGGGCTGGGCGAGGCGGGCTGGGAATGGGAAGGAACCACGGGCAGGGATTTCACTGCACTGAGCTAGACAGAAATCCAGGAAGGAGACAAGTAGCAAGAACAAGGGCCAGCCCCTCCAGCCAACAGGTTGAGGAAGGAACACAACCGGAAACGAATGAAATGTACAAGTACAGGATGCGGGCTCCCTGGCTGAGCAGCAGTACCTGTGAAATGGATCTGGGGATTGTAGCCGATCACCAACTGAACCGGAGTCAGCAATAGGATGCGGCGGCTAAAAAGGCCAACGCAGTTTTAGGCGGCATTAACAGAAGCATTGTCTCCGAGTCACGAGAAGTCACAGTTCCACTCTATGCTGCGCTGGTCAGGCCTCATCTGTGTGCAGTTCTGGGCACCGCACTTTGAGGAGGACATTGACAAATTGGATCGGGTCCAGAGGAGGGCGACAAAGAGGGTCCGGGGTCTGGACACCAAGGCCCATGAGGAAAGGTTGAAGGAGCTGGGTGTGTTTAGCCTGGAGAAGAGAAGACTGAGGGGAGGCAGGATCACCATCTTCCACTCCCTGAAGGGCCATCAAGAGGATGGCAAAGACTTGTTCCTTCTTGTCCCTGAAGGCAAAACTAGAAATAATGGGCTCAAATGACAAGAAAGCAGATTTCAGCTAAACATTAGGAAGAACGTCCTAGCGGTCAGAGCAGTTGGACAGCGGAACAGACCCTGCCTGGGGCAGGCGGTGGGGGGCGCTCTCCTTCGCTGGAGGGTTTCAAACAGAGGCTGCACGGCCGTCTGTCGGGGATGCTGTCGCCGCGGATTCCCTGCGTTGAGCAGGGGTTGGACTAGCAGCTCTTTCAACCGTGCGGCAAACGACATTTGCAAGTGCCGGCGGCTCGATGCGAAGGTGCCGAACACGCGCCTGGATGACGTCTGAAAAGGCGCCACGCACAAGACTGAGCTTGTCGGCGCCCTGACAGGGGCGCTCTAATGGCCTGAAAAAACCAGCTCGGTGGAGCGCCCCCGTCAGGGCGACGACAAGCTCCGTCACGTGCGCGGTGCCATTTCAGATGTCATCCGGGCACGCGTTCGTCACCTTCGCATCGAGCCGCCGGCACTTGCAAGTGCTGTTTGCCGCACGTCTGAGAGAGCTCCTAGATGACCTCCGAGGTCCCTTCCAACTCTCTGATTCTATGAATCAGGGCAATTAACCTCACTCCCCATCTATCCCTAAACCAGCCTGGCTTTAGCATCCTCCCCTCTCCCCTCCCCTCCACTGCAGAGTTCGGCTGCTCCAAGCAACACTCCAAGCGCTACTGGCATTTATTCAGACAGGTACATCACAGCTTACTCATGATCTACACCCAGTGGCTTTGGACAGGCGGCCTTGCAAGGCTCCCAGAACAGGAGGGGGCAAAGACCGCATTCCTTGTCTAGTTAGGGTCCTGGTTTCCAGAGGCTACAGATTTGAGAAAAGCACCAAGAGGCAAGGAAACCCCACGGTAGTAGAGTGGTGAGCAAGCCCGCCCAGTTCCTAAAGGGAGTTACAAAACCCTGTGAAAGGCGGCAACATCTGGGGGTCCCCCATCTCTCTGCCTCTCGCACACACGTCTACACTGCAGAGAGGGTACTGCAGTCTGTGTCTTCTCTTGTCAAACAGCTGATCCTGGTCACAGGCCCGACCGTCTCTGTCCAACCCCGCTACTGGGACTGACCCAAGTGCCCAGAGCACACAGGAACGTTGCTGGGGGCTGTTCAACAGCTGGACTGTAGTGCCAAAAAAATGAAACAATAACAAACTAACCCCACTTCATTTCCCACCTTCAATGGCTATTGGGAAGTTATTGCAATGCAAATGGCACATCTGCCTCTCCCTTCTTGTCCTTTAGAGGGCCCTGTGATGCCAGCTGCAAGATGTCCCCGTTACCTCAGCTCTGACAGGCATCAGACGACCCGTGGGCCCTTGCCTCCTTTTTTGTTTTGTTTACCAAGAGCAGAGAGCCACCTCCTTCAAAGTTCTCCTGAGCTCCTGGCTCCGGAAGGCATAGATTATGGGGTCCACCACAGAATTGAAGATGATGAGGATGAGGAAGAGGTTGAAGTACTTGAAGAAGCAGGTGCAGGCAGGGTTCTTAGGGCAGGTGACAATGAGTATCAGGTGCAGGAAGAAGGGGCCCCAGCAGATGAAGAAAATGCCCAACAGGATGGTGAGGCTGATGGCCCCCTTCATACTGGTGATCTGGCGGACAGTCCGTTTCTTCTGCATGTTAGAGATGTTGCGTGCGTGGTGGCGAGCAAGGGCAAACATGTGGATGTAGAGGGCCACCATGAGGATGACCATGGAGAGGAAGAAGCCAATCAGGCAGAAGATGACGGCTTCACTGTTGTAGTAGGCAATGAAGATGGTGCTTGAGATGGTGCTGGCTGCCCAGATGGCCACAATGATAATGACGGCCCGCTGGATGGTCATGATGCTGTGGTACCGCAAGGCATAGAAGATAGTGATGTAGCGGTCCACGGCAATGGCCCCCAGGAAAGAGAGCGAGGACACCACGGAGCTACAGATCATCATGTCCATAACGTTGTCCATCTGCCGCATACTACTGTTGCTCATCACCAGCATGCCGTGCTCAATCAGCAGTATGAACATGGTCTCCGCCAGGTTGCTGACGCTCACCAGCATGTCTGAGATGGCCAGGCAGCAGATGAAGTAATACATGGGCGAGTGCAGGTTCCGGTTCTTGATGATGGCCACGACCACCAGCACGTTCTCTACCAGGCTCACCAAGCCCAGGGTCAGGAAGAGCTCAGGGGGGACGGAGATCTCTTTGCACCAAGCGCTGCTCTCGCTGGACGTCTCATTGGTCCTGTTATCCCTGGTGTCCTGGGAGGTAGCATTGAACCACTCATGCGGCATCCTCAGGGGAGCCAGTGATGGCTTGATGGCTTTGGGTGTGTGCTGCTGCTGACAAATGAGGAAAGGACAAAAGTCAGATGCACTCTCCAAACTGCTGCTGCTCCTTGCAGGGATGCAATATCCAAAGGGGTTTCAGCTAAATGCAGAGATCCCTTTACACCCACCCAGCTCCCTCTTCACAAAAACAAGCCAGTGTTTACAATCTACCTCTGGCAGAGGAGACAGTGGTGCGATGCCAGGGAGCCTCAAGGCGGGAGGAGTTTGCCTGTGGGATCTCCGGAAGGCTTCACAGCCAATTCCTCTGCCTAGGAATGTTGACTTGAAGCACTAAAGGTGGGCAGCTTGACTCCAGGTCTTGCTTTGATGGTGGAAAACATCTACAGCGTAAGATCCCTGCTTCCCAGGCAAGCTTCCTGGTAGAGCCAAAGGAACCTGGAGTCTTTGCTCCCCTTCCTCCGTCCGCGCCTCTCCTTCTCTCTCCCGGCTCCTTTGGGTTCCAGTTGCGCCGAGCTGATCTGAATGGACGGGGAGCTGCTTGTACGTCCCTCTCACCACGATGCTCTTGCTGCTTCCAAGTCTGTTCCAGCTTCGCTTCAGATTACAGTCGCTTTATTTATCATCCTTGGCCCAAGTAATTGATTAGAAGGAACTTGCAATGAAGAAAGAACCCTTTCTCTCCCCTACTTTAAAGACAGCTCCCAGCTCCTCCTCCGAGAGAGGGTGGCCATCCACATGATTACCATCGCAGGCAGCGAGTGAGCGAGCGAGCGCATTGGACGGCAGATATAGATTATGAAACAGCCCTTCAAGCCTTGGTGATTTTTCCACTTCATTAATATCTGGTTGGTGGGGTGCCCTTTGGGGTGGGGGCCAAGAGCCAATCACCACTCACCTGACCAGGTGGGTTCCAAAATGGAGCAATGGCAGCCGTTAGAGAAGGGGTGGCAGGAGGTGGACGCTTTCCTGTTTCCCCCCCATGGGCCTTGTCTACAGTGCAGCTGGTTCACCTCCTCTGCTCCCCCACAGCATGGTTGCGTGCAGACAAACTCATCGTAGGCAGGGTATGAACCAAGAGTACAGACAGACGTTCCGTTTTAGACGGGATGCCACTCATCAGACTGCTTGCCCCCAAGGGCGACATGCTGCCACCTGCATAGTGGGGCAGCCTGCCACCCGGTCTTGAGAGCTGTGTGAATGAGGCCCAGGTTTGCCCAAATGTTTGGTATGATCGGATGCAGGTAGAGATGTGCTACCATTCAGAGGAGCCCAGATTCTGGTCGCCAGGAGAAGATTCACTCTTGGTGGCAATGCTAGTTATTCTCCACTGAACAGGACCAAATCCATCCCAGCTGTTACCACAGAGTATTGGGATTTGCTTGCAAATTATTATTAATTATACAGCGCTAGCAATATGCTTGGCATTCAACAGTCATTAATTGGCGACAGATTCCTGCCCCAGAGGGTTACAATCTAGGATGGACAAGGGGGAGGAGAACATAGGGAGACATTCAGGAATTTGAGACGTTGTAGGTGCACATGCTTAGCTTAGTTACAGGTGGAGAAGGGGAAATCCTAAATGAAAGGGCAGGAGGAGGAGTATTAGCGAGCAGTCTGAGGTGAGGAGCTAGGAAAAGCTTGATGGAAGAGAGGTTTTTTTAGGAGGGATTTAAAGGCTGGGAGTGAGTGAGTTCCAGGGATAGGAGGTGAGAAGGGGTAAAGACAGCGTCAGAGGGGAAATGAAGTTCCCAGGGGTGAATGTACCATGAAATTAGGGGAGAAAGAGAGGGAGGAGCCATAAAGAGCCTTGAAGGGGAGAACAAGGCGTTTGTGCTGGATGAGAAGGGGAGAGGGAGCAGAGAAACGGTTGAACGTGAGCAAAGCAGCAGGCAAAGCAAATGACCTTGGGGCGAGGTGGATGACCTTGGCAGCCGAGCGTTGAAAGGAAGTGAGAGGGTCAAGATGAGAGTAGAGAAGGCCAGTAAGAAGGCTACCAGCTCAACCTCTGGAGGGGAGGGAGTTTCACAGCATCGGGGCAGCCACCAAGAACATTCCCCTGCAAGCCCTCGCCATATGAACAAGGCTAAGATACGGTCCCCACAGGGAGGCACTCCCGACTGATCGCAGGGACCACAGTGGGGCCTGGAAGGACACGTGGTCTCTCAGAGATGTGGAGACCAGACAGTCTAGGGATTTAAAAGGTCAAAACCAGCCCCTTGAATTGTGCCCAGAAAGCTCTATGCAGCCAGCACAGACATCAGAGCACCAGCGTAATGTGCTCCTGCCGGCCGCTTCGTCCCTCAAAGGAGGCAAGCTCCGCATTCTGCACCAGCTTTTGCTTCCAAACAGTCATCAAGGGCAGCCCCACGTAGAGCGCACTGCAGTCATCTAGCCTTGAGATGTTGAAAGCACGGATGACAGTGGCCGGATAGGAATTTGGAGGAAAAGGCCGCAGTCTCCTCACCAGATGGAGTTGGTGAAAAGCACTCCTGGCCGCTGCCGCCGCCGCCTGAAAATCGAGGCACAAGAAGGGGTCCGGAAGCCCCTCCAAAGCTGCAAACCTAACCGACCGGAGGGGGCTAGACTCTTGTCAATAACAGGAGTTTAGACGAGCGATGGCAAGAGCTTGGACTAGGGTTGTGGCAGCGGAAGCAGTAAGGAAGAGCCAGATGGTAGTGACGTTATGCAGAGAAAAAACAACTGACTGTCACCTTAACGCAGATGAGAGCCTTGCTCAGACCTTGGGTCATTTCATAATGTGTGTTTTTTCAAGATGGCTCCCGGTGCTGGCTAGACCCCCCCCCAGCACTTCCCCTCCATCAACGGAATTTCCATCTATAAAAAGCTCATTGACTTCTCAAGGTTTACATAAGCCTGGAGTGCCAAACTCCTCTTGGAAGCGCTGCATGGACATCAGTCGGGGGTGGGGTGGGGGGTCGATGCCTGCCAGCTCATTCAGCCTGAAGCTTTATCGACATGTGACTCACAGCAGTCACCCCCACCTTTGTCTTTCCAATCCTCCAAGTTTATAAAACTTGTCATAATTCTGCATTTATAGAGCTGCTCAAGTGAGCCGCCAACATGGGATGATGAGACCCCCGTTTTCTCCAGTGCTGAATCTGGCTTTCACCCACTGTCTGTATCTGTGATGAGAAGCTGGTGAGTGTGGCCATGTTGCGAGAGAGCAGAGACAAGGGCTAGGCCAATCCTAAACCTTCTTCGGCCAACTGGGTGTGCACTGCCTGGTCCAGTTCAATGCTGCCTTCTTGTCCAGTCTGGGACACCCGGCACCACGCACAAGGACCTTCCCCAGGAAGGAGAGAAAAGGGGCAGCTCAGGAGGAAGCCTTCCCTGCAATTTGCTATCCAGGCTTTGGTTTTCCCTGGGGGGGGAGGGAAGAGAGAATCATGCAACTGTGGCGTTGGAAGGGATTCTCAGAGTCCCCTAGTCCCCTTCCCCCGAGTCAGGATACTCTGAGTCTCCCTGACAGAGGTCTGTCACTAATCTTTTCTTGAAAACCTCCAGGGAAGGAGATTCCACCATCTCCCTAAGTCCCACTGTTGGACTGTTCGGACGTTTTCCCTAACATGTAGTCATGGGGAATAGAATATTCCCATGTGCTGGATTAGAGGCCTAGCGCTCAGATCAGGCCTGACTTGGGTTCGGGCAGGGTGTCTGTGTCAGTGGCTGTCTTTGCCCATGGCATCCTGTAACTTACACCCATTGCTGCTTGTCCTGTCCGCAGAAGCAATGCAGAACAAATGTTCTCCCATTTCCTTTAGGACATCCTTTTAGACATTTGGAAAATGGCATCATGCACCCCCTTAATCATCCTCTCTCTACACTAAACACGCCCAGGTTGGTCAGCCTTTCCTCGTAGGGTTTGTATTCCAGACCCTCAACCATCTTCACTGCTCTGATCCATATCCATTCCCGTGTGTTAACACTGATCTTGGAATGTGGAGCCCCAACTGAACACAGTCCTCCAAGAGGGGTCTGGCCAGTGCCAAGCACAGGGGTCACCGTAACTTCCCGAGTCTTGGGTAGGATGTTTCTGTTAACGCAGCCCCAAAATGACATTGGCCACCTTGGCAACAGTGTCACGCTCTACCCCTTGCTTTCCAAATCCTTTAGCATCTTTGTTGCCCTCTAAACCTGTGCCCAAACTGGACCCAGGCGAGATCTGACCAGTGCTGAATAGAGTGGAATTATTACTTGTCAACTTGGAGACAAGGTTTCTGTTAATACAGCCTATGGCAAAATGCCACGGGCAAAGACAGCCACTGACAAAGACACCCTGCCCGAACCCAAGTCAGGCCTGATCCGAGCGCTAGGCCTCTAATCCAGCACATGGGAAGGAAGGACCCCACATTCCTGAAATTCCTAAGCTGATTGGCTCGGACTGGTCAGGGGGGAAATCTACCTTTGGTCAGGTAACCCGTCCGAATGAATCACGGGGGGGGGGGAAGGGAACTTTTAAAAGGACTGAACCGGGGGCTTTTGGCTCTCTCTCCCTCTCACCGAGAGGCTTGGCAGTAACTGTAACTCTGGTTTGGCCAGGACAAGAACCTGGACCCCATAGGAAAACCATCCCCTATGGAGACCTGATCAGAACCAGCGTGAGTACTTGCTTGCTACATCAGCTACAGTTGTAGGAAGACGCGTTCTAAAAGGGCTAACAGGCCCAACAGAACTGGCTCGCATTGCTCAAGGATTATCACTCCTTGGTTCTCGGTGTAAACTTTGCTTTTATTCCTTTTTATATGCACTAGTAAAGTCTAAGCTTTGTTTTTACCCTACTGGGTGTGTGTTATTGGCTCATGATTAAACGTCTCCCTAGGCCAGGTAACCAGGCCAAGCTACTAAAGAGGGGGAAAACTACCTATTTGTCTAGAAGCCAGCAGCTTTGGGACCAAGGGAAGCCTCCCGTGGGTGACTCTGGGGATCGGCCTCCAATGCAGGAGAGGAAATCCCAGGAAAAGAGTGCCAGAAAGGGGGAGTGCTTTTGGGAAGCTGTAAGACTTATGGAGTTCACATTTCCTGAGCTGTGTGAATGCCCTCTGGGATAACACTCGGGTGGTGGCAGCGGAATACCAAGGGTTTTTGGGAGTTTGCCAGCTATGGGGACCCCTGGTCAGAGATTTGGAGAAACACAGGGAGGTGGGTTGCTCAGCTGTATAGTGCCCCCTGCTGGCGTTTCACCACACAGCCTAGAATTCCATTCACCTTTTTTGCAGCTACATTCCATTGCTGACTCGTGTTTAGCTTGGGATCAACCATCATCTCTAGATTCTTTTTCCATAGTCTGCTGCCAAGTCAGGGATCCCTCATCTTAGACTTCTGCACTGTTTTTTCTCTTCCTCAAATGCAGAACTTTACATTTATCTCAGTGGAAGTTTAGTTTGTTAATTTCAGCCCAGTTGTTCAACCAATCAAGATTTGTTTTTAAATTCTGGCCCAGTCTGGGAACCTTTGCTCTCCTGGGAGTTTAACTGATTTCAGCTGCTGGATCTTGTCCGGTCTTTGTCAGTTCAAAGAGCCTTTAGTACCCTGCTCCTCTCACAAGTACCTAGATTGGGGTGAAGTCTCCACATGACTTAACTGTCTCTTTGTTAAGCAGAAGAGGTGGCACCAGGCACAGGTAGCATTAGCAGAAACAGCAGCAGGGCAATGGCTAATGCAATGGGCACAGCTAGGTTGGAATGAGCCCCAATGAGGTCCCCTTCCCCTATTCCAGCAGCAGGGATCCATCTGTAACAGAACCCATTAACCCCCCCCAGTGCAGCTGCACCGTGGCTATGCCTTGGCACAGGGGTGGGAGCAAGAAATGCCAGTTGGCAACGGATAACAGAGTGCCAGTTGTAGGCAGTAGCTGGAGGAGATGCCAGCTAACAGGGTGCAGCAGGCAGCTCTGGGACCTATTCATAGACTAGGTCCACAACTGGCTATTAGCCAGGTTGGTCGGGCGAGGTACCCTCCAACTATTGGGAGCCAAGAATAAACTGCAGGATCACTGCATTATGACCTGTGGTGCGCAGCTCTGAAGTGATCAAGGCGGCTACTGTTGGGGACAAGATGCTGGGCTGGATGAATCATTGGTCTGACCCAGTCTGGCATCAACTATGTTCTCATTCGCACCAGCTGTAAAGGCTGATTCCATGGGTGGCAGGGAGGGATCTGGACGCTTCTGCTTCAGGGGTCACGTCAGTCAATGGCATGGTGTTTGGGTTTAGGATGCGAACTTCACAGGGGGAAGTGTGTGTGTGGGGGAGATAATCTGACCAGATGTGGGGTCCTTGTCCTTTCAAGGGACACGTTGGCTGCTCTCAGAAATACAACCTAGGCCACAGGTCTGACTATTGCTATGTGGGTAAGGCTGAACGTTGTTCTGCGTCCCAAAGGATCTTGCCGTGGCTGGGCCAGGATTCAGAACAAGGTTATGAAACAGGCATGAACGGAGCTGCCTCATGCACAGACCCAACCTTAGCCTCAGGGGACCAGACACTGGGAATCATGGTTCTTCTGCAGCTGCACGGGGCTTTCTTCACTGCTCGCATCCAAGCGCATGGGGGATGGCCGGCCAGCTGCAAAAGGGTGGCTGAACTAAAGCTTGGTTTTCTCCTGCCCTGCCCGTAGTTTGTCCTCCTCTCTCTACTGGCAGCAGTGCCCTCACAAGCCTGGTTCTCTGCCCAATTCAAATCCCACAAGGAGCAAGATATTACTAGTCTGGAGATCATGGTTGTCGTATTGGTCCAAAATGTAAGAGACGAAGACAAAGTAGCTTTCAAGTAGAATTCCAGCTTAACTACAACACACACACTGCTCTTTTATCCAACTAGCCCTGGAGCATTCCCACACCAGGTTCAACTTCCTGGACTTTACGATCTCCATAAACAAGGGAACCTTACAGAGAGCAATATCCAAGAAACTGACAGTTCATCAGGCCCACCTTTACGTGTCCAGCAACCACCCCCGGACACACTCAAACAATCTGCTGTCTACAGCCAAGGCACTCGGATACCACAGAATCTAGTCTGACGAGACGCTGTCTCTTATACACATCTAGATGTGTATAAGAGACAGGCCTTGGTAACCTGTTCACTGGAATCAGTCAGAAGAAAGCAAAGTACCCTTAACGGTTGACATAACCAATCATCTTTAATATTAAACAGCCTAAACAATTGGTCGCAACAGTCCTTGTACATTGGGCATGATAATAAATAATGTTGCAGATCCTCCACAACCTCGACTCCACATACACAGAGCCTATCATGATAGCCGATCTCAGCATATCGACCCAGCACAACCATTGATGTTATTGACTGAATACAAAGTGCTGTAAAGGCTTGCCTGGGCACCGGAGAGCAGATTGTAGAGAAATATCGGCAACCTTTGTGAGACGGCAGCCTGTATTTGTACCAGGGCAAGACTTTCGAACTGATGGTCAATGACCTGGTTAACTGCAAGTCTATATCTAAATAAATAATAATATTTCCTTACTTAGCCAATGGCCATTGTAAAAACAAGAAAAATCACAAAAACATTTATATACAGACACAAAAGAATATGAATATATATATATATATAAAAACACAATAATTTGGTAATCCATCCGGAAAAATGCAAACCCTGCCAGCAACATGTTTCCAATTTATGTTTGGCATTTAATGAACCCCAAGAAACTAATCCAATACATCATGTACCCTGCTCATTTGATAGAAACATCTTAGATTTTAGAACTAAGGAGAGAAACTTAGCAACATTCACTGAAACACTGACATCCTGATCCCTTAAGAGAAACACCTCCAGCTTAGGAAAATACAAACTTCCTGTCATAATACAAGGATCAATATACAATTGTCTCCAGTTCAAATAGGCAGGACAATCTAATAATATATGTGCCATTGTCTCCGGGATTATACTGTGTTTTTTACTATTACAACGTTGACATACCCTTTCATTGCAAGGAATTCCTCTCAATCTGCCTTCTGTGAAGGCCGGAGGGAAGACATTAAATCTAGCTAGGGTAAATGCAACTCTAGTTTGCCCCATTCTGGGTCTAACCAAATAAGAAGTCCCCTCTGGGGGAGGTTAAAAAATCCATATACAAGTGTGAAATCCTTTGGCAACCAATATGCTCTCTTGTATATTGAACCTGCTGATCTTTTAGCCTGGATCTAATTTCGGCCCAAGCTCTAGGGAATGGAAAGGATAGAATATAAGATGTAGAAAAACCCATGGAGTGTAGAATTTCCTCCACTTTAGTTGGCCATTTGCCAACAGCTGAATAAATGACTAGCCGTGATAGAGAATCTGAGAAAATTAGGTTTAGTCATAACCAGAATTTCAAAATGGCTAACTTAGCCAATACTGCGACTCAGCTAACACCTGCCTCCGCCCTAAGCAAAATTGCAGGTGTAGCTTTAGGGGCATGTAAAATGGCCCATAACATTTTATTTTGTTTGGCCTCAAGCTCATTGATCATGGCTACACTCCAAACTTGGGCTCCATACAGCAATTGGGATATCATTTTGGCTTCAAATAGTCTCAGGGCTGGTCTAAACAACTTTCCCCCTTTGGCCCAGTAAAAGCCAATAATACCTTGGCCTGTAGACTTTACTGCTGCCCGAACCGATCTATAATATCAGCGCCATGAGGGAGCACCAGAAACTAGGACTCCAAGGTATTTAAAATGTTGAACCTCCTCAATGCTATGACCCTCCATAAACCATTTATGTTGCACCTGAACTTTACTTATCACCACAACCTTGGTATTAATGTAATTGATTAGTAATAACTCGTTTCTACAATAGGTGCAAAAAGGCTGCCATTAACTTCCTTAGCCCTATCTGCATACGAGCTAGGAGTGCCGTGTCATCAGCGTATAATAAGGCCGAAAATATCTAATTGCCTAACTCCACTGGGTGGTGTGTGGGATTCGCCAGTGCCTCCTTCAAATCATTTAAATATAGACTGAGTCATAAAGGCGCTAGAATACAGCCCTGTCTGATGCCCCTTAAGGCTTCTATGGGTTGTGTAAGATTGCCCTGTCTATTGATTCTGACTTGGAGAGTTGTATTTGCGTGAAGTTCACGCAAATACAACTCTCCAATTGAACTGCCTGGATTAGATATAACAAACTTAGATTGATCTGATATTTTAATAACTTCTGCCATCATCTCTCCCTATTCACGGTGTTGAAAGCTGTCTTTAAATCGACAAAGCAAATATAAAGGCGAGATTTAACCCTTAAATGCACATATTTGGCTATTAGTTGGCCTAGCACAAAAATATGATCAATGGTTGCAACTCCTTTCTTAAAGCCCGCCTGTTCTCTTCCTATGAGATTCCTTAACTCAACCCAAGTTTGAAATCTAATCAATAAGTATTTTGTGTATAACTTGCCAACTACATTCAACAAACTAATTGGACGGTAGTTGGACGGTTCCTTTGGGTCCCCTCTTTTGAAAATGGGAACTATTACACTCTGTGACCAAGTTTTGGGTATTTCCCCCGTTTTATTTATGGCAGTAAAATAGTGAGGCTAAAGCCCTGCTCCACCAATCTATGTTGCCTTTTAGGAGCTCGGCTGGAATAAAGTCAATTCCTGGTGCCTTTCTAGATTTTAACTGTGAAATAATCAAACCTACTTCTGCAGGTGTAACGGACTCCCACTGGGCCAAAGTATCCAGGGAGTACAATATAGGTTCCCTAGTGCAGGTACATACCCCTGAAAATATGGTCCTATAATAGGCTTCCCACTCAGCCACTGGAATGTAAACTTCCTCATGGCAAACTCCTGACGCCCACACTGATTTAATTAAAGACCAAAATGTTGGGGAATTACCCTCACTTGCGGCAATCTCCAGGTCTGCCCCAAAAACCAGTTGATACTGCTTTTTCTTTTCTTTTAAAGAATTTTTATACTCTTTTCTTGCTATGAGAAATCTATTATTATTATTAACAAACATTTATATAGCACCAGCAGTGTACCTGGCACTTTACAAAGTAATAAAATAGACACGGCCCCTGCCCCTAGGACTTACAATCTGAGAGACAGGAGCTGGGGGAGAGACATAGGAAGGGGAACAGAGGGAGAGACAAGGGGTCTAACATTCATGAAGATGCGAGGTCTCAAGTGCACGTACTTGGCTTGGTTACGATGAGAATGACAGCAGGCAGGTCCATGTTGCAAGGATAAGGGTAAACCGATCGTAGGTATAGGAATAGTGGCTCAGCAGGATAAAGAGTCAGACAGAGCAGAGCGAAAGAGGTGAGTTTTAAGGAGAGATTTGAAGGTATGAAGGGAGGGGGCAAGGCAGATGTGGACAGGGAGCGAGTTCCAGGCATGGGGGGCAGCAAGTGAGAAGGTAACCATGAAAATTCCTGTAAATCCAACTGCATATCCAACAAGGAGGCTTGTGTAGCCTCCAGATTCAAATCCTCTGCCAAAGGGGGAGAGATGTTAGAAATAGGTGCCTCAGTCTGCAAAAGTGGGCCATTAGGTAAAATATGCTGTTCGCTAGCCCTACCATCTTCATGTTCATGCACTCGATGATCCAAAATCTCTGAATTATGCCCACCCCTTAAGTTATCCCCTTCAGCAAAAAAAAAACCTGGAAACCAGGATTCTTCATGACTTTAGAAAATCCCTTGATGCCAGAATCCTCTTGACTACAAAGGGGCCTCTAAAATTAATAACTGACCTCAGAGCTTGGTCCGCAGGAGGTAAAAAGTAAAACCTAACTATTTCAGTCAATTGGATTTTAAGTTTTATTAAAGTCAACAGGTGCCTTCTTATTAGGGGTTTAGTATACCATGCTGGCATAACACCATTTGGGAGCGGGAATATTTTCACAAGTATAGATTTTGGGTCACTAGATATTAAATGATTCTGTGGCAAAATCTGATCCTCCGCAAACTTAAATGTCCCTTTTGTATTTCCATCAGCAAACGTTTTGGGGTCTACAGAATCCAATATGTAGGGGGGACCGTAGCAAATAAATGAGAGACTATCCATCTCGTATCCTTTGCTACCTCCTTCAGGCAAGACTGCACTCCAACTATGCCTTTCATGTCAGCAATTCCTTTAAAAAGGGTATCAACATGTTCACTGACCAGAACACATTGGTCCCCTAACATTTTGATAGTATTTGGTGAGCTATGTAAATCATATATTAAATGGTCCCCTCTTTATTGGCCATAATAGGAGATTGGGTGATAAGGCTAAAACTATCATCCAAAGCTGCAAATCGATTTTTTCTCAGGATTTGCGGCACTGAGAGACCTTTACTAGTAAGTTCTCTAAATCCCATATCTTGCAGCTTCAATTGCTTTAAATTAGGTGTGTCTAGTTCTGGGGATGCAGCGGGCTGACGTATCATTTTTCTTGCCTGCATGTTAAAGGTATGAGGAATGGTGCCTCTATCTTTTTATTTATTTACGGGGGAATGCCTTACCCTTCGCGGGGCGTATATTGGCAGTATTTGAGCCCTGGTAATGTAAACCCCAAAACAACAATTTGCAGAACTCCAAATAAGCTACCCTCGTGTGGTATTTTAACTAAGACTACTGTCCTCCTTAAGGGACAGCCACAGACCTCCTGGTCAGGCTACCTATACCCAACCATACACACATTTAAAAACCAAACCCTCTCAACAGAAAAAACAATAATATACCCAAGTCCCTAACCCACGCCCGGCTAGCCCCTTGCGCGTGCAGCCCTTAGGCATGTTGCCCTGTGGCGTGTGCCTGCGGCGTGGCTGCAAGCCGCAGTCCGGCTTTCAAACCCCCTGCAGAAGCACTCCAGTCCTCGGCGCTCCAAGCACCAAGCAGGGAGACCAGCCCCAGATGACAGTGGGCAGGGTTTATCCACAGGCGCCCGGGCAGGGCAGCTCCTCCAATTCACAGACAGCTCCCAACAAACAATGTCACAGTCACTTCTAAGGCAGCAGCCCGCGTAGGCTCCAGGCCAGCAGCATCACTCTCCCCCAGCTCCGTGTTCACCAAGTCTATATCAGCGATTATCTGTTTAAGTTCCTCTTCTTAATGGGTAGGGGGGGAGCCAAGAATTCCCAAGAATAACCGAGCTTACAGGTAATCCAACCTTTCCAAAAGCCCTTAGTGAGCATTTCTAATTCCATTTTTTCTTTCAGGCATAACCATGTAAGTGATGTGGAGGAAAATGAAGAATTTTAAGCCAGTAGGCAAGCGACATCCTAATACACCTGGCAGAGACTGACGTTTTGGATATCTCCATTTTCATAACTGCTGATGCTGTTCCACAAGGGACCCTCAAAGCCCTCCTCAGTCACAAATTTTGAACAGATTCCAATTTATCCTGAACTGAACATCCCCAAATCTGAGCACCAAAACAAACCTGAG
>QEPC01000412.1:3173721-3193442 GCA_003113815.1 Sphenodon punctatus
AATTAATTAAATAAATGGCCACCCTGGCCCCGCAATCAGGCTGCTCCAGTGTGCCAGGGAACACACTCTTTCAGTTGGTCTTTTGTTTGTTCCTCCCATGGCTGGGGGTAGGGAAAACAAGCATTTGGGTGGAGGAAGGACTTGGGGCCAGCTGAGTGTCATGTGCCTCTGGGTTATTGTTGATGCCGTGAGCTGGCGGGCTGCCAGACAGGAATTAAAATCTTATCAAAGGCCTATCTTGCTCCAGACCATCCCACTTCCCTCCCTCAACTCATCCACAGCTTCCACCCTCCCGCCAAGGCAAGTCACCCCACTGCGCTCAATGAGAAAGCAACTCCCACGAACGCACCCTACCCACACCCCAGTTCAGAGCAGTTCCAGGACTCCTCTAGAACTGTTTTGTAAACTGTCCCCGCAAGCCCTGGTTAGCCCCAGGGTGAAGTAATCGTGCCAGGAAAAGCAGCAGGAGTTATTTATAGCAGTCATTCATGCTATCACAGACTGAGAGAGTCTGTTGTATACACACACACACACACCCCGTGGGGGGCTACTCTTCACAAAGGAGACCGCAATGGGGGGAGGGAACGGGACTGCTGTTTCCAAGTACAGGGTGTCCTGAACGCACTGAGCTTGGCTCCTCAGCCAGGAAGGTAGGGTTCAGCACTTCTGCAAAAAGGAGTAAAGGTGCGTTTTCATCCATGATCGCTAAACCGGCGCAGACACACAAACTGGTGTCCAAGCTCCTCGGCTAGGAATTAGCACGGGACTAGCAACCACTCCCTAGCCAGGGATCGCAAGGGGAGCGGACAAGTCTTCCTTAGGAACCTACTGCTCTTCCTGAGGAGACAAGGTATGGGATGGCCATGTTACTGCCCTCTCTCAGGGGAGCAAAGAAATTCATGGCACTAGGCTTGGGGCCAAAGAGGGCATGTCCACAAGGGCCTGGCTCCCACATCTGTCCACTGCCTTCACCTCTTTCAAGGATGCGCCAGGATTTCCTCCAACGGCTGCGATGTGGCTTCAAGCATTTTGAAATACCGTTGGCCGGGGGGTGGTGATGCAAGGCCTCCCCAGCCAGAGCCAATGGAGGAGCAGAAATTAAGAGCCAGCCATTGGTTAGATGGTGTGGAGAAAGGAAGGGTGCCCACTTGGGTCAGTCAGAGGGGCTGCACACGCACACCTGGTCCAGAACGACGCTATAAGCGGCACTCTATCTGCTGGCCACTGGCTACGACCACAAAGCCAACAAGGAGCTCAGCCAAGGTAACCTTTGCCATCAGCTTCCACGTGAACAGGGGACGGAAGGAGCTTCCTAACTGAGTCAGACCAATGGTTCATCTTAGCCCAGTATTGTTACAACCCGACAAGGCAGCAGGGTTTCAAATCTGGGTCTCTGGCAAAGGCCTCACGCAGGCGTTGCTACCAGAGACCCTGAATCAGAGATTCTGGGGCCTGAAC
This sequence comes from Sphenodon punctatus, assembly GCA_003113815.1. Classification (NCBI taxonomy): domain Eukaryota; kingdom Metazoa; phylum Chordata; class Lepidosauria; order Sphenodontia; family Sphenodontidae; genus Sphenodon; species Sphenodon punctatus. The sequence continues at coordinate 3,175,180 of QEPC01000412.1, forward strand.
TTGGGACCTTATACGTGCAAAACACGCGCTCTCCCACCTGAGCCACGGCCCATCCCATAGAGTCAAGATGGCAAAGCGTCACCGTCTCCCTGTCACACCAAGCATGGGAGTGTCAGGGGGGCAGGCCAAGAAAGATTAGTAAGAAAAGGAGGGCAAAGGGGATGCACCCTAGAAAAACTGACTTGCTGGGGACTCCCCTAAACCCTTCAGCCAGCTTCCCTTCAGACTTCCCGCCCCGTAAGTAGGGTCAGCTCCTACAAATGTGTAGAAGATGAAAGGGGAGAGGGAGAAGTTGTCTCAGCACTAAGCAGAGACCTGGGCCTGTCTCTTATACACATCTAGATGTGTATAAGAGACAGGAAAAGTATTCCTTAGGAACCTACTGCTCTTCCTGAGGAGACAAGGTATGGGATGGCCATGTTACTGCCCTCTCTCAGGGGAGCAAAGAAATTCATGGCACTAGGCTTGGGGCCAAAGAGGGCATGTCCACAAGGGCCTGGCTCCCACATCTGTCCACTGCCTTCACCTCTTTCAAGGATGCGCCAGGATTTCCTCCAACGGCTGCGATGTGGCTTCAAGCATTTTGAAATACCGTTGGCCGGGGGGTGGTGATGCAAGGCCTCTCCAGCCAGAGCCAATGGAGGAGCAGAAATTAAGAGCCAGCCATCGGTTAGATGGTGTGGAGAAAGGAAGGGTGCCCACTTGGGTCAGTCAGAGGGGCTGCACACGCACACCTGGTCCAGAACGACGCTATAAGCGGCACTCTATCTGCTGGCCACTGGCTACGACCACAAAGCCAACAAGGAGCTCAGCCAAGGTAACCTTTGCCATCAGCTTCCACGTGGACAGAGGACGGAAGGAGCTTCCTAACTGAGTCAGACCAATGGTCCATCTTAGCCCAGTATTGTCACAACCCGACAAGGCAGCAGGGTTTCAAATCTGGGTCTCTGGCAAAGGCCTCACGCAGGCGTTGCTACCAGAGACCCTGAATCAGAGATTCTGGGGCCTGAACTTGGGACCTTATACGTGCAAAACACGCGCTCTCCCACCTGAGCCACGGCCCATCCCATAGAGTCAAGATGGCAAAGCGTCACCGTCTCCCTGTCACACCAAGCATGGGAGTGTCAGGGGGGCAGGCCAAGAAAGATTAGTAAGAAAAGGAGGGCAAAGGGGATGCACCCTAGAAAAACTGACTTGCTGGGGACTCCCCATAATCCTTCAGCCAGCTTCCCTTCAGACTTCCCGCCCCGTAAGTAGGGTCAGCTCCTACAAATGTGTAGAAGATGAAAGGGGAGAGGGAGAAGTTGTCTCAGCACTAAGCAGAGACCTGGGCTCTTCTGGCCCTGGAGGCTACTGCATTCTTGCTGCTAAGATAGTGTAGCAACGTGCTGCTGTAATAATTTCAGCTTGATAAATGGGGCCTTTGAGAACGGAGCTATAAACGGCCTCAGTCGGCTACTTCAAAGGGCGTGAACTGAACAAGCTTGCGCCCCGCCTCCCGCCCCCGCTGGGGAGAGGCTAGTGAGAGTGGCATGCTGGCTTCTGACTCCTCCCAAAAGACAGTCACCTTGGAGGCAGAAGAACCTGCCACCCTGCCCTCTGCCAGGAACAGCTGGGACTCCCCGGGAAGCTAGGAAGTGGGGGAAGAAAAGTTGGAAATGCGGTAGTAACGGGTGATTTCAGTTACCCTAATATGGATGGTGAATGTCTCCCCAGGGTGTGATGCGGAGGTCAAATTTCTAGATGTCGTAAATGACTGCTTCTAAGAGCAGCTGGTCCTGGAACCTACCAGAGGAGCTACTTTGGATCTAGTCTTAAGTGGAGCACAGATCCTGGTGCAAGGGGTAACAGTGGTGGAGCCGTTTGGCAAAAGTGATCATAATATAATCAAATTTGACATAGCTACAGAAGGAGATTGAGGGAAAAAAAACCTACCACAGTAACATTTAACTTCAAAAGAGGGAACTGCAAAAATGAGGAAGCTAGTTAGAGGGTCACTAAAAGGTACAGCTGAAAGGGTTAAATGCATAGAAGAGGCATGGAAATTATTTTAAAACGCCATCTTGGAAGCGCAGATTAAATGTATTCCACAAATTAAAAAAAGGTAGCAAGAGGACCAAACGTCTGCCTGTGTGGCTAAAGTGGGGAGGTGAAGAAGGCTATTAGAGTCAAAAAGGCATCCTTTTAAAAAACGGAAAGCTAGTCCTGATGAGGAAAATAGGAAAGAGCATAAGCATTGCCAACATTAGATGTAAAACGTTAATAAGACCGGCCAAGAGGGAATTCGATGAGCGACTCGCTAAAGGTGCAAAAAATAATAAAACCTTTTTCAAGTACCTCAGAAACAAGAAGCCTGCTAGAGAGACAATTATGTCATTAGAGGACCAGGGGTGGAAAGCGGCACTCAAGGAGGATGAAGGATATTGCAGAGAAGCCGAATTAATTCTTTGCTTCGGTCGTCACTGCTGAGGATGTTGGGGAAGACGCCTACACTGGACCAAGTCTTTGTAGGTAAAGAATTGGAAGAACAGTCACAAATAAGTGCGACTCTGGAAGAGGTTCTTGAGCAAACGGACAAAACTAAACAACAACAAATCACCAGGACCAGATCGTATTCAAATTTCACCCTAGGAACTCAACTATGAAGTTGCCGACCTACTATTGGTAATTTGTAACCTATCGCTAAAATCTGCCACTGTACCAAGCTGGGGCGTGCGAGATCTTCGTGTCTGCAACATCCAGACTTTGGGGCCAGCCCCTCCGAGCATTTCTAGGCAGGACAAGAGTTCACACACAGCAGAGATTTAATTTCATTACACGGTGGATTTTTTAACTAGCGTGGCCAGACTCAAAGCAGAACTATTGTTCACATGAGTTTTATTAGCTAGACATTCTTTCTAGCAAATGTAATGCCAATATTTAAAAAGGGCTCCAGAGGTGATCCTGGAAACTACAGACTGGTGAGCCGGTGGGAACGGTTGTTAAGAACAGAATTACTGGGCAGATTGATAAACATGTTAATGGGAAAGAGCCAACGTGCATTTAGGAAAGGGAAGTTATGCCTCACTGATCTACTGGAATTTTTGAGGGTGTAAAAAAGTATGTGGATAAGGGTGAGCCAGTCAATATAGTGTATCTGGACTTTCAGAAGACATTTGATAAGATCCCCCATGAGAGACTCTTGAGGAAATTAAAAATAGTAATGGGATAAGAAGTAGTCTCTCATCGTGGATCGGCAACTGGTTAAGAGATAGAAGCAATGAGTAGGAGTAGGACTAAATGGTCAGTTTTCACAGCAGAGAGAAGTAAATAGTGGAGTGCAACAGGGATCTTGTACTGGAACCAGTGTTTAATATATTCATTAATGATCTGGAGAAGGGAGTAAAGAGTGAGGTGATCAAATCCACAGAGGATACAAAGTTATTCAAGGTAGGTAAAACCCAAGCGGACTGTGAAGAATTGCAGGAGGTTTCTGCAAGACTGGGTGACTGGGCATCCAAATGGCAGATGAAATTTAATGTGGACAAATGCAAAGTGATGCACATAGGGAAAAACNCGCTCTCCCACCTGAGCCACGGCCCATCCCATAGAGTCAAGATGGCAAAGCGTCACCGTCTCCCTGTCACACCAAGCATGGGAGTGTCAGGGGGGCAGGCCAAGAAAGATTAGTAAGAAAAGGAGGGCAAAGGGGATGCACCCTAGAAAAACTGACTTGCTGGGGACTCCCCATAATCCTTCAGCCAGCTTCCCTTCAGACTCCCCGCCCCATAAGTAGGGTCAGCTCCTACAAATGTGTAGAAGATGAAAGGGGAGAGGGAGAAGTTGTCTCAGCACTAAGCAGAGACCTGGGCTCTTCTGGCCCTGGAGGCTACTGCATTCTTGCTGCTAAGATAGTGTAGCAACGTGCTGCTGTAATAGTTTCAGCTTGATAAATGGGGCCTTTGAGAACGGAGCTATAAACGGCCTCAGTCGGCTACTTCAAAGGGCGTGAACTGAACAAGCTTGCGCCCCGCCTCCCGCCCCCGCTGGGGAGAGGCTAGTGAGAGTGGCATGCTGGCTTCTGACTCCTCCCAAAAGACAGTCACCTTGGAGGCAGAAGAACCTGCCACCCTGCCCTCTGCCAGGAACAGCTGGGACTCCCCGGGAAGCTAGGAAGTGGGGGAAGAAAAGTTGGAAATGCGGTAGTAACGGGTGATTTCAGTTACCCTAATATGGATGGTGAATGTCTCCCCAGGGTGTGATGCGGAGGTCAAATTTCTAGATGTCGTAAATGACTGCTTCTAAGAGCAGCTGGTCCTGGAACCTACCAGAGGAGCTACTTTGGATCTAGTCTTAAGTGGAGCACAGATCCTGGTGCAAGGGGTAACAGTGGTGGAGCCGTTTGGCAAAAGTGATCATAATATAATCAAATTTGACATAGCTACAGAAGGAGATTGAGGGAAAAAAAACCTACCACAGTAACATTTAACTTCAAAAGAGGGAACTGCAAAAATGAGGAAGCTAGTTAGAGGGTCACTAAAAGGTACAGCTGAAAGGGTTAAATGCATAGAAGAGGCATGGAAATTATTTTAAAACGCCATCTTGGAAGCGCAGATTAAATGTATTCCACAAATTAAAAAAAGGTAGCAAGAGGACCAAACGTCTGCCTGTGTGGCTAAAGTGGGGAGGTGAAGAAGGCTATTAGAGTCAAAAAGGCATCCTTTTAAAAAACGGAAAGCTAGTCCTGATGAGGAAAATAGGAAAGAGCATAAGCATTGCCAACATTAGATGTAAAACGTTAATAAGACCGGCCAAGAGGGAATTCGATGAGCGACTCGCTAAAGGTGCAAAAAATAATAAAACCTTTTTCAAGTACCTCAGAAACAAGAAGCCTGCTAGAGAGACAATTATGTCATTAGAGGACCAGGGGTGGAAAGCGGCACTCAAGGAGGATGAAGGATATTGCAGAGAAGCCGAATAAATTCTTTGCTTCGGTAGTCACTGCTGAGGATGTTGGGGAAGACACCTACACTGGACCAAGTCTTTGTAGGTAAAGAATTGGAAGAACAGTCACAAATAAGTGCGACTCTGGAAGAGGTTCTTGAGCAAACGGACAAAACTAAACAACAACAAATCACCAGGACCAGATAGTATTCAAATTTCACCCTAGGAACTCAACTATGAAGTTGCAGACCTACTATTGGTAATTTGTAACCTATCGCTAAAATCTGCCACTGTACCAAGCTGGGGCGTGCGAGATCTTCGTGTCTGCAACATCCAGACTTTGGGGCCAGCCCCTCCGAGCATTTCTAGGCAGGACAAGAGTTCACACACAGCAGAGATTTAATTTCATTACACGGTGGATTTTTTAACTAGCGTGGCCAGACTCAAAGCAGAACTATTGTTCACATGAGTTTTATTAGCTAGACATTCTTTCTAGCAAATGTAATGCCAATATTTAAAAAGGCCTCCAGAGGTGATCCTGGAAACTACAGACTGGTGAGCCGGTGGGAACGGTTGTTAAGAACAGAATTACTGGGCAGATTGATAAACATGTTAATGGGAAAGAGCCAACGTGCATTTAGGAAAGGGAAGTTATGCCTCGCTAATCTACTGGAATTTTTGAGGGTGTAAAAAAGTATGTGGATAAGGGTGAGCCAGTCAATATAGTGTATCTGGACTTTCAGAAGACATTTGATAAGATCCCCCATGAGAGACTCTTGAGGAAATTAAAAATAGTAATGGGATAAGAAGTAGTCTCTCATCGTGGATCGGCAACTGGTTAAGAGATAGAAGCAATGAGTAGGAGTAGGACTAAATGGTCAGTTTTCACAGCAGAGAGAAGTAAATAGTGGAGTGCAACAGGGATCTTGTACTGGAACCAGTGTTTAATATATTCATTAATGATCTGGAGAAGGGAGTAAAGAGTGAGGTGATCAAATCCACAGAGGATACAAAGTTATTCAAGGTAGGTAAAACCCAAGCGGACTGTGAAGAATTGCAGGAGGTTTCTGCAAGACTGGGTGACTGGGCATCCGAATGGCAGATGAAATTTAATGTGGACAAATGCAAAGTGATGCACATAGGGAAAAACCCAAACTATGTATACAATGCTGGGTACTACGGACAGCCTGGGGGGGGGGCATCTGCAGCATAGAAAGAGTCCTTTGCTGCTCTCATTGCATCTGCAAAGCCACGTCCAGCAGAGCTTTTCCGGATGGTGCAGCGGCTGGTCAGTCTGGCCTCTCTCCACCTGGAACTAGAATTTTCCAGTGCCTGCTGTGACAGGTTTGCCAACTTTTTTGCGGATAAAATTGCCTAGATTCATCATGACTTCAATGTTGCGCTTAGGACAGTGGGTGAACCAGAGGTACGGGAAGCCCCGCCATGTCTGTTTTTATGGGATCAGTTTCAGTGGGTATCGCCCGCTGACGCGGCGGAGGTCCTTGGGGTAGTGCGGGCCACCTGTTGGGAATTAGATCCGTGCCCGTCCCGGCTGGTGGATGTCAGATGGGAGACATTAGGGCCGCTGCTGGCGGGGGTGGTCAATGCCTCCCTTAGGGAGGGCAGAGTGCTGAGCCACCTCAAAGAGGCGGTGATGCAGCCTCTGCTAAAGAAGCCATGCTTGGACGTTGACCTCCTGGCCAGCTATCGGCTAGCCTCTAACCTTCCTTTTTTAGGGAAGGGTATTGAATGGGTGGTGGCCCGGCAGCTACAGGGGCATCTGAACTGGGTCAGTTTTCTCGATCCCTCGCAGTCTGGTTTTCACCTTGGGTTTGGTACGGAGACAGCACTTGTGGCCTTGGTCAATGGCCTACGCTGTGAATTGGGTCAGGGCAGATCATCTATCTTAATTTTATTGGATCGGTCGGCAGCATTTGATATAATTGATCATGAGATATTGGTGACAAGGCTGCAGGACTGGGCTGGGGTGAGTGGGATTGTTCTTGGATGGTTCCACTCATTCCTGTCCGGGAGAACTCAGCGGGTGGTTTTCGGGGAATGTACGTCATCTCCCCGGGACCTCACGTGTGGAGTCCCTCAGGGTTCTATTCTGTCCCCTCTCCTGTTCAACATCTACATGCAGCCTCTGGGTGAGGTCATGAGAGGGTTCGGCGTGCAATGTCATCAGTACGCCGATGATACACAACTCTACCTCTCGTTTTCTGGAGACTCAGGCCCGGCAGTCTCGGTGCTTACCCAGTGCTTGGCAGCTGTGGGGGACGGGATGAGGGCGAGCCATCTGAGGCTGAAGCCCGACAAGACGGAGGTGATGTTGGTGGGTAGGGCTGAGGGGATGGTGGCTTCTGCCACTGGCGGGGTCTGCCCCCCTTTGGCCACTCAGGTTCGTAGTCTGGGGGTGCTCCTCGACCCGCAGCTCTGCCTGGATTGTCAGGTGGAGGCCGTGGCGAGGGGAGCATTTCGCCAATTACATATGGTGCGACGGCTGCGACCATATGTCTCGGGCCCGGATCTGGCCACCATCGTCCATGCTTTCATTTACCTCTAGACTAGACTACTGTAACGCACTCTACATGGGGCTACCCTTGAAGATGGTCCGGAGGCTGCAGCTGGTGCACAATGAGGCAGCCTGTCTCTTAATGAGGACGGGCCGCTGCGAGCACATTACACCTGTGCTCCTTTCTCTGCATTGGCTGCCTATTGTCTTCCGGGCCCAATTCAAGGTGTTGGTGGTGATCCATAAAGCCCTAAACGGCTTGGGTCCTGCTTATCTGCGAAACCGCCTCAGGCCCTGGGTCATTTCACGGCCCCTGTGGTCGACCGGGGGCCCCCTGACTCGAGCTTCCCTGGGTGGCGACAGCAGAGAGGGCGTTCTCAGTGGCCTCCCAATGGAGGCCCGCCTATCCGTAGACCTCCCCTTTTTCCGAAGATATTCTAAGACCTGGTTGTTCCATCGGGCCTTCGGGGAGGGGGTGGGGAGAGTGGGGGGGGATTTGGGAGAGGGGTTTTCTGCCTTTGAGTATTTCTGCCTTTTGTCTTTTTAGTATTTTAAATATTTTTAGTATTTTAAATGGATTTTATTATATTATTTATATTCTGTGTTATGTTGTCTGCCGCCCCAAGCTGCCGATGTGCAGGAGGGTGCGAGATATAAATGTTTGTAATAAATAAATAATAAAATAAATAAAAATAAGGGCTGTGTTGGGCCAGGGGAACTATGGTCCTTCCGGGAGGCGAGTTAGATCTGAGAGATGGGACAGATGTTTTGTACCTGTCCCGCTCAACGGCCCCCACACAGGCGGTGGGGTGACTGGGAATCAGAGGGTCCCTGGCCCTGGTTTGATGCTGGTAAATGCGAGGTCGGTGGCCAATAAGTCAACTACGGTCTGGGAGACGATCCGACCAGGCGGCCGACCTTGCATGTCTTATGGAGACCTGGCTGGACACTGAGTCGGGGCCTATATTGGCTGACCTTGTTCCAACTGGGTACTCCGTTCTGCATCAGTCACAGCTGGAGGGACGGGGCGCGGCGTAGCCATTATTTTTAAGGATACCTTGTCTGTGAGATTTCCTGTGCAATCTATTATGGGTATAGAGGGTCTCCATCTAATGCTGGATTTGGCTGGAGACCGAGTGGGGGTACTGCTGATATACCGGGCACCCACCTGTACAGCAGCCTCCCTGCCCGCACTGACTGAGCTGGTGTCGGAGATGGTCTTGCGGTCCTCCAGGGCGATAGTCCTGGGGGACTTCAACATCCATGCGGATGCCAGTCTTGGAGGGGCAGAGCGTAAGTTCATGGCTGCCATGGCAACCATGGGCCTGTCTCAGAGAGTGGTAGGTCCCACACATGTTGGGAGGACATACCCTGGACATGATATTTTGCACCAGCCTGGAGGCGGGGGATCTGTTAGTGGGGAGGTGTCAACAGTGCCTTTGTCATGGACGGATCATTATCTTCTCCAGGCCAGTATCCTGGCACATGTTGGCCCCCAGGAGGGTACGGAACCAATTAGGTTGGTTCGCTACTGAAGGCTTATGGAATCATAAAGGTTCCGGACCGCTCTAGGGGATATTTCCTCTGACCTTGATGGCCGCTCACTCAATGACCTCATGACCATGTGGAATTCTGTACTGGTGGAAGACATCAACCGTGTGGCCCCCAGGCGTCCACTCGTGAATCACTGACAATGCAGGCCCCGTGGTATATGGAGGAGCTGTGGCAGATGAAGTGGGAGGCCAGCAGTTAGAGCAACGGTGGCATCACTCACGTACTAAAGTTGACTGATTGCTTCAGAGTCTGGTTACATACCTATGCTGTTGCGGTGCAGACAGCAAAGAAGGTTTTCTTTGATGCCCTCATTGTGTCCGCTAAGTGCCGCCCGGCTGAGCTTTTCCGGGTGGTGAGGGGGCTGGTGAGTTCGGTCTTCCTCCACCTGGATTTAGAGTCCTCAAATGCCTGCTGTGATTTGTTTGTGGACTTTTTTGCTGATAAAAAAAAAAAAAAAAAATTGCTCAAATCCACCACAGTTTTGATGCAACTTTTTTAGCAGTAGGTGGGTCAGAGGCAGCAGAAGCCCCGTCTTGTCCTGTTTTGTGGGATGAATTTCAGGATGTCGCCCTCGGATGTGGGGGATGCCTTTGGGACTGTTCGAGCCACTTATTGTGAATTAGATCCATGCCCGTCCTGGCTGGTTAAGGCTAGCCGGGAGACACTGGGGCCGTTGCTGGCGGGGATAGTCAACGCCTCTCTTGGGGAGGGCAGGATGCTGGACTGTTTCAAGGAGGCTGTAGTGCGGTCGCTGCTCAAGAAGCCATCATTGGACACTGGCGCCCTGACCCGCTATCGGCCGGTCTCTAACCTTCCCTTTTTAGGGAAGGTTATTGAATGGGTGGTGGCTCGACAGCTTCAGGGGCATCTGGACTGGGTCAACTTTCTTGATCCCTCGTAGTCTGGCTTTCGTCTGGGTTATGGCACGGAGACTGCGCTTGTGACCTTGGTCAACAACCTCTCCCGTGAGCTGGACCAGAGTCCTGCTGATTCTGTTAGATCTTTCAGCTGCATTTGATACTGTTGATCATGAGTTGTTGGTAACTCGGCTGTGGGGTCGGGCAGGGATTAGCAGGACTGTTCTTGAATGGTTCTGCTCTTTCCTGGCTGGGAGAACTCAAAGTGTGGTGCTGGGTGATTTTTCATCCTCTACCCGGGGCCTCACGTGTAGGGTCCCGCAGGGTTCCATCTTATCCCCTCTTGTTCAATGCGTACATGCAGCCTTTGGGGGAGGTTGTCAGGGAGTTTGGTGTAAGGTGTCATCAATATGTTGATGACACCCAGTTATCTCTCTCATTTTCATCTGACCCAGGTCTGGCAGTTTCAGTGCTTACCCGGTGTTCCTTAGCTGTGGGGGATTGGATGAGGGCAAGCTGCCTGAAGTTAAATCCTGACAAGACGGAGGTGATGGTTGTGGGGAAAGCCAGGGGAGTGGTGCCCCCTCATCGATGGGATCTGTCCTCCCCTGGTATCTCAGGTTCAGAGTCTGGGGGTGCTCCTGGGCCCGCAGCTCCGCTTGGATGCCCAGGTGGCAGCTGTGGCGAAGGGGGCATTTCGCCAGTTACATCTGGTGCGGTGGCTTAAGCCGTATGTCTTGGACCTGGCCACAATCGTCCATGCTTTTATTACCTTGAGACCAGACTACTGTAATACACTCTACGTGGGGCTACCCTTGGTGCTGGTTCAGAGGCTGCAGCTGGTGCAGGAGACAGGCCGCTGCATTCTAACGGGGACAGGCCAACGTGAGCACATTACACCGGTGCTTCGCTCTCTGCACTGGCTTCTGATAGTCTTCCAGGCCCAATTCAAGGTGTTGGTGTTGACCTTTAAAGCTCTAAACAGCCTGGGCTCCACCTACCTGCGGGACCTCCTCACCCTCCGGATCCTGGATCAGCCCATGCGGGTGGCCGGGGGCGCCCTCCTCGGAGTCCCTCGGGTGTCAACCATGAGGCCGTTTTCTATGGCCGCACCGCGGCTGTGGAACTCCCTCCCGTTGGAGGTCTGCCTGACCGCCGACCTCCACTCTTTCCGTAGGCAGTGTAAGACCTGGCTGTTTCGCTGGGCCTTTACCGAGGGAGATGGGATGGGTGGGTTGGGTTAAGGAGGGTTTGGGTACGGGTTCTTTTAATCTGGGGATTTTAGGTTGTTTTAATTGTATTTTAGTTGCTATGTATTTTAAAACGTAGTTAGCTGCCCCGAGATGCTTATAGCAGGAGGGGCGGCAGCATAAATAAATAAATATTGAGAAAGGGATAGAGAATGAAACTGAAAATATCGTAACGCTTCTATATAGATCTATGGTACGATCACACTTGGGAGTATCGTGTGCAGTTCTTGTCAACCCATCTCAAAAAAATAAATAAATGACATAATAGAAATAGAAAAGGTAAAGAGAAGAGTCTGGAACGGCTCCCGTACGAAGAGGCTGGAGAGGTTGGGGCTCTTCAGTTTGGAGAGAGTCACCTGAGAGGGGATAGGATAGGAGTTTATAAGATCATGAATGGTGCGGAACAAGTAAATAGGGAGCAGTTATTTACCCTCGCTAAGAGCACTAGAACAACAAGGGGACACTCCATGAAATCAACTGGCAGCAGATTTAAAACAAAATATGAGAAAATATTTTTTCACTCAGCGCACAATTAACTTGTGGAATTTTCTGCCAGAGGAACCGGTCACGGCCGGTGGTGTCGCTAGTTTTAAAAAGGGATTGGATACGTTTTTGGCGGCTAGGTCCATTCATGGCTATTAGCCAAGGTGGTTTGGGGAACATAACCTCTTACTGCTGGGGGCTGGAACAACAGAGAACAGGTCGCTCATTGTGACCTGTCGGGTAGTTCTCCCAAGAGACAGAGATTGGCCGCTGTAGGAGACAGGATGCTGGGCTTGATGGACTGTTGGTCTGACCCAGTCTACTTGTCACTACGCGTGTTCTCATGAGGCAGGAATTCCCAACAAGACAAGGGAGCAGCTAATGGCCTTGCTCATTCTTGTAGGAGCCCTTGTCCCAGCACAGTCAAACGCAGTCTTGTGCCAGCCTATCAGTTACTGCAGAGAAGTCATCTTCTGAAACACAAGCCAGACTGCTGGATCGGATAGCCCTTTGGTAGACCTGGTCTTCCTCCTCCTGCCGCAGGGGGAAGCACTGCAGAATGCCGGGTTTTCATGCTGGGACATGCGAGATCTGTGTGTCTGCAACATCCCGCCCCCTGCCCCGTGTTTCTAGGCAGGACAAGAGTTCAAACGCAGCAGAGATTTCATTTTGTTACATGGTGAATTTTTAACAAGCTTGGCCAGACTCAAAGCAGAACTATCGTTCACATGAGTTTTATTAACTAGACATTCCTTCTGCTCCTTGGGGCGCTCTGCTCTAAGACAGCACAAGGATTAAAAAAAACAGCGCGGCACCCAACGTAAGGAAATGGGAAACCTTTGCTACAATCCATTGCTCTCGCTGTAGAGGGAGCACAGGGGACCTCTCATCTCAGAATGTAAAACTGCCCCCGAGCTCCGGCGGGCAGCGTGAAAGCCATACGTAGGGGCTAGCAGAGGGCTGGATGCCAAAGCTCCGAGGTACAGTGCAGGTGTTGCCAGCAACACGGAGGCTGGGCAAGGCTTTTAAAATGCACCCGAGCAGTCCCCGCCCGCCCGCCCCTCAGAGCGAGGAGTGCGACCATCACACAGAGGCCTCTCTGGTTTGTGATTGTTTATTCCATCGGGAGGGTAAGTAAGAAGGTAACTGGGAACACAGCACGAGGCCGAGAAGGTGCATGTCGGAGTCAGTCCCAGTCTCCGTCCTCATCGGGGTTATCGTCGCGCGGGGGCTCCTGGAACTGGATGTTTGCGAGCATGTCCCGCATGGCGGCCATCAGCCGGTTCACGCCCTGGTTCAGATCCTGCCCCGCGCCAGCCTCTTCTTCCCCATCCTGCCTGACCTCCCCCTGCAACACAACACAACATGGGCAGTCAGGGCAAGGCAAGGCGACTGCACCAAACACCCGCAGCTTTCACCAGCACAGATCAACAGTCCCTCTGCTGCCACGGCCTCCCAATCAGGAGGAGCCAGGGCAAGGGGACTTCAGCTGCCTGAAGGTCTGACCTCAAGGGGCCAGAGGCGCTGCTAACACGGCACGGTCTCCTGGAGCATTCCTCAGAGCGCCCAACTCATTAGCAGATTGTGTGCACGTGCCAGTCTGGATTTGGGGAAAGGAAGTGGGGTGCAGCAGTACAGCATAGGACTGGGAGCCCCCATGGGGAGACAAGGGGAGATTTATTTAGAATGGTCAGGGAGCATGAACAACAGAGAGGACCCAATCCCATCACAACTGGTTCGTGTTTAGCTGAGCAACTTGCTGGGATTAAAGCCACCCTCACACAGGGCGTGCAAAGAGGGAGCATTAATAAAGCCACTGTGATTTAATGTAGATGAAAAGCAGTTAGTTTCTGCTCTCTTTAGTTATTCTCTTTAGCAGAGAGAGACTCAAGAAAGGGAATTCTCTAGCACAGGAGGAGGAGGAGTTCCATCTGCATTTTATCAGAGAGAGCTTCCCCAGTCTGAGAAGCTAAGTGCAGGAAGACTTTAGCTGCCACTAAGCATTCAAGGGAAGCCTGTTGCAAGTGGTCAAAGCTTACTGGACTCGAGAAGAAATGCGTCCTGCTTCAGCAAGTGGGAGCATAACATTTGACCTACATTTTAAGAACGGGCATTCAGTTGCTGCACTCATCGCACATGCACTCTCCAGAGAAAGGAGCAGCGGGTCACTGGCATGCGCAGCTCCGGTAACTACGTCCCTGCGCACTGAACTGCACAGACAGGCCTAGAGCAGTAACATACCTGCAAGTTGAAATTGGGCAGCAGAGACCGAAAGAAGAGAGATAAAGTGCTTTCACCAGATGGATGATTTGTCCTAGGAGAGAGAGAACCCAAGCAATCTCAGTAAAAGAAACCAACCAATTTCATACTGGGCTGTGTCGCACTCAGTCTAGTTTGGTAGCTGGAGTAACAGCATAAAACAACACCCTGCTCATTGCGAATGGAGCTCCGCTGCCAGACGGGAGCCCAAGTGCCCTGAAACCAAGCGCCAAGACTTACTTTCAACCATGAGTTAGCGAGCTTGTGATAGAGAATGGAGTGTTCTTGCTAGTGGGCAGGCTGGGATCAGATACCTTTATGGCTTCTGCTGCATAAGACTGTACGACAAGCAAGATGTTTAGCTGGATGGTCAGGGCTTAATTTGTGGGGGGGCTTTGAGGAGGGGGAGAGCCCCACAAAACATTCCCAGCAGGAGTGTGCACCCTGAAATGTGAAATACCAGGAAAAGGAGGCTATTGGCCATTTGGGGACTGGGAATGAAAGCCAAAAAAAAAAAATCTGGCTGCTTGATTTGGCTTTCGTTAGTGACTTTCCTGACCCACCTCCTGCGCTGCCGTCAGACTAAATCACAAAACCTCCTGCTTTATATCCAGCTGGAGAGAAGTAGTGTGGTCCCGTGGTTGGGTGCCTAGCTGGAGACAAGGGTTCAGTTCCCTGCTCTGAAGTTCTGGGGCAAGGTTTTTGGAGCAGATTTAGGTCAAGACAATATATTTAAAAAAAAACCAAAACTAAGCACCGTGTACAACTTAATTCTCCTGAGATCTACTGCAAAGCTCCTCTGGAACCATCCCAGCCAAATTCAGGAACATTTTTAAAGCTGCTCTTGCACAGAGTGAAGCCGGCCACCTACCCGAGTTAGTGACCTTCAGCCCTGGCTATCACTCGAGGGGGAAGCAGGCCACACAGGGACTGCAAACTCTGCCGTCAGCTCTATAAACCAGCCATTCACACCGAGGCCTGGGATATTGAGTGAGCAGGCACACCTCAGGCCGGGGCTCAGCGTGTTGGCACAGTAGCAGTCAACAACAGAGCTATGCGGGCAGGAGAGAATTTAAGCCAGATGGTACCTTTCTGGTCTTGTGTAGGAACTGATGGAATCCAGGGGAGGCAGGGGGTCAAACCCCAGAACTGGTTGGGAGGTCACTTCCTTCAGAAAGAGGGGAAAAATAAGACCAATCAGAGCTGGGCTAACGTCCTGCATCTACTGTCAAAGAACAGGCAACAGCATCCCATAGCTCGGGCAACCCTTGAACTGTCCTGGCCCGTAGCAAGACACGGCCTGTGGCTTTTTAATCGGAGAGCTCAGGGACACCAAGGAATGCAACAGGGTCCTGAAAGAGACCACATAGTCCTGAGATTTTTGCAGCCCTCGTGGCCCACCTTACCACAGCCCGACAGCACTGCGGCTCCCAGCAATGGCGGTGCAATCTATGCTGCGAGGCGCCGGCAAGCTGGCCTACACCAAGCGCGCAGAAAGACCCTGACATATCTCTGGCTTTGCTTCTTCTTTCTGCAGCACCAGAACACGCTGGTGACGGACCAGAGGGGCTTTTGGACTGAAGCTGGCAAGGCAAATCAGCCCGCTCTCAGGCAGGACAGAGCTCTGGCCCCTTCCCTTCTCCTGGGGCAGGGAGAGTTGGGTAGGAGGGAGCAGGAAGTGCCTGGTCTATGTATTGGAGGGGTGCGTGACACTACGGACAATGCCTCCACTGTTTCTCCGTCAGGTCCCTCACCAAAGGCAGGGCTGCTGTGGCTTCCTTCATCTCCGAGAGGATCACATGACGGTAGATGTTTCTGGGCGCGCTCTGATACCGCACCTTCCGCCTAAGGAAAGAGCAAGAGACGGGGGAGGATTGGCACAAAGCTGAATGGCAGCAGCGCAGAACAGGCATTGCAGCTCGCCTGGTACAGCAACTGCCCTGTGCCACCTCCCACCCCCGAGCTGGGGCCATAGCCAGTCAGCTCCTATCTTTCAGGATGATCTACCCAGCTGCCAGCCTTTGGGTACGAGGCAGCAGACATGCTTAGAGACTTCAAAAGAATGTCCTCCTCTGCCAGCTTCTCTTCCCCAAGCAGGCTGAACACACATTAAGATCATTGAGGTAACTCACACACACACACACACACACACACACACACCCCCCAGGAATCCACTCAGGGTTCCCCAGCAGGAGAGCAAATAAGCCGCTTCAGACCACGGAGAACGTGGAGTTCCAGAGCTACCTTCTTCACCGCTGGGTCAGGGCTATCGGGTTCACTCCAAGGTGCTTATAGCAGGTCAGCAAACTATCCCTGCCCCACAGCTCTGCGCAGAGTAACATCTACGTGCCCAATAAGACGGTCTAACCAACCACTAGCCTTAGAGAGGGATGAAATCCTGGGGCACCTTGAAGGAGAGGTCAAAGGGGACTTGGAGCCTCATCTATCCTGGCATGGACCTGGAACTCTGCCCCACAAGCTATAAAGGTGGGACTGGCATTCTGGCTGCAGACAGCTCAAGAGAAACCCCGAGTCCACAGTTGGGAGGAGAGGTCTGAGGGGTGTTCGTGCAGACCAGCACCATCCCCTGGGCTGGAGGACACACAAAGCCAATCCTGACTCTACACAGAACCAAGATGGATTCCTAGCTTGCGCTGGACACCCTGCTCCTATTGGCCCAGCTCATCATCCTGGGTTGCACTGGTACCTTCGGGCCAGCGGAGAGAAAGGTCCCAGGCACTACGCAGAGAAATCAGCAGCCCCCGCCCCAGAGAGCCTACGGGCTTGATAGGAAAGGAACAGGACATGCATGTTGAGCCAGTCAAGGCAGGTTAGAGATGCCAGATCTTCAGCTTCCTTTTTTTCCCCCTCTAAGGGTGGGGGGCAAGTCAAGCGGTTCGAGCGCAGAGAATAAGGAGGGGGCAAACAGCACTGATCACGTGACAGGAACTAGGCGAGTGCTCTGAACCCAGTGCCTTGTGACCAGTACCACCCGCGTGGAGGGGGGGACCTCCGCCCCGTCATACTCGCCTCTCCTCAGCCTCCTCCACAGCTGGGTCCCTGGAGTCCACCATCCGTAACACTTCCCGCACATTCGTCTCCAGCCAGACCATGACGGTGGGGTCCTTCCACAGGGAGTGAGTCCTCCCAACATAGAGGGAGACCAGCTGGTTCAAGGCAGGAGGCTGGCTACGGGGAAATAGACACAATTACCACTAGAGACAGGACAAGGCAGCACGGCGATAGGTGAAGTTGAGCCAAGACGGATATTTGCGAGATGGTTCTGCCCCGACATCACAGGAGGGGATGGAAATAGTCTCTTCCTCTCTAGGTTTAGATGGAAGCAGCACAATTCGGATTCATTTGGCTTACAGATCCCAGCCTTGTGATGTAGGACGGCATGCCATGTAATACTTGCTAGACTGCAGTATGCAAGCTTCTTGGCCAGGAATGAATGAATGAATAAATAGAGTGTGAGTGTGAGTGTGGGTGTGTGTGTGTGTGTATGTGTGTGTGTACACACAAGACTCAATCTCCATGTATGGTGCAAACCGCACCCTCGGTGCTACCGTCAAATACTTCCAGCAAGAGTCTCAACTTATCCTTTTCTCAGGAGAGGTTGGGAGCGCCCTCTTCCCTCCTAGGAAGCAGCTACCTACGGAGCCAAGTACACCGCCACTCATCGGCCATTGCCCAGGCAGGACCAGAACTCGGGTCTCCAGGACTGGAAGCTACATGGAGTCGGGACAACGCTAACGAAGGCTCAAGACGCGAGGCAGCTCCCACCCCCACCCCCTCAGTCTTGGCAGCAGCAAGATAGTCCAGTCCCGCCCTCCGGCCTAGAGCCCTTCCCAAAACAGCCCACACAAGTAGCTCTCATGAGGAAAAGGAGGCGAGAGGCAAGCCCCCTTCTGAGCTGGTCCCAGGACAATGAAAGAGAAGGCCTCACGCTATTTCCGACTGCGGCAAGCACACAGGCACAGTCCCCTCGGGACAAAGCTTTAGCCCGACAGTGGGGGAATGGGTGTTCCACCAGTCTCCTCCCGCCTGTCCCCACAATGTCTCCAAGGGGGCCCAAAGACCCCTGTACAAGGGAGAGCTGGACAAATTCTGCCCATGAAGGTCTCCATCTCATCTTCCTGAGGCAATCTAATTTCCTTTACCTTATTTGAGCATTGAGTCCAAAAAAAGAGTGTGAAGCGACGGCAGAGTCTGGCTGCACGCTGCAGTGATCCAGCAAAGGCATCAGAACTGCAAGAGAGGAGTCACAGCAACCAGCTTTAACCCACAAGTACACAGGCCACAGCTCCCAGACCCTGGGGAGAACTCCCTGCGCAGCGACCAACCCTCTTTAACCTGCAGCTATAAGGAAATAAGGAGCCGCCTAACTGAGTCAGACCAATGGTCCATCTTAGCCCAGTA
>QEPC01000412.1:3193542-3212577 GCA_003113815.1 Sphenodon punctatus
GAGACCCTCCAGGATCCCCGGCAGAGGCCTCACCCAGGCGTTCTACCTGAGACCCTCCAGGATCCCCGGCAGAGGCCTCACCCAGGCGCGCTACCCGAGACCCTGAATCAGAGATGCCAGGGATTGAACTTGCGACCTTATACTTCCATGGCATGCGCTCTACCACCCGAGCCACCCCAGGTGATGAACCCAGGTCTCTGAAGCAAGGCAGAAGAGGGGGTGTAGGAAAAAAGGAGGGTGGCTTCTGTTATTAATAGTTCAAGATCTTCCTGCACATCATTTTATTACACTTTGCTGATCCCAGAGAGGAGATCCAGAATCAAATCGCTTCCCAGGGACTAAAAGGTGCAATTTCAAGCAATTAACACTGTAGGCCTTTGAACGTGAACAAAGGCTTTATTTCAAGTCACCATGACAAGCAGCAGAAAGGGGTGGCTTGTGACTCAAACTGGCTCTCTTTGTGCGGAGAGCTGTGCACTCTCGTCTACAAAGGCAAACTAATTTTAGCAATCTGTGTCCCTTTCCAGCCAGGGGGCACAGCGCCTCTCAAAGACAACTGTCAACTGGATAAAAGCAGGAACGAGAGGATCCCCACACAGCACATCTAAAGCGCGCCGGTGCCTCCGAGGGAGATGGAAGTGTGGAGAAAGAGGAGACAGTGAGTCACAGGAAATCTGGGCTAGAGGAGCTTTTTTTAATATATATATAACGACGATGATGATTTACAATTGCTGCCCTTGCCCCAAACTCATGCAAAGATTCAGACACGGGGGGAGGGGATGGAGTGCTGTGCAAAGCTGGAGGGGAGATGGAAGGGAACTGACCACTCCTTTAGCCAGAGCCAGAAAGCTGCCCAGGCCTGTGTCCCCGCACCCCCCTCATACAAAGCAGCAACGGGGATGCCCACTTGCAGTCAGGAGTCCCCATAAAACTGGATGTGATGCTCCCCACTGGTCAGAGCAGCCTGGCTGCAAGCTTGCTTGCCCCCAGAGGGTGATAATCCCACCTCTCTCCTTCCAGAGTCTGCTCTATGGAAATGGAGTGTGTCTTGTGGGCAGAGTCAGAATGCCATGGCTGTCTCGGTCAGGCCACATCTGGGCCCTGTGTTAATGGGCCGGGCCTAGGGCAAGGGCCTCCCCGCCACCCATCCCAGCCAGACTCACCACTTGGGAACATGATCAGTGCCTGCTGGAGGAGATGGTCAGCTCTCTCACGTGCCTGACCCAGCTCCTCTTCCAAAAGCTCTTCCTGCTGGCTCACAAAGAAATAGGCCAGTGGGACCGAGAAGGCAAAGTTCGGGAGCTGGGACAGATTCCGGTGATTCTAAAAGGGAGGGAACCGAAAACAAAGATACCCCCAGGAACTGGAAAATCCATGCTTAATCTCAGCAGGTGTGTGTTAACAGGGGGATGCCCCTCCGCTTGGCAGCATCCGAGTCCCGTGAGGGAAGGTGCAGGAGATGCGACCCTGTAGGCCCTTCCATGGCCAACCCCTGGGTTCCCCCATGGCAGCCCCGCCGGTGCCGGCATTTGTGTGAAGACACTCATGCCCTGCTCCTACACCTCACTGTCCTTTGGGCTTTGCCGAGGCTTTACTCCAGACTCTCCGCAGATTAACCAGCATGGCCGGCTGGCCCATCAGCAAGGGGCCAAGACTTTTCCCCTTCACAGGAAAGGCTAAGAAAATCGAGTGGAGGAGGAGGTGGAGTGGCTCAAACCCAAGAGCAAGGAATCCCAGGCTGCATACTGCTACGAGGCACCCAGTCTAAGCAGCTACAGAAGCCAGTGTCTCCATGTATTTCACCAAAACGCAACTCTTCCCCCTCGTGATGCGCCAACGCAGCTCTGGCCGCCACCACTCAGCCCCCCCCCCCAAAGGGTTAAAAGCATCGTGCTTGGTTAGGAGAATGACCCTGGAATCGCAGGGCTCCCCTGACACAAGCCTCTTCCCCTCCACACGCCCTGCAGAGCGGCTAGCTCTCACGCAGCGGCCCCAGCCCCAGGAAGCTGCTCTTGCCTGGCGGGCAACTCACCTCCCACTCCTGGAAGATGCGCGTCAGGAAGGCGCTCTCTCTTGCTCGGAGCGACAGGAAATCAATCAGCAGCAGCACGCACAGCGGGTCATTCTCTGGATCGAGGCTTTCGTGAGAGGCGGGGGAGCGGGACAAAGAGACGGTGAAGAGTCCGGCCAACGTTAATGGCAGAATATTGTCCCACGCCCAACAGCCACTTGCAGCTCGGACTCTCTCCTCCAGCCTCTGCCTTGTCAAAGTAGGGGCCCCAAGCACCCACTCCCAGGCAGTTACACATTTATAATTTATAGAGCGGTTGAGAAGCTGCAGGGGCCACGCGCATAACTTAGTTACAGGGAAGAGAGTCTGAGGGCGAAGAGCTTGCAATTTCAGTCATGACGAGCCAGGGAAAGCCTGACGGAAGAGGTGGGTTTTCAGGAGGGATTTGCAAGTTGGGAGGGAGGGAACAGAACGAATGTATCCAGGGAGGGAGCTCCAGGCATGGGAGCAGCAAGAGAGAAGGGGCAAAGATGTTTAGAGGAGCAGGGGAGTCAGGAGCAGGTGAGGGTGGGGGCAGAGGAGGAGCAAAGCAGGAGCGCGGCAGGATAGGAGCAGGGAGATACGGGGGAGCAAGGCAACGAAGCGCCCTGAAGGTGAAGCCCAGGAGCTTGTGCCGAATGCGTTCCCGTCGAGGGAGCCATTGCAGGACGGAGAGGAGGGGCTGAACGTGGTCAAAGCGACAGGCAAGGGGGATGACTCTGGCAGCAGAGCACTAAACAGAGATGAGGGGGGCGAGATCAGAGCAGGGGGGACCAGTAAGGAGAAAGTGACAGTAGTCAAGGTGGGAGATGACTAGAGCGTGGACTAGGATTTTTGCCGTGGAAACGGTAAGGCAGGGCTGGACTTTAGTAATATTATACAGAGCGAAGCAACAGGATTTGGCAACAGCCTGGATAGGAGTTGTAAAGGAGAGGGAGGAGTCTAAGTTATATGGGCGCTGCAGTGGCAGCTTCCCCAAAGGGGGCCCAATGTTACTGCAGAAGCTGAACCACAGAGAATGAAGCACGACAGTATTTGGCGTCCCTGAACTGCAGACCTGCAATGGTGTCAGTCAGCAAGACACGTTGCGGACAGGCAGGAGTGCACACTGCGCAGCCACTGCAGACAGGCAGGAGTGCACACTGCACAGCCACTGCAGACAGGCAGGAGTGCACACTGCACAGCCACTGCAGACAGGCAGGAGTGTCGACACCAGGGCAGAGACCCTTGGCTAATGTGAAGCATCCAGTGTAATATTTACCTCAGGATGAGTTTGCAGAACTCCAAGGCGGTCCGGGGACAACCTCTCCTCTCAAGGAAAATCATGTGTTTGAAGAGAGCCAGGTAGAACGCTCTGTAAGGGCCAAGGAGAAACAGGTTGAAAAGTCAGAGAGACTCAGAGGGGCCATATCTTCCCACAGCTACAAAAACGGAGATCCTGCTATTAACCTGAGCCCCCCGGAGCGGAAACCCAAACGTCCCTTGGCTACAAAGTAGAGTAGGAACCAGGTCACTTGAATTTGCGTAACACAACATTCTGGTTATGCTGAATTCCCTTCCCTCCCCAGCCAGGTCAATGCAATGCAAAGTCAACAGAGAGCTTCAATTTTCATGAAGAAAATCTGGTGCCGAATTTCACCTTGAGCTCCAGATTCCGTCTGCCTTGCACCCCACAAGTCCACGGTCTTAGCTGAAGGTGTGGCAGCGTTGCAGGCCTGTCTGCTTAAGTCAATGTTTCTACGTGGCCCAATAAATTTGATTTACGCAGACTCCGCTGTACGTCAGAAGGAAAGGTCTTCCACATTCACACCTAGCCTCTCAAATCCCATCCGGCCCCTGCAGGGAGACGTGTGGACAGCAGAGACAGACACCTGTCTCCATTGACACTCCTAGGGTTCACCTTGGATCCCTGCTTTGTACTGAATGCAACGACACTGCAGCATCTCCTCAGACTGGGCTCTTTGGGAACCTGCGCGAGGGCTACCGTTCTCAACAAGAGCAACTGAGTTCCTGCCTATGGCCTAGAACGGAGGCTTGCCTGCCCTACCCACAACACAGTATCCAGCCTAGCCCACTCTGGGAAGTTGCAAAGCTTGGCGGAAGTGTAACACATGACCCACCATGTAGAGGCCCCAAGGGAGGTCTCATTTCGGACTTGGGAAAAGTGAAGCAGCTGCGATTTCCAGTGCGTGGGCAGCAGAGAGCCCTGACCCCTCACACTGGGGCTGAGGCAGGTTCAAGGCACAGAGCAACAAGCAGAGAGCGTGCAGCCCCAACCCATCCCCGTTGACTTTAGGTCTCGAGGAGGATGCCGTGAATCAAGCCAGATGATGGCAGAGCACCTTCAGAAAGCCATGATGATTCTGCAGCCCAGCTGTCTGCGCAGAGAAGGGAGAAACCAAACCCACCTACCTGTTCTCAGGTCTCCGATAGTCAAGCCTGCAGCTCCCATTGGTGAGACTGAACACAGGGTGAAACGTGGACTCCAGGCTGTAAAGTGCTCTCTCTGCAAACAGAACCACCAGCATGAGCCTTGGACACGTCCCGTTTTACAGGGCTTGTAACTTCACATTACTGCAGCAGCGCCGCGCTGAGGAACCCGGTGGCTGTCAGGCCGGGGGCTCGCAGAGAAACCTGGGCATGCTGACAGTACAAAACGGGAGGGATGGAGAGAGCACGCACCAGTGCTGCTCCCAGACCTGATCGATACCTGCTGGGACCATGAATGAGGTGGCACCCAAGAGGGAAAGACACGCCTTCTAGCCAAGGGCTGAGTGGACCCTTCGAGCTCCTGGATTGGGATGCTCCTCTCCTACTGCAGTGCAGTGCTGCAGTGCCTAGATTGCCAGCTCCTGCCCCTCAAAGGGGACACAGCGGTGTATTACTGCGCTCAAACACCGTCTCCCAGTCAGATTCTACAGGGCGGTTGTGCTCACACAAAGGGGGGCAAGATCCCTGGAACTTCCCCCCGTGAACACAAGGAACTGGCAGGGAGGGGGGCAGGAAGCACTCTCAGCATTTAGGTTCCCGTGTAGGGAAAGCTGCGCAAACAGAGGAAGAAGGGAGGGAGATCAAGAGCTAGCTCCTAGCTACACCCAACGATCAGGAAAAAGGAGCAGAAAGTTTCACAACCCAGCGTAAAGAAGCTAGAAGCCACTTACATCTAGAGACAATGGGACAAGGGACCCCTCCCTCTCCGGGGGCATAAAGACTGCAAAGGAGAGCCCCACACCTCCCCACATGCCCGCCCACCAGCCCCTTTGTCCAGGGCTCCCAGTTACCCTTACCTATCAAGTCACGGGCCATCTCCTGATCCTCCTGCATCCTACACACGTCACTCAGCTGCAGCAAGGAGTCTACATGGTACGGGTTCATCTGGAGCAAAAGCTGCCGGCAGAAAAGAACAGCAAGCTGGGCTTGATGGACCGTTTGTCCAGAGCGCATGAAAATCTAGCACGTACACCGGGATTCTGTAAGCAAGCAGGACCCAGAGCACAGACGAGAGGGGGCAGGCGCTGCCAATTAATCCTACGCCAGGCTGAGTGAGGTTCTTGCCCCCAGTTTGGAAGGGCAGAGATCCTCTCCCATCACACTACCTGGGGCTCAGCGACAACACTACACAGTAGCCTTTCAGGAGACACCAGACCAAGGTCCCTTTGGCCCATCTCTTATGAGAAGACATCACTGTCCCTTTCATCCTCTGCCGCTGAGGAGGGAAGAGATGCACCGGTCACACAGGCTAACTGAGTAATACCGGCTAGGTGCAGTTTTACCTGCACTCAGGAAAAACTGAGTAAGTGAAGAGAACCGAGCTATAGGGAATGGCAGCACTGAGCAACGTGTGTGTGTGTGTGTGAGAGAGAGAGAGACTGACTATGAATCAATACATAACAGGCCAGCAAGGCTCTGAATTGCCAGATATGGGACCTAGATCTGAGTGCAGGCTCAGAAGGACACTCTAGGACTGGGAAGTCAGCGGAGGTGAAAGCAGGGTCCAGTGGGGAAGCAGAAGAGACTTTATTTCCTGGACAATGACCCCTTTTAAAACCAAGTCTCTAGTCAACATATTTGTGCTGATCTGGGGTAGGTTTTTGCAGAGCTAAATGTTTCAATTAGGTTACACAAAGCACAAAAACTGTTGCCATTAGCCCACTGTTGTGTGTGCTATCAATGTCTTTGGCTGGTTTGACAGGCTTGGTCACGCTTGATAAAGCATCAACGAAGCGCTTGTTCTGGTCAAATACCAAAGAGAGGCAACACATTTCTTCCCGCTGTGCTAGTTTATAAATAGAAGGGTTGAGATTTAGGGCCTGTGACTGAAAAGCTCACTTTACACTGATGCAATTCTTCTTATTATTATTATTATCCTTTTCCCAGCGGGGAAATAATGGGGCCTTATTTCCTGCCCCTTTTGTCCAGCTGGGAGGTCTCTTCCTTGCGGAAGGCTACCAAGAACAAACAGGCTTCATGCTGAATCCGAGCTCTAGGATGAGACGGGCAAAGCACCGTCCCTGGCCGCACAGAAGGGAATGGATTGCTCTCTCCTGCAGCAGAAGGAGGTGCAGCCCGCAGACCTTAAACGGTAACACTCCACCTTGTGGCAAAAGCAGAAGGGCCCCATGGCGACTCCACATCCAGAAGCACACGCTGTAGGCTGATAGGGGACGGCGTGTGCCGGCACTCGCCACGCTTGCACATTCAAGGGGGGGGGGGGAGCACGCCTTCCAACCTACCACAATATTGTTGGGATCCATGGACTCCACTGCATCCAGAAACTTGAACTGTACTTGCTGGTATTCCCGGTGGTGTTCGAACGTGAAGTGCTGGACTCCTCTCTTGGTCTCCATTAGCCGCATGGCAATCCCTATGAAGGCAGGGGAGCACAGTCACGGCTGCCTCGGCAGGAAGGAAGCTGCTGTTCCCAGTGGTGAATCCCAGGGAACCCCAGCAACATACAATCTAGCAGGCCTCCGTAGGGAGAAAACTAACCACCATTACTCCTTTCCTACAGCAGAGCACCAAGCCAGACCCAGCTCCAACGTGGCTGGGCTCTTCCGGGCTTGGCCTGACTTTGCTCCAGAGAGGGATGATCTCACCCCCTTAGGAGAACAACAACTCGGGGGGGGGGTGCACACAAAAATGCTCCCCCACCTCTTTCCAAAATGGCCCCGTCTCCCCCAAGGAGCGCTGTGATGTCATAGCGTTCCATAAGGGTAGAGGGCCTCCTCCAGCTCAAAACCTCACCTAACCGGATAGTCTTGTGCAGAAAGGGAACTCGACCTGACCGGAGCTTAACAAGACCAGTGGGATCCCTCTAGGCTCGGCTCAGGCCTCTGTGCCAAGGGTCTCTTTAACCCCTTTGTCATCCCCACAGCTGAAAACACTGCAGGTGAAGGAAGCCTGCCCGCGCCTAGGCTCTGCAAACCAGACATGCTTACAGGGAGGCAGTTCTCCAGCTAAAGGAAATGCTGAGGAGCTTTGCTCCCTTCCCAGCAGCCTCCTAAGGAAGCTTGCAACAATCTAGGGTGGCTAACCAGGGGTAGAAATATTTATTTACGTAACAGAAGCATCACTTTGGGGGGGGGGGGAAACGCTCTTTCATGCGATGTACGGAGAGAGGGGGGCGTATGTTTCAGCAGCTGACACCCAGCACGGTTTACTCTCTCAGCAGATATCAGCCTGGCCTTGGCAGCTGATTAAGAAAACCCTCATTCTTTGAACGCCAAGGAGGCTCTGCCAGCAGCCAAGCTGACAGAAACAGGAAGAAAAGATGTCAAAGTGGAAAAGCAAAACTTCCCCCCCAATAATGTGAGGTGACCCACCCTGGTTGGGTGAAATGGCTAGCTTTGCTGCCACGGAGCATCGGGAATGCAGAGGACAAGGGGCCTCAGACAAGTGTGAGGAAATACGGGCTGACTGCCTACAGCGAGTGGATTAACGATGCCAGCAAGACCCTTGCCTGCCCCTTCCTGGTTCCTCTCTTTCATCTCTCTCTCTCTCTATTACTAGGGACCCGGGTTCCCTGCATTTCCCCCAGTGACAGGATCCTGTCGATTACATTCTTTTCTCTCTTGTTCCCGATACTTCAGTAAGTTCTAGCATTGCTCTTTCCCATCTCCCTTCACTGTTCAATCTCTCCTTTCAGCCCCCCATTTCCCCTTCCTCGGAAGATTACTGCTGCTATTATTTTAGAATTATCACATTTGCGAGCTTCCACTAACATTCCTATTCTTAATGAACACCTTGAGAATACACTAGCAGCAACGAGCTTTGGTTTTAGATCTACCTGTTCACTGAACAATGTATTTGAGCCTAACTCTCTGCATCACAACTGCTCGCCTTCAAATTGCTCGCCTACTGAATTGGTTATTGTTTTATAGTCTTTTCTCTCTCTCTCTCTCTCTCTCTCTCTCTGTTTTTTAAAAAGAAGAAAGCAGGGACGTGTTTCCCTGCAGCCTCAGAACCTAACACCACTCTCCACTTGCCAGAGGGAGCCTGGAGTCCCACTGGAGTCCCACAGCCTTACCTGTTTTGCTGTAGCGTGGCCAGGTGTTCTTGGGGGCTGTCAGCCATGTGCTTCGAATATACTGGCGCTGACGCTGTCTTGGCCTGTGGAAACAACGCTGGCTAACACACGCTGCTGGAAAACAGAGCAGACTGAACACTCAGCTTGTGGGGAGACGCCCTGGGAGGAAGGTGTGTGCCTGGAGTCTCAGATTTGGGCAAAAATGTCTTCTTGCTCCTCTGGGCACAATCATTAGGAAATGGATCAAACCTTTCTGCCACCATCTTTTACAGAGGTGCAGGTTACAAAGGCAGGGAGAGGAGATTGTGAACTGATCCAGTTAACCAAGGATGTGGTATGGATTTGGAGACAAGTCTTGAACCCTGCATGGGTCACTCTGTTGTGGCCCGTCGAGTGCTCTCTGAAGCAGCTACGTTTGGGGATAGGATGCTGGGCTTGATGGGCTGACCAAGTGGGCACTTTTTCTGTTCGTACATTAGTACCAGACTGGGACAGACCAATGGTCCATCGAGCCCAGCATCCTGTCTCTGACAGTGGCCACCGTCAGCTGCTTCAGAGAAGCGTCAACAGGTCGTAAGAGTGATCCATTCGCTGCTCCCAAGGGTCAGAGGTGACATCCCTCCCACGATATACTTGACTAATAGTTATTTATGGCCCTGTCCTCTAGGAACTTAGCCAATCCCAGTTATGCTACTGGCGTGCACAACATGAGAATAACCAAGCAAGCATTTAGGGCTTTACCAAAAAAACGACCAGAAGCCATAGACACGTAAGTTACTGTTAGGCTGGAGAAGAGAACTGAAACACGTGGCTAGCTTGGCTTTGGGGCGGCGGGTTCCAGCTCGCCGAGTAGTGAGCACAGTGTCAGATGTACAGACCACAGCGGAAAGAGTCTGACCCCCTGCCCCAAACGTGGGGTGGCTCCGGCAACTCGCCTTACCTCTGATCGCCAAGAACGGCTCGGGCCCCAAAGTATCTCTTCAACTCCGTCTCGGGATTCAAGTTTCTGGAAAGTTTAAAATATAAATGAGTGTCTATAATTAGGCACAGAAACAGTCTCTCAGACTGTGCCAGACCCATTTCATCAACAACCAACCCTTTTTTAAAAAAAAAAACCTCTTGCAATTGGATACTTCACATTAAAGGGGGAGGGGGGACATGGCAACTAAAGCTATTAGCCGTGCCAGGGTGGCTAAAGTCAATTCAGGCAGCTATTTTAACAGGGTTTGTATTCACTGGGCTCAGCTGTAGAATAGTAGGGCTGCCCTCTGGAGGGCAAACAGTGCAATCACACTACAACATCAAAGAATCTTCTGCGCAGGTTCAAACCTGCGCGATCATAGCAACAAGGGGCACCACCGAACAAGGTAGGCACTCCAGTCCTGCGTGGGAGAGACAGTTGGTCCAGAGCTGGATGCAAGCCCAATGCATCTGGGCTCTCCTGAGCCTCGGTCTGGGTGGCTTTGCTGCCACGGAACTCTGTGGCATGAAGGGCACTGGGGCGGGATGATGGAGAAAAGGGGCAAGCCTAAGGCATCCCCTTCCCCCCTTTCCAGCCCCTAATCTCCTGCAGCTAGAAAGTTTGACCTGACCCAACCAGCTTGAGCAGAAAGCATCCAGACTAGCCTGGGCTGGATGGTACCAGTTGGGCCCCACTGGACGTGGGTCGAGTTGCAAGCTGCAGCTAGTGCATGGAGTTTATTGGTGAAAACAAGCAACAGTCTTGAAGACGGAAGTCTTCTATTGGCAAAGCAGAACGAGCATGGGCAGGTGCAGCTTAGCCAGAAGCCCACAAGACTCCGGGATTAATGCAGTCCTCAGCAATCCGACGGCTCTATCAACAAAGGACCAACTCGGGGGGGGATGAGGGGTTCCGCTTGTCTGCCAAAGTGCTTGTCAAAGCTCAGGTTGGCATTGGCTCCAGGAAGTCAGTAGCGAATATGGAACGCGCTGTGCTGTGCACAGCAATACTACTTTCGTAAAATGGCTTGTGACTGGGAGCCAAAGCAGAGGCCGTGTCATTAGACAGAACTAGTTCAACTGGGTTTCAGTGCCTTGCACATGCAGCTCATCAGGGGGCTCTTAGAAATTCTTCTGCACTGGGAACAAGCAGCAGCAAACAATACTAACAAGGAACGCTACTAGACGCTGCCATTAGTCACTAGCGCTGAAGCACTGAACTCAAAGCCAAGACTCCAGCGTTTCTTTGACGCAGGCGCTCTCTCCAACCTCAAAGTCCTGGCAGCGACAGGCAAAGAGTGTTGAGTTAAGAAAGAACAGAAGCAAGGCACATAACACCTGTGCTCCGGACTCTGCACCGGCTGCCAATAGCGAGCCGAGCCAGGTTTAAGGTTTTGGTGTTGATCTATAAGGCCCTTCACGGTCTGGGCCCCTCGTACCTCGGGGACCGCCTCGCCCTCCGCACCCCAGAGCAGCTCCTTCGGTCTGCCGGGGGTGCCTTCTTGGAGGTTCCCCGTGTGAAGCGGGGGGCCACAATGGAGAGGGCATTCTCAGTGGCCAGGCCGCACCTTTGGAATTCCCTCCCGGAGGAAGCTCCCCTGGCCCCGAGCCTTTTAACATTCCGGCAGGCTTGTAAAACGTGGCTGGTCGCCCAGGCCTTTGGGGAGGGGTGGGGAAGGGTGGATAGGGTTTTAGCTCTACCCCTACCTTTTATTTTTATTAATTTTGTTTTCCAACCCTGTGTTAGTTTAAATTATTGCGTTGGTTTTTAAATGTTTTTATTAAATTGTACGTTGCCCCGGGATGCCGTAGGCATGGGGGGGGGGGGGACGACGACTCATAAATGCATTAAATAAATAAATAAATAAATAAATATATATTACCTGTGCTCCACATAGAGCAGAGGCCGGGTATCTGTAATTAAGCCACCCTGAGCTTGGTACGACAGCCCATTGGGATCGTCAATCTTCTCCAGAATGCGGTCAATGTTTTCCAAACCATCTTCCTCCTTTGGGCGTCATGCAGAGAGAGCGTGGTCAGCAAAGGAAACTGCTTCACATGGATACAATTCATACCTGCTCATCTTCCTGTTTCAAATGCCCAACATTCCCTTCCGTGTGCGTGTCTCTGTCTACACCTCCCAGCCCCCCACTCTACAGTTCTTCAGCTTACAACTGTAGGAGACAGCAGAATGGCTTATAAAAGTGCCTTTCTACACAACACTCCATTAGCCTGTGGAACTCGCTGCCATTGGGTGCTTCAACAGCATAACTAGGTTCAAAAAAGGGTTACATAAGTTCCTGGAGGATAGGTCCCTCAATGATGAGCCAAGATTGTCAGAGGACACCGCCTTCAATTGCCAGAAGCTCGGAGTGAAAAACAGGATGAATTGCTCTGTAAATTACCATAACTGCCTCACCCGTGTACATGTCTCCTGCTGAATCCAGCACTGGCCAAGGTCAGAGACAGGATACTGGGCTTAGATGGATTCTTGGTCTGGCAGGTCGTGTTACAATTTCATTTCTTGACATTCCTTGTGTCACCTTTATGCCTTGAGAACACGAGAAGGTCCTTCTCTTTGAATGCTAAGCAACCCTGCTCCCCTCAAAACACTTGTTTACCCATAGCTGATTTCAACTCCTGGAATTGCTGCTCTCCCCACCACATTCCCTGCCTCAAAAATGCTAACACAGGCCTCGTGTTACCTTTATTTATCCTCAGAAACTTCCATCCACGGTCGGAGATCTTTCTAATGTACCCTAGCTTTATGTAAGTTACTGGGTTCAAAGGCAGGAGTCGTGGATAAAAGCCTATGCTCCCCATGTTACACAGGACGTCTTTCTAGACAGTCACAAGGGGCATCTGGCTTTTAAAAAACAAAACAAGAAAAACCCACTTATGAATTCTGTTTTTACACCCTTTGTCTGTACCTTCTCTTCTGGTGAACTGGGATTAGAAATACTTCGGAGCAGGAACCACGCCTACTTTAAAAACGTGCGTGAAATCAAAGAATGATAGAATAGTAGGCCTGACAGATGCCCCCCCGGAAGGAGATCATTTGCCTCCCCGCCCTCCCTCCCCACACTGCACTCAGGCAGGAATAATGAAACCTACACAATCCCTGAAAGAGGCTTATCCAGTCCCTATTTAAACCCCTCCAACGATGGCAGTTCCACAGGCTCTTCTGAGAACTTGCTCCACTGCCCGCCCTCTCATAGTTGCAGGGTTTCCTTGACTTATAATTTTCTTTCCTACAACTCGAGTCCATCACTTCTTGTCCTACCCTCAAGGCCAAGATGAACAGTTGATCCCTATCCTCTAAAAACACCTTTCACATGCATGAAACTTAAGTCTTCTTACAAGACTAAATATGCCTAGATATTTCAACCTCTGTGCACCTTTCTGACTGAGCTTTCATCACCTTGCTTTTCTTTCACTGCTGATGTCTCTACCTAAATGTTATTGAGAGCTGGCCCTCAAAGCGTGCTTCCTAAAAGAACCCTGACTCCATCTCCCAAATTGCTGCAAGTCCGAAGGCTCATAACTCAGGCTACCCTGTAGAGTCTGACAATGTACTCAACACACACAGGATGGGTCCCAGCCTCTGCTCAGAGCAGAGAAACCTAGGAGACATCCTAGGGCTTGTTCTAACAGATACTTCAACATAGTGAAGTCTTTAACCACTTTTACTCCTGAAGCGTTCATACGTCAAGAACTCTAAACTGAAGTGATTCAGCCGAAGGAAGCGAAGTGTGTACTCCTGGAAAACGAGTTACCTACTCCCCTCCAACGTAGCGGTAGTGCAAACCCTTTTGGTGTTTGGGTAACATGGTTTGCCTTGAACACTGGGGGTGGAGAGATTGCCAAATAAATACTTCAGCTCACAGCCGCAGTGAGAATGGTACTGGGGTGGGGTACTTACGTCAGTTAAACCCTGTTCATCAAAACATGCCCTCGGTCACAGTTCTGCTGCCATCACTGCAGGGACGCGGTGGCCCCAAATGGCAGACACTCTCTGGGAAAGCATTTGCCAACACTCCCTTTGGCTTCCAGCCTGCGGTGCCTTAGGAGCTGGGCCCCAGCTACGGTGCACTGGGCTGCTATGCAGCTCTAGCGGCAGAGCAAGAGAAGAGTGCGCCAGCATTGCCCGTCTCGGACATGCTGCACACCGAGAGCTGAGCCTAGGCCCGCTCAGCTGGAAGAGACTTGGCCCGGGATGGAGGCGGGGAAACGCACTCGGCCACAAGAGCCACCAAGATGAAAGGAAAGATGCTGCTTCGAGTGTCTCGACCATGAAACAAGTTACAGCCCCAAATCAACACAGTGTTCTCCATCAGTAGATCTCAAAAGCACATCCCCAAGGCAGGCCGGCCGGCCTCACCAGGGCCACAAACCCAGTCCTGGAGGGGAGCGTTGGGTCTGTTTTCCTGGCAAGACCGGCTTGTCTGCCAAACCCGACGCAAACATACCGGAGTCTCGCCCGATGGGGTCTTCTTGTTTTTCCGTTTCTTCTTTTTCTTCCGTGGTTTGTTACTTGAAACAGGCTGAGGGCAGAAACGGCAGAGATTTGAGTGTGTGCTGGGAGCAGCGCTGCAGGGAAGGGAGCGTCGATTCCCAAGCAGGCAGCAAGCAGAGAGAGGCAGCAGCTATCAACCCCCCCCACGCAACTCACCTGGTTAATCCAGCCCTGGGGGCCAAACGTGGCCCACAGGGCTAGTTTTTATTGGGTCCCTTTCCAGTTCTAGGAGCTGCTCCCTGAATCCAGCTCCTACCCCCCTAAGCACTGAAGAATTGAGGAGAGGGAGCGGAGAAGGGACAGACTCTCAGGACACATCTATGGCCTGGCCCCTCCTCTTCCTGAGTGTGCCCCTTAACCACCCCTGCTCCTTACTTCTACGTGGCCCTCAGAGCTTGTACTCATTTGTCAAAGGGGCCCCCAGGAGGGAAAAGGTTCCCCAGCCACCCCCAAGATAAACCTTAATTTTCTCTCCGAGGCCCTGGGAACATTTTAGTTACTTCAGGCATGGGGTGGGGGGGGAAGGATGGGCCTAAGCCACCTCAGCCTCCTTTTAGGTTTCAAAAAGGAACCGCACGCTTCTTTCACCTACGTACCGGGGAGTCTCAAGACTCGCTGGACATCGAAGGGGCCGATGGAAGATTCCAGGAGACACTCCCCGCAGTGCTACCCAGTACCCAAGGCGGATGGCTCCTTGGGTCAGCCCCTAACCCGAGGGCACCCACCGAGGAGCACTGGCTCTGCGCAAGTAGCCTATCTAGAGGGAACGCTCAGAGCTCAAGCTTTCCAGGCAGCATCAGCTCAGTGAGTCTGCCCTCTTTCCTGACCAGCCCTACCTCGCCGAGCAAGGCCATAAACACCCAAGCAAAGAACTACCCCCACGGATGGGGAACCCAACGTTTTCCCTGCGTTCTTCTCCCGTACCTCTTTGCAGTATTCCCGTAGTCACCTACGTTCGGCTCGAAAACAAATGCTTCGTTAAGGGAACATACGCTCTCTTCCTTCCCTGGATCCAGAGACCAGGGCCCATATAAAAAGCTAGCCCCGGGCTATGGGTCCTGTCCCCGCCCCAGATAACGGTAGGCTAGAGCTGTAAGAGGGTACCCAGTTCAACCACGTACCTGATTTGATCGGGACCCAATTACAACCCTATTTCCCAAAATGTTGACTCCTGGTATCCAGCCTGCGCTGTTTCCTGGGGGAGGGGGGGGAACCACCCGACCCTCCTCCGGGGTTCTGCGGCGCTGTCTCGTAGGCATCCGGCTGGCAAGTCCTCACTGGCTGCCTTGTCCGCCACGGCCCCTTCACCTAAGGCCACGCGCACAATTGATTGTGTTGCTGTCACGTTCCGACAATTTTTGGGCAACGACTGGTCCTGGAAAACTACTTCCAGATCCAATTTCCTGGTGGGTTTTTCCCCCCAATTTTTATTTTTAAAAACACTTATTTATGAGCTTCCCATCCCAGAAAATGAACTCTCCTGTCCCAGAAAGTCAACTTTTGGTCCCAGGAAACCACTTGCGGTCACTTTCCCCCCCCCTTCATGCCAATTTTTCAGTTTTCCAACTCAATATTGTCCATTGATAGATTGACAGAGAATTGGTAAATAAAAAAAAAATCAGTACCAGAAGTACCCAATTTTTCGGGTACCTGTCGGGTGCCCCCCAACCGCAGGTATTACCTGCAGGTTCTAGATCTAGGGTCTAGTTTAGCTCTACGCCCTAGAGAAGCAATGCAAGCACCATAACAATATTCCTTGTGACTCAAGAGGAAAGGGGGCTGACTACCAAGCCAAGGGCCATTAGCCACCGTTGTCTGACGTTGTGACTAGGGTACACCCATGCCAGGGTACCCGAGAGATACCGGCGTCTTGGTATCGGGGCAGGGATTCATTTCGAATTGCACCTGTTTGGTGCCTGGCCCGTTGCTGGTCCTAGGTAAACAGCAGGCCAGTCTTATCGTAGCTCCCTTCAAAGCAACTTGGGCCTAAGCAGCAGCCCAGCAAAAAGAACACAGTCCGGACATTTCACGCTACTAGAGCTGTGCGACGGGCTGGAGCCGCGCAATAAAGGATTATCTATCAGTATCAGCTACTAGAGCTTGGCTTTAAAGCCTTTCACGCATTTCTGCAACTGCAGCCGGTCATGAAAACGTGAGCCATTTCGGCGTCACCGACCACGCTCACCTCACCCAGGTGAAGGGCTAGGATAACTTCCCCTCTACAGCACCAAGAGTAGGAAGAAAGGGTTTTCTCCCACTGCCCTCCCTCCCCCCCACAGCCCTGACCAGGGCCCCTTAGCAAGACACACCCTTAGCAAGCGATGTTCCTTCTAGAACATCGCCGGATCTCCAGTGTTAGGGAGACACAACTCCACCCCCCAAAGCCGATGGAAAGGGCTCTGCTAAGTGGCTGGAATATGAGCTCCCAACAGTGCAGGCTGATGAAGGGGTTCTGAGTAACTGAGCACACGCCGGCCTCTTTGATAATTACAAAGATGAGGCATGAGCAAGAAGCGGCCCCATCTTTGTAATTATCAAAGAGGCCGGCGTGTGCTCAGTTACTCAGAACCCCTTCATCAGCCTGCACTGTTGGGAGCTCATATTCCAGCCACTTAGCAGAGCCCTTTCCATCGGCTTTGGGGGGTGGAGTTGTGTCTCCCTAACACTGGAAATCCGGCGATGTTCTAGAAGGCAGAGCAAACAGACAATGCTTTACAGCTGCCAGAGATGCATTCCCTGGTCATTCTCAGGTACCTGCAGTTTAGTTACTGTCTGGTCCATCTCATCTCCATCCCTTGGCCCATCACTCTCTGGCTCCCCGGTTTCAACCTCCTCCTTGATCCCTTTGCTGTCTTGCTCCTGCAGTCTGAAATCTGCTCTCTCCTCCTCGGGCGCTGGATCATCCTCCGATTCTTCATTGGTTATCTGTGCAGGCAGAAGAGACACTATTTGAAAAGCTGAGGAGAGGGTAATGGATACTTTGGTCCCAACTCTGCAGTTCCCTGGCTTCCAACAGCACAGACCTGTACAATCCTGTACTCAGCGCTACAGAGTTAAAGGGAAACACCATCCACCACCAGCAGCATAAGCCAAAACTGGCTGTTGAATAGAAGAAGTCACTTGGCCTCAACAGCAAGGTTTTTTTCAGCAGGACAGATGGGTAAAGATTGCTACTCGAACACAGTCTCCACTGACCTCTCCCAGCAAGTAACTAGAAGCGTTATGAGAGAGGAGATTGCTAGCTAGCTCTGGAGAGAGAATTCACCCACAGGTTAGCCAACAGGTATACAGGCTTCTCACCGACACACTGACCCCCAAGACTCTAGGCTGAGGGGCCCAACCCTCTGCCCCAGCTGGAGTGCCCAGCTCTAGAAAGAGGAGGGGGGCACATTTCCTTCTCAGCCTCTGTGCCAAGACTGGGAACCTATTACAGAAGGGCATGTTGGGAAGGGATCTCTGCAAATGAGGAATTGGGACTGACAGCCGCAGCTGCAGCTTACAAAGGCAACCAGGGAAAACCACTGCATGCCACACACCTGCATATGAAAAGGCAACTGAGCGGAACATCCCTGAATCAAAGAGAGGCTGGATGGGGTTGGGGCTCTTCAGCTTGGAGAAGAGACGACAGAGGGGACAGGATAGAGGTTTATAAAATCTTGAGTGGGGTGAAACGAGGAGATAGGGAACGGTTATCTACCCTCTCTAACAATACTAGAACTAGGGGACACTCCATGAACCTAACTGGCGGCAGATTTAAAACAAATAAAAGGAAGTATTTTTTTCATGCAGAGTTAAATTGTGGAATCTTGTTGCCAGAAGAGGTTGTCAGGGCCAGTAGCATAGCTGGGTTTAAAGGCGGCCTGGATAGGTTCTTGGAGAATAAGGTCCATTCACGGCTATTAGTCAAGTAGAGTACGAGAGGGGAACTTCTTACTGTTGGGAGCAGGGAGTGGATCGTCCATTGTGACGGCTGACACTTCTCCCATGGAACCGAGATTGGTCACGGTCAGAGACAGGATGCTGGGCTTGATGGACCACTGGTCTGACTCAGCATGGCGCTTATGTTCTTATGCTCCTGTTACCCACAATTCACCCTGCCAGCGTACCTAGAACATGCTCTGCAGGGGAGGAAGCCTGGGTAAAACACCTAGGCCCTGTTCACGCAAAAATGTGGTTCCCCCACCACACCCCGTGACTACAGGGTCCCTTCTGCAATCAGAGACTCCTTGGGTAATGGGGAGGAACACAGACAAACCCTGCCTAACTTTATTTACATTTTTATTTTTATTTATTTAAAACTTGTATCCCGCCCCTCCTGCCCAAAGGCAGCTTGGGGCAGCGAACACCACAAAAAATTAATAAAAGGTTTAAAAACAAATCAACAAATTTTAAAAACAAATCATAACTCACCCTCCCTTCCCAAAAGCTACCCCCCCTCACCAAAAGCCTGGCGGAACAGCCAGGTCTTACATACACGTCAAAATAACAGGAGGGTGGGGGTCAACCGAGACTCCTCCGGGAGCGAATTCCACAGCACAGGGGCGGCCACTGAAAAAGATGTCACATCAGTGGCCCCCCGCCTCGCCCAGGGAACCGCCAAAAAGGCTCCCACGGACGATCTCCGGGGTCGCACGGGCACATGGGGAGTGAGGCAATCCCGCAGACAGGCAGGACCCAGGCAGTGAAGGGCTTTAAAGGTCAAAACCAGCACCTTGAACCTGGCCCGGTGCTTTATAGGCAGCCAGTGCAGAGCCCGGAGCACTGGTCTCATGTGCTCCCTGCGACCCGCCCCCATAAGGAGACGGGTCACGGCATTCTGCACCAGCTGCAGCCTCTGGACCAGCTTCTCGGGCAGCCCCACGCAGAGCGCGTTGCAGTAATCCAGCCTCGAGGTGATGAAGGCATGGATGACAGTGGCGAGGTCGGAGTCAGAGATACGGCCGAAGCCGCCGGACAAGATGTAACTGCCGAAACGCACTCCCC
>QEPC01000412.1:3216665-3233544 GCA_003113815.1 Sphenodon punctatus
GGGGGGGGGGGGGGGGGAGATTGGCCCCAGTTTGTGGCCTACATAGCATAATAGGGCCCAATCCCCCAGGAGGAGCTTGTGCTCTAGTAAGACAACAGCTGTTAGGGATACCGGCTGTGGGGCACATGCATCATCAGAGGAGACGTAAGGGAGCTAGATCTCGCCCGACTCCCACTAGGATCACCACGCAGCTATTTAAAGAGAAGTCCCTTTGTTTCCCACTAACTCCCTAGCATCCCTTGACCCAACAGCCCAAACTGCTCCTGTGCTCTAGGCAGCCTCTACTGGTACCAAGAGTCCCCAGCCAGCTCCTGTTCCCAGGAACTGCCCCTAAAGTCTCTGATAAAGCCCAGACACGGACCACGTTAAGCTGGCAGTGCGCAGGCAATGGACAGCTTTTACGGCGTGGTGCAGGCTGAGAAATGATTTCACCGACTGACCTCGTTCTTTCCTCTGCTTGTTCCAGCTGGTGTCAGCCTTCTGCGCAGAAATCCCTCTCCCAGCTCCTCCCCAACAGGGCGTGCTGGACTAGTGCCTTTCCTGGACAAGTGGACCATGCAGCTGAATGAAAGGGGCAGCCCCAGTGGATAGGGCGCTAGCTTGCGGCTCAGAAAACCCAGCCCTGGCTCCTTTCTCTGCCACAGACCTCTTGCAGACCCTTCGACAAGTCACTTAGCCTCTCCAGCGCAACCCCAGACACTGCCAGAGCCCTCCATTGTGGGAGATGCAAGTTCACGATCTGCTTCCACACTTATGGGGGGAGGGGAGAAAGTGCTCTGCTGTTTTATGTGAGTGGTAGGGGGGCCGCCTAGGCACATTAAGGAACACTTATGAAAAATACATGTTGCAGGGTCCTGCATTGGTGCCTACATGTTTTTTTCATAAGTGTTCCTTAAACATTTGCATAGGTGCCCCCCCCCCCCCCAGTGAGTGACCAGCAGAGAGTCCTGTCCGTAGCAAGGACAACTCGGCAGGGCTCTGGGAGAGGCTGCTGGTAGGAGCATGGTACTAGCACCAGGCAGAGAGGAAGCTAGTCTACATGGGCCATCCTCTAGCCAGATAGGGTCCAGGCTAAATGCTAAGGCCATCCCAAGCCCCATTCCAGCAAATGAGACTTGTGCCTTTACCAAGGGCTACGCTGCTCAGAGAATTACACTGTAAGCCAGTCTCTCTCCAAGGAGGGTGGGCTTGCAGCCTGGCTGCCATTGGACTGAGGTCTAAATCCTCATCAAGGGACAAGGAAACTAGAAGAGCAATTTGTGCAAAGCATCCCCTTCGCAAGGCAGCTAGGTAAGGCCAGTTACCTCCCTGTGAACACTGTAGGCTCCTACCCCACCAAGTATTCATCGTTCCCCACTGGGGGTTTGAAGAGCTGCTCTCCACCACCCCCCCAGGCTGCTCCCATCCATGCCAGCTCCACACACTCCTCCTTGGACACAACAACAGGAATCGGCCCCCTCGCAGCCCAAAATAGGTATTTATTAGGATAGAAGTGACCATATTTACAGAGCGGAACCATGCCAGTCCAGGTGCGCGCTATTTACAATATACAGTTCTTCTTTACAGTACAGGCTGTGTATAAAATGTGGGCCCGATGATTGGCCACAAGCCGGGCACGTGAGAAGGGGGTCACCCCTTGCCCGCTGACACTTTGACACATACAGCAGGACAGGTTATTGCAAACAGTGAGCGGAGTGATAAGGCATTTCAAGTCCATACAAGTAGCAGCAGAACATGGCGGAAGCGGGCAGGTTGGCACAAAGTAGGATTACAAATCAGCAGGGAGGGCACAGAAGCAGCAGGTGGCAGGAGCGCACCATGGGTTTTGTCTGGTATGGATGTTGCTGTCGCTCACCAGCCTGTACCGGTTCTCTGCCCTCCCATTGCAGACCCCCTCACTTCCCCTGCATCCCTCTTTCTGCTGAGGAGGCAGCTTTCGCCAGCTCCTGTCATTTCCATGCAAGGGCCTGTTTTTCCAAAGTTCACCTGGGCAATTCAATTACAGGCGGCTTCGTTTGTGTGCAGTTACACAGGCCAACTGGCCTTTCCCTGTACCTGCAGGTACTGAAGCATCCTTGGAATCACAAGGCCCTTGAGAGAGTGAGCCCTTGGAAGGCAGGCCCCTGCCCCAGCGCTTAGACACACCCAGTTTGCAATCCGCTGCACTGAGACACACTATGTCAGCCCCTACGGCCATGCACAGAGGCTAGTGGCACACTGAGTAGTTCCTTCCCTCCAAGGGTTCAGCTCCAAGGATGGGCGCTGGCTCACTCCAGTCTTTGTGGACGCAACGTACAAAGCTGATTGCAGACACAAAGAGTAATGTGATTTTACTGGGGGGGAGAAGCACTGTTCAGCACAAGAGGATCGCTATAGGCCCAGCTCCAGTAGGAAAAGCCTGCCTGGTTTTTAGCCTCTTGATGGGATACTTTGCAAGGAGGCAGTTATAGACAGACTATAGGGGTGCATTTCAACAAGGCTGGAGGCTCCAGCAGGTCCCTCACCCCACAGCAAGGCAGGGAGAATGGAGTCCTTGGTTCCTTCCCAGCACCAACCCCTAAGATGAGTGGGGAGAGGCCAAGCTATACTTTAGCCCAACATCCCATCCCTGTCAAGAGAGAGACCAAGCCCAGGAACAAGGGCACAGGCAATGTAACAAGCCTTCCACAGAGAAGGCAAGAAGAGCCAGGGCACAAGGTGGGAGAAGGAGAATCTTTGGCAATTGCCCCACTGGGCCCCTTTCCATATTTGCCCAGTGAGCAGGCTCCCTGCCAGCCCTCTGACCCAAGCTCAGCATCAGCAGCTGCATGGGAGTCCCTCCAGGATCGAGAGAAGAGACACCTGAAGTATTCAAGATACAGCAGCGCTCCCAAGACAGACAGGGAACCAGGGGGTGAGAAAGGTCAAACATGCCCACAACTGGGTGGGTGTTCTGGGGGCAACCCCCCTCCAAGAGACAGTCCTGGCCAGAGGAACAGGGGGGGTGGGGTAGCCAGAGAGAGGCCAATCTGTTACTCCTGCCTTTCTGGGTGGGGTGGGGAGGACATTCCAAGCAGCTGCTGCCTCCAGACTCCTGATTGTCAGAACACTTTAGGTGGAGCTCCAGGGCCAGGGCAGGTGGGGGCAGGGAGGCAAGCATGAGAAGGAGAGGCTAGAAGAGCAGAGATGCCCTTTGACCAGGCTGGAGCCTTGCTGCCAGGGAAGCTACCTACTTCAGGGATTCCAGATAGCAGGTGCTCTTACTTAGCCATCCCTCTGTGGTCGCACCTTGCAAGGCTCCGTGGCCCTCAGCCTTTGTATTGCTCTAGGAAGAACCAGGCCAGGGCTTGGGCTGTGCGTGTCCCAGCCAAACTCTCCCCCTGCATGGGGGTCTCCTAGGGGAGAGGCTACAGGGCTTGTCCTGCCAGCCCCACTGGGAGGGTTGATTGCACCATGGGACACGATGCCAGTACCAGCTGCAGCTACTAGTTTAGGGAACGCTCACACCTGTGGCAACAGAGACTCCATTTCCGATGCTGCTGCCCGAGCTCGGGCAACGCTGGCTGCCCTGCCAACCCCAGCCCAGTTCCTACTTGCCCACAGCCAGACAGAGGGCTTTGGGAAGATACAGAGCCAGCAGGGACCCTCCTCCAGCAGCGAGGCAGGCACTCCTGTGTCCAGTGCAGCAAGCCAGACCCAACAGCCGAGCGTCCGATGTATATAAATATAGAGAGACTGTCTATATCACCTATGTATATATGTACAAAGACAGGCCGGGCACTTCTTGAAGCAGCATGTGGGGAAGGGGGCCGGGCAGTGGGTCAGATGTGCAGGGAGCAGGGAAGCAGGTGGGTCCGGTTCTCTCACCTGAGGCGAGGGGAGAGACACACACACGCCCGCCACCCCCCAAGGGAGTGCAGAGTCATCACAAGGTTTGTTGGCTGGAGAGCCAGCGTCAGTGCAGGTGCTCGGTGGACCAGGGGTCGGCAGCAAAGTGTATCCTCCGTCCTGGCCATCTAGCTGGACGGGATGTAGAGGGACTGCGTCTTGCGGCCCTTGCGCGGCGTGGTGTTCAGGATATCCACGCTCTTGCGGCTCGAACTGACGACATCCGTGACAAAGCTGGTGCAATTGCTGCAGACGTCCTTAAGGATGGAGCCGTGCGCGTAAATGTGGGGGTACTCCTCCTCCACGCTGCGCCAGCGCGTACCATGCAGGGAGCTGCAAGGCACAAGCAGGAGAAGGGGCATCACAACCGGCCCAGAACGTGCCCCACCTGGACTTTCAACATGGGCTCAGCAGCTGGAAGAGGAGTTTGCCGGGGATCAGAAGGAAGGGGCAAGGAGGCACCGAGTCTGGTGGGATCCTCTATTGATGGGGTGGGGGGGGGACCCACCAAAAAAGGGGTGACAGGAATGGCCAATGAGGTAGAAGGATGTGTGGAGTTGCTTAACTGAGTCAGACCAATGGCCCATCTTAGCCCAGTGTTTTCACAAACTGACACGGCAGCAGGGTTTCAAATCTGGCGCTCTGGCAGAGGCCTCACCCAGACGCGCTACCCGAGACCCTCCAGGATCCCCGGCAGAGACCTCGCGCAGGCGTGCTACCTGAGACCCTCCAGGATCCCCGGCAGAGACCTCACCCAGGCGTGTTACCTGAGACCCTCCAGGATCCCCAGCAGAGGCCTCATCCCGACATGCTACCACAGACCCTCCAGGATCCCCGGCAGAGGCCTCACCCAGACATGCTACCACAGACCCTCCAGGATCCCCGGTAGGGTCCTGACCCAGGCGTGCTACTGGAAATTGAACTTAGGACCTTATACATGCAAACCATGCACTCTACCACCTGAGCCACAGCCCACCCCAAGGGAGAGGTAGAAAGCAGAAATGTAAGAGCAGGGAAGACACCACGCCAGTCAATTCTGAGAACATCCAAGCCACCCAGGGGTTTGGAGGCTGGGGTGGGGGTGGAGCCCAGTCCTCAAGCATCATGCCAGAAAAAAAACAGCTGGGAGGGAACCGTGGCTAGAGTGGCACTGGGGAGAGGAGAGGTTGCAGGAAGGTGTTGGAGGCTTGGAGCTGGGGAAGAGACAGGGGAGAACAGAGATCATGGGGTCAGACAGGCCAGGAACATGGAAGGGGAAGGACTGAGGCAGTGCAAGAGGATTCTGAGGGCCAACGGGGTCTGTTTGCAGCAGCACTAATCTCCATTCCCTTCCATCTGGACTAGGGTCCCTGACTCAGCCACTAACCAGGCAGCAAAGAGACCTGACTCTCGAGAAAGGGGAGTTTGCAGAGGGGTGGGGTGGGGTTTCTGCAAACAGCACAGGGGTGCCTATTGTATCGGACATCCCAACACTAGGTTTAGCCAGGAAGCAAGACATGAACTTGCACGACCACCTACCAAGCAGCCGATCCCAGGGCACTCAAGATTTGTTCAATGCCATCCTCACCCCAGCAGGCGACATTGCCCAGCCAGGCCACCATCCGCCGCACGGAGGATGAAATTGACCAAGCTCGGATCATCCTAGGCTGGAGGAACAGTTGGCAGTGAAATTGACTAGAGGAAACGGGGCCCAGTCAGTTCCATGAAGAGACCGAGGGCTCCCTCTGGTGGGCAGAGTCCATTGGGGCGGGGGGCAGCATAAAGGTTTGGAGACGAAGCTGCAGTAATACGCAGGGTTGGGCCAGTATTAGTCTTTGGATACGGGCTCAGACCTGGCTGCCTCCCAATTCCTGCATCTCTGGAAATTTGGGACCCTCTCGCCTCTGGCTCCAGATATCATGCATGCGCACACATGTAGGTGGAGGACCCCCTCCCCATCCCCCTTGCCGAGCCCCAGCTCAGCGATTGGGGGAGAGGCAAGCACAAGGGAGCACTTACCGGAAAGACTCTCTCTTCCGGAGTGGCAGACCCTTGGCAGCCAGAGAGCCAGGCAGGTTCTCAAAGCCCAGCGCATAGACAGGAATGTGCGCAAGCTTCTTTGAAGGCATCTTGATCTGCAAAGTAAAGACGGGCCTAGGTCATTGCTGGGAGGGGCCTGGTACCCACTGCTGCTGCAGCATAGCTACAAGGCCGGCACCAACACAGCTCCTAATCCTGGCTTCACACCATAGCCTGGCCTCTCTGCCCGG
This sequence comes from Sphenodon punctatus, assembly GCA_003113815.1. Lineage (NCBI taxonomy): Eukaryota > Metazoa > Chordata > Lepidosauria > Sphenodontia > Sphenodontidae > Sphenodon > Sphenodon punctatus. The sequence continues at coordinate 3,222,782 of QEPC01000412.1, forward strand.
CCCAAGAGGAAGCCTCCGGAGATCACACCAAAGGCTCAGCAGCTCAATAATTGGTGCCCTCTGCCCCCCCCAGCACCTGGGGCCACAACTCAGTCAGAAGGGGACTGACCCATGCTCTGCAATGTACCACCTTAAGACCCTGGCATGGCTCCTGGGCACACAAGGGGAAAATTGGATCCCCTCAGACAGAGCATGCATCCCCTTCATCCCTACCAGTCCCTGCCTCACTTGCAACCACGCTCCACGCTGCAGCCCAGGAGGGGAGCGCTGCCCCATCTGGAAAGTTGTTCAGAGAGACAGGAGCGTTCCCGGGAGACTAGGTGCAGCAGCTCCCTGGGGCATCCCTTACCTTTAAGCTGCAGGAGCTGCAGACGGATCTAGGAGCAGAGAGAACAGGAAGGGTCAGTCAGGAGCCCTCTTCCCCCTTGGGAAGAGTCGCCTCCCCCCCGGCCCCCAATCCCCAGGGAGGGTCTCTCTCACCTCTTGCAGAAGAGGCAAGTTGAGGGCCAGGAAAACAGGGGGAACTTGGTCCTGCAGCAGCAGCAGATCTGAGGGGGAAGGAGGCAAAAGTTACACCAAGGCTCCGATGGGAGCCCTAGGCTCCCTGCCTAGCCCTAACCAGGATCCCGGTGCCAAGCCCAACCCTGGCCTCACCTTCCCTTTCTTCAGGTTACTGTAGAGCTCCTTGCTCTGCAGGAACTTCTCCATCTCAGCCTTCACCAGCACGCGGCGCACATTGATCATCTCCTCCACCGTGAGCGCGAGGCTCTCCACTGGGTGGCTGAACTCCTGCGGGAAGAGAGCAGGGCATTTTGCACACAGCCTGGGTGCCCGAGAGGGGAAGCAGCCTAAGGAGGTTACCATCTCTGCCTCTTGCTTGGGGGGGCGGGGGGTAGGAGGCTCACGGTTTCTCAAGCCTGCCCGACTCCAGCGCACAGAGCTCACTGGGCTGCAGGGGAGGCAGAAAGCACCTCCTCTTCTCATTTGCTTATCCATTCCCCCACCCCCCTCACCAGCCAGAGATGCTTGGAGCCGTCGTCTGGGTTGGAGTCCGAGCCGCCCTCCAACCTCTCCTCCACGGAGCTGAGGAAAACGCGGTCCGAGAAGGGGACGGTGCTGCAGGGGGTCTGGTGGTAGCTGGCTGGGACGGAGCCTGGCAGGAAAATGGACACAAGGAGTGGGTTAGTGGCTCCCCTGGGGCTGAGAGGGGAAGGGAGGGGAGCTGTAGGGAAAGGCTGGAACAGATGGGGGCAGAGCAGGCTCCTACAGGTGCCCATTTGGCTGAACCAGACACCGGGGCATGTCAGGAGGAGAACGGCACAGAACGAAGCCAGGAGGTGTGCCTACACTGGCTGGGAGCTGCTGAGTCACAGATGGCAGTCACGCCGGGCACAGGACAGCGTGCCCCTGGCTAGACACTTCCCCCCCAAATCAAGCTTAGTCACACAGGGCAGGGCAGGGCAGGTCTCTTTGCCACCTCCTGCCCCATGAGCTTGGCAGGACAGACCCTGCCACAGCAGGCCCCACTCCTGGGGAAGAGTGCAGCGCTGGCCGACGCAGCAGGGTAGGGAAGGAGATGCCAGCCGCTCTCGCAGGGAATAAGCCAACCCCAGCCCTCAGCAGAAGGCAGCCTGGCCACAGAGCTGGCGAGGCAGCACCAAATCCATCTGCGCAGGGGCAGGCGCAGCTTAGGAGAGCAGAGAGGGAGGAACTTGCCCTGGTCCTTCATGCCGGTCCATGCAGGGGTCAGGCTACCTGAGCGAGGCCTTGGTTCAGACTCCTGGGGGCCTGGGTACTCCGAGCCAGCCTCGCTGCTGCTCTCGCTCCGAAACTGGGCCAGGTCCTGCTCGGAGAAGGAGCGGTCGCGCTTCAGGGAGGTGGGGGCGCCAGGCTCCCGTCTTGCCTCGGAGCACGGAGACTCCTCCTCCTGGAAGAGCCAAGGGGGGGCAGAGGCATGAGTGCCCCCGGCCAGGGCAGGGCACGGTTCCCAGACACCCAGCAGCACGCCACACTGTCACCCAGTGAGAGGGCACCTTGCAGAGCCTGATCTTGCCACACCCCGGAGTGGGGGGTGGGGTGGGTGTCACCTGCCCTCCTCCTCCCCCTACCACCCTACTGTAGGGAATCCCAGCAGAAAGGCAAACAGATAGGTTGGGGCTCTTCAGCTTGGAAAAGAGACGGCTGAGAGGAGATAGGATAGAGGTCTATAAAATCATGAGTGGGGTGGAACCTGTAAACAGGGAATGGTTATTTACCCTCTCAACTAGTACTAAAACTAGGGGACACTCCATGAAACTCACAGGTGGCAGAGTAAAAACAGACAAAAGAAAGTATTTTTTCACTCGGCGGCGTACAATTAGGTTGTGGAATTTACTGCCCGAGGAGGTGGTCAAGGCCAGTAGTATCGCTGAGTTTAAAAGAGGCTTGGACAAGTTTCTGGAAGATAGGATTGGGGAACAAAACCCTTTACTGTCGGGAGCCTGGGGATGACCCCCAGGGAATGGAGAGCACGGTGACCTGTTGGGTGCTTCTCCCAGGCTCCCGTGATTGGCCACTGTCGGAGACAGGATGCTGGGCTTGATGGACTGTTGGTCTGACCCAGTCTGGCACTTATGTTCTTATCTTGGCTCTGAAGTCACCCCAGAAGTCAGGCTACAGACCCACACTGGCAAGCCCAGACCTCTCTTTCCAAAAGGGGAAGGTACGAGAGAGGGATGATTCAGTACAGGAACGGAGAACCTCAGGCCCAGGGACCAAATGCATCTGCAGCTAGTTTTTATCTGGCCCCTGGATCCAGTTCCTATCCCCAAGCACCAAGGATTGAGCTCAGAAGAAGGGAGCAGAGAGGAGGGCAAGCAGCTGCTCGGCTCCTCCTGCCCCTCTGCAGACACTGCCACCATGGGGGTGAGCAGCGCTAGAGTCACTGTACCAAGGCCTTTCGCTCAGCTCACCGCTTCTGGTCTCTGCCATCGCAGGCTGGGTTAGAACCGCGGTGGGATGGGCATCCTCCCTCCCCAAGGCAGCCAGTCCCACACAGCCCTGACCTGCTCCACCAAAGCTCCTGCCAACTCCAGCATGAGCCGCGTCAGGGCTGAAGGGCCCATGGAGGAGCCTCTGCCCCCCAGGGTCCCTCCCATGTCCCCCATCTCAGCACCTGTAGTTGCCCCGCTCCCTGGCATGCGCTGCTGCCGACTCCCCCCCGAACCCTCTGCCCAGCCCCCGCAGCCAGATCTCGCTCTTACTTCGGAGAGGTTCATCTCCTCCAGCTCAGCCAGCGTGGGGGCTTTGAGCAGAACTCGCGGGCGCTGCCGTTGGGCTGGGGCGCTGGAGCCCGAGCCGGAGAGATCGATGCAGGAGGTCGACTTCATGTCGCTGGGACACGCGTGGGCGAGGCAGGGCAGGGAGCCAAACCCTGCGAGGAAGGTGAGGGGAGAGGCAGGATTTACCGGGATGCTTGCCAGGACCAGAGACCCGGATCATTTGCCCGTCTTGCCGGCTGCTGCGTCCCTGCCCTGCGCAGGAAGGCTGGTGGGTTAGGCAGGGACACACACAGCTTGCAGGACTGCTGCAACCTGAAAGATGCCAGCACTGAACCCCAACCAGAAACAGGGGTGGGACACCCCCCTCTTAGCCTTCGCTCACCCTGATCAAGCAGCCCTCTGCAGCCAGCGTCACATGGCTGCTCAGCCTCCAACCGCTAACGCATAGCAGGCTGCAGGCTGAGTCCCACGCACCACCCGCCCCCCCAAGGCTCCAAGCAACCATCTGCTGCGTCCTCCACCAGGGAGCTCAGCATTTTAAAGGAGTTAAGCTCCTCCCACTGCGACATCACTTCCTGTGTGCAAGGAGTTTATCCATTCCCCCCACCTCACCCCCCTCTAGAGAGGAGTTCAGCTGCTCAGACTGCTCTTCTGCAGGCAACTTAGCAGCCAGCTCGGCTCTGGCCGATAGGATGGACACTAGCAGGGGTTGGATCTCCTCTCTTGTAAAGAGGAACCTCCCACAGCCTGGCGAGCGCAGTAGGGTGGCCACCAATGCACATTTTAAGGAACACTTCTGAAAAATACATGTTGCAGGGCCTGCAGCAGCACCAATGCAGGCCCTGCAACATGTATTTTTCAGAAGGGTTCCTTAATGTGCGTCGGTGGCAAGCCATTACCTTTCTGGTTCCGCGCCTCCACAGGACGAAGCTTTCTCTCCTGTTTAATTTCTTCCAGAATCTTCTCGTGGAGCGTCCTCTGCTTCTGAGGCAAGGGGCGCAGCCTCCTCTCCGAGGCCTGCAGCCGAGGGAATGGAGCGGGGCGGGAGGCATTTACCCAGAGGGCGGGGCCATGGCCTGGTGAAGCTCCTCATTGACGACGGAGCAGTGCCGCCCAAGGGGACGCAGCCTCCTCTCCGAGGCCTGCAGCCGAGGGAATGGAGCGGGGCGGGAGGCATTTACCCAGAGGGCGGGGCCATGGCCTGGTGAAGCTCCTCGTTGACGACGGAGCAGTGCCGCCCAAGGGGACGCAGCCTCCTCTCCGAGGCCTGCAGCCGAGGGAATGGAGCGGGGCGGGAGGCATTTACCCAGAGGGCGGGGCCATGGCCTGGTGAAGCTCCTCGTTGACGACGGAGCAGTGCCGCCCAAGGGGACGCAGCCTCCTCTCCGAGGCCTGCAGCCGAGGGAATGGAGCGGGGCGGGAGGCATTTACCCAGAGGGCGGGGCCATGGCCTGGTGAAGCTCCTCGTTGACGACGGAGCAGTGCCGCCCAAGGGGACGCAGCCTCCTCTCCGAGGCCTGCAGCCGAGGGAATGGAGCGGGGCGGGAGGCATTTACCCAGAGGGCGGGGCCATGGCCTGGTGAAGCTCCTCGTTGACGACGGAGCAGTGCCGCCCAAGGGGACGCAGCCTCCTCTCCGAGGCCTGCAGCCGAGGGAATGGAGCGGGGCGGGAGGCATTTACCCAGAGGGCGGGGCCATGGCCTGGTGAAGCTCCTCGTTGACGACGGAGCAGTGCCGCCCAAGGGGACGCAGCCTCCTCTCCGAGGCCTGCAGCCGAGGGAATGGAGCGGGGCGGGAGGCATTTACCCAGAGGGCGGGGCCATGGCCTGGTGAAGCTCCTCATTGACGACGGAGCAGTGCCGCCCAAGGGGACGCAGCACGGCCCTGTCGGGCCTCCTGAGTCCCGACCCACCCTAGCCAAGAGCTGCCCCTTCATAGTACAGAACGGGTCACGTCTGCACCACAGGCTCCCTGGAACGGGACCGATGCAAGCACCACCTGCTCGACGTACCTGCTTCAGCGGCGGCCGGGACCGTATAAAATCCAGAATGAGTTCATGAGCATCTTTCTTTACCCTGGGAGGGATGTCGCCATCCACCTGGCAGGAACACAAGCAAAAGGGAGACCCCTCAGAAAGGCGGATTAGCAGCTCCAGGCCTGCTGAGGCACGAGGGGCCAGCGGATCCAGGAGCAGAGTGAGCTGAGGGGCAGGGATGGCACAGGGTACCGCCCGGGGGGGTAGGAGGCTCAATGGACTCCAGCTGAAAAGGGTGAACGCAGGGGACGCAGCCTAAAACTCTGCCTGGAAGTGACTGATGGGGGATGCACTGCTCCAGTTACCCTGTGGCTTCCCACAGACTTCCCCAAAAACCTTTGGCGGGGGTCCCCTCGCGACAGGTCAGACGGCCAGCCCGATCCGGCAGGCTCTCTGCCCGGCCTGTGCCGCCTCAACCTTCGCTCACCATGACCTTGCGGAGCTTGTAGTTGCGTGCCCGGATGTCCTGCATCAGCATCTCAAAGGGCGTCAGATGGTACTCCGTGGGCAGGGGGTTAAACTGCTTCTCCTGGACCTTCTTCAGCTTGACGCCGTGCCGGAGCTCCCGCATCAGTTGCACCCAAAGCCGAGCCTGAAAGAGGCACGGAGACCCCTGCCCCGTTAGCTGGGGCGGGAGTGGGTGCTGGAGTCACTGCTCGTCATAGGAGCCTTTCAGCAAAGCCCCCCTGCAGCCCCCCCAAGACGGGGTGGAGGGGCAGCAGGTTTATCCTGCCGGGGAGGGGAGCACAGCCCCAATTCTGAACCCAGGTTTGGCAGGACAGCCTCAGTGTTGGGCCCCATGGAAACTGCCAAGGGAGCCTGCTGCAGTTCCAGACCCCCGCCCCTAAACTCTCCCTTGGAACAACTCCCCGAGATCACAAGATCAGGAATCCTACAGATAGGGGGACACGCTCTGTGCGATCAGACAGCTCTTCAGAATAACCAGGGACCCGAGTTCACTGCACCAAAAAAATATATTAAATTCGGCAGATTCACTGCGAGCATTAGCATTTGCATAATTAACTTCACTTGCATAATTGTGACAATTTAAACATACAAGTTTGCTTACCAGCATGCTTTTTCAACAGGTTTGACAAAGAATCACAACTTTGTTAATCAACACCACTCAGCCCCCCAGAACTCCAACCTCATGTTCAAGCCCTCGATGTCCCTCACCAAAACAGAGGGCCCTAAGACCACCACCCCCAAAAATTCATCTCCCAGGGGTCTAGTCACCCTCAGGTCGTGGTCACACCTCCCTGACAGACGGCAGCTGCAGCAGCAGTTTTAGTTTGGGGTCAGACGACACATTTATGCCCGAGATAGGGATTAAAGAGCCTGCAGGCAGCTCCCACTGCAATTTCAGCCTCTCACTGCGAGGATTGGCTGATTCTACAAAGGTCACTGCAAATTACAGCAACGGGTCCCTGATCTTCCTCCTGGAAAGTGGAGGCTGGCCTGGCCTGTCTACGAGGCAACCCCCTCTCCTTGTCCAAGTATCCCTCCACCCACAATCTCAGCCCCTATTGTCCCAGGGAAGGGGGCTGGACAGAGTCTCCCTAGCACCATCCCCAAGCCATCGCTCTTGGGGGGTTTATTCCTTGCCCTGCACCCTCCCGCTGCATCTGAAGGCTCCAGGGCTTTTCCCCCCCATGATGTACTCCATTTGAAATAACCCCTGACCAAGAGACCCCTGTCACGCCGCAGGCAGAGAGCCGCACTGCCCCTTACCCAGTCGGTGTTCCGCAGGTTATCCAGATCAGCCGCCGAGCGGTCCTCCGGCTCCTTGTCCTCTTCCTTTAGCTTCTTCAGCATCTGCAGCAGAAAGAATATCCCATCTGCCACCTGGACTGAGACCCCAGCAGGTGCCGGCATCCGGTTTGAATAAGCCCAGTAGGACCAGCCCTTACAGGGACAGCCTCCCAGGTTGGCAGCCCAGGTGGGTAGCGGAGTGCTTTCCTTCTCCTGGATGAAGCTGCACTCCCGTTTGGGCCAGGGGTACACAGCGATGGACGTCCAGGCAGGGCCTGGTGGAAAGTCAAACTTAGGACCTGCTAGAAACTAAGGGGTTTCCTCATCCCAAATTGGGAAGTTTGGAGATTGTAGCTTCTGACAAATTTAGATGCTTCAGTCTCATCCTGTAGGTTTTTGCATCCAGGTGAACCCTGCAGGGTCCTGTCCCACTAGCATTCATCGCTCACCATGGGGGGCACAGGGCACCCCAAAGCAGCTGCTTGGTGAACCCCATGTCCCAGAATGCACTGTGTGTGCCAGAAATTTACATTTTCATCTAGGTGATTTTCTTTGAGAATGGCTCTGAGAGTGGCTTCTCAGCAAAACCTTCTCCCATGAAAACAACCCTTCGCATCAGAAATACGTCTGACCGAGAGTCTCCCGGCCAGATTGCAGAACAAACTGCTGAACCTGAAGGATTTCTTCAGCACCAAAAGCTTGCTGGGCCCCATCCAAGCTGTCAAGGGAGACCTGGCTCCTACCCCCAAGGAGCAGGCCTGTTGAGAGGAATCTGGCGCCACAGTACATCCTGGTAGCGTGGGGAGGGCTACCTCCCGTCCCTTCATCATAAGTTTCAAAATCAATTTCTGGAGACTGTACCGGGGGCCTGTATTACTTGCAATTATCGTTTTATGCATCATTTTAATGTATATATTAAGTTCTTGTAGTTTTTTTGCCCCTTACTCCAATTCCCCCTCAAGCTTGGGAGCACAGTTCAATTGTACCCTCATCAAGCCTGCCAAGGAGCTACTCTGTAACAGCACTCTACAGAGCAGTGCCAAGTTTTGTGGCGTGGCTGAGTCTCCTAGCTTGAACTATGCAGGGCTCCAAGGTGGTGGATCCTCACAGTCTGTGCCTTGGAACTAAACCCTGACCGGGCCTGTGCCAGGGAGGAGGACAGGCTGGCCTTGCACACCCTCTGGGAAGGGACTGGGGGAAGCCTAGGTGACTGGTGCAGCAGCTCGGAACATGGAGAGCCAGGTGCAAATTCCTGCTTCCCTGCGTGACCTTGGGCAAACGGGATCAGAGGAGAGCAACAAAGAGGGTCAGGGGTCTGGAAACCAAGTCCTGTGAGGAAAGGTTGAAGGAGCTGGGTGTGTTTAGCCTGAAGAAGAGAAGACTGAGGGGAGACAGGATCGCCATCTCCAAATCTCTGAAGGGCCGTCACAGAGAAGATGGAGCAGACTTGTTCTTTGTTGCTCCAGAGGCAAGATTAGAACCAATGGGATCAAGTTACAAGAAAGCAGATTTCGGCTAAACATTAGGAAGAACTTCCTAACGGTAAGAGCTGTTCAACAGCGGAACAGACACTGCCGGGGGGGAGGGGGAAGCTGTGGATTTCCTGTGTTGAGGAGGGGGTTGGACTAGATGACCTCTAAATCCCCTTCCAACTCCAAGATTCTAGTCTATGACTCTCTCTCTCTCTCTCAGGGTTGGCAGATTTTTCCAGGATACTTATGAAAAATACATGTTACAGGGCCTGCATTGGTGCCTAATGCATGGCCTGCAACATGTATTTTTCATAAGTGTCCTGGAAAAATGTGTCTATCTGGTAACCCTACTCTCTATGGACCCTCGATCCCCATGCAACATGGGGAAAGACCCCTGCCCCAGGCAGCAGCAGCAGCAGGAACAGTTGAGACAAGGAGGATCTTGGCTAGTACAGTATTGGGGCAGGGTGTCAAAGACCAGAGCCGGGGGAGAACCTGGGCCTCAAGCACTGTCCCTGCATCACCCCCTTGAGGAGGGCCAGCCCATCCGAGGAGGAGTTCAAGGATCCATGCCCCGGCCTCTCGGGGAGAGGAGCTTGGCCCGGTACATGCCGTGTGCTGGGTGGTTCCGGCTTTCCTCCCCAGAGGCAGGCATCCCTCAGGGTTCCCTGTGCGGCTCTGGGCCTGGGGAACGAGACATGGGGACAGAGCAGGACGGCGGCTGACAGCGACTGCATGGCTTCTCACAGAAGCTTGGGGTGGCGTCGACAGCATTTCCCAGGATGCCTCGGCACCATCTCTCTCCGGCGGCAGCACCGGAGCGGCCTCAGCAGGGATTGGCTGCCGTCACTCACTCCTCTCCGAGCAGCACCAACGGGGCGTGTGCCACGGCTCCCCAGGAGCTGGGTTTACCTTGCTGGGGCTGAGCCAGTGCGGGGATTGGAACTAAGGGCAGGTGTGTGTGTGTTACCGGATGCGACACCCTGTCTGCTCCTCCTGCAGCAGAGGGGGTTGGCTTTCCGCCCTGGCTGCTTGATACCAGCAGCAGGGGAAGAAGGGAGTGAATCTGGGGGGGGAGTGCATTTATAGCCTTCAGTGCAAGGGGGAGAGAGGGGAGACAGGAATCTCTCTCTTCCCCCCCAGTTTGGCTCTTGGGCCCATGAACATGTAGGAATGGAGGGGGAGGGTAATCTGCATGGTAAAATACTCAAAGCTTTCCCTCTCTGCAGGCAGGGAATTGCAGCTGCCCCCCAGCCCCTTAGCCAGTAGGTGCCCAGGGACACTGCAATGGCCGGATCATTGCTTCCGCTTCTTGGTTTGGTGGGGCAGATGGCACTGTGCCAGCTCCTCCCCACGATGCCAGTGAAGAGCTTGGCACAGAGCATCCCAGCAGCCTGGCTGGCAACCCCCTTCCCATTCCATGCTCTGGGCATGGCCGGGGGTGTCACCAGGGCCGTTTTGACACGGACAGCCCTCCCTCCGCCGCCTGGTGTTCGGACAGGTGCGCGACGGGGGGCCGTCCGCATACACCCACGGCGGTGGGTGCCCATGTAAACACCACGGGCAATGGGTGTGTATATGCGTGTTCCCGCCGCACACTCACCTCCACCCACCGCACCCCAATCTCCACCCACGGAGCCCTCCAGCTCTGTGGGTGTGTGCCTGTTTACACGGACACCCCCCCCCACCCCCGTCCGTGTACTAACGGCCTACAGCCAGCTGGGGGGAGACAGAGAGGAGGGCAAGGAGTTTAATGAGGCAGGAAGCTGCCTCTTTGGAGACATGCTCAGCCCAGCTATCGCATTCCTGGCAAGGCTCTATTGCCTTGCGGTTGCTGCCAGGGGCAGAGTTAAAGGCACATGTAGCGTGCAGTTTAATCTTTAACCCTCCGGGGTGGGTCGGTTCACTCCACCGCAAAAGGCAGGACAGCAGGCGCTGTCCTATGCAGGTACTTGTGGCCTATGCAGAGGGTTGCCAGATAGGCACGTTTTTCCAGGACATTATGAAAAATACATGTTGCAGGGCCTACACTGGCACTTAAGTGTGCGGACCAGGTGGTGGTGGGACCCCTGGTTCAAGTCTTGCCTTAGCCAGAAACTCACTGGGTGACCTTGGGTCAGTCACAATATTCTCTCATCCTAAGCTACCTCACAGGGATGTTGTGAGGATTAAAAGTTGTGTTATATGTAAAGCGCTCCATGTGCCATGGTTGGAGGACTATATAAAAATAAAGGTTATTAATTA
>QEPC01000412.1:3243879-3278130 GCA_003113815.1 Sphenodon punctatus
TCCCCTCTCCTTGTCTCCCCCTCCTTGTCTTTTAGATTGTAAGCCACAGGCAGGGACCGCATCTGATTGTATGTTCTGTACAGCGCCAGGTTACTACTGGCGCTTTATAAATGTTTAATAATAATAATAATAATAATAATAATAATAATAAAGAAGGGGTCCCTGAATGACAGGACAGTAGAGGGAACATCGGTGAGCAGGCGGGGGCAGGAGTTGGGGAAAGAGGTGGGGTGGCAGGGAGCAGAGAAATGTGTTTGTGGGTCACAGACAAGGCCTGCTCCCGATTCTAGCCAGTTAAGGCCCCGAGTAGGGCGGCCACCGATGAAAAGTTTTAAGGAACACTTATGGAAAATACATGTTGCAGGGCCTGCATTGGCACCTAAGGCACCGAGATGCTGTAGGCATGAGGGGGCAGCCACTTAATGTAACAAAATTAATCAAATAAATAAAGGTGGCCACCCTAGCCAGAAGTGACTCATTGTCGCTACGATACAGGGAGAGAACTGAGCATGACCTGAAACAATTCATCCTACTCGTATTGGAGACAATCCACTGCTTCATGTGAAAGGAGAACAGCAACAGAGCAAGGCCCGGGAGGAGAAATGGGTGCAACAGGATCAGGGCACGACCAGCAAGGTGGAGGGCTCAAAGGCCTGATCTAGGGCCTCCAGCCCCCAAGAGCACACATTTCCTGTCTTCCCCACCCTCCATTCCAGGGACTTGAGCCACAGGCAGGGCTGCAACGGTATCTCCGGGTCACGCCACCAATTCCCCGTGCTCTCCCCCGCAGGACGCCCCGGCCCTCTGGGAAGTGAACAGAAGGGTGCAGGGAAGGGAGGGCCAGAGCTGCCCCCCCCCCCCCATGTGTCTCAGCTGGTTATGCCCTCTCGGTCTTTGAGGTAAAATCCCACCTTTAAACTAACTTCACAGTCAAGGCCGAAAGAGGATATGTTGCAAACCCAGGGAGGGGGAAGCACGCATCCCCCAAACATTCAGAGTTCAGAAACGTGGACAGAAAATAAAATAGATGAGCTCCATTCACGCCAAACACAGCTTGGAAAACGATCCAGCACACGTACATTCACCAAGAGAGAAACTACAGAGCAGGGAGACAGCAGACACCCTCTGGGGCAACAACATGGAGGAGAGCTTGGCATGCAATGTATCAATGCCAGCTAGGGACCAGCGGTGCATCACCTGAACAGAGAACAAACATTTACATAAAATGTCCATATGCTAGTTGACATTCATTTATGCAAGTTTACAGACACAGGGAGGGGGAAGGGAATCACACTCACTCCACACACACAGGGGTGGGGGGCGCGGCAAAGTGCTCACTCACCCCCCACGCACACACGCACGCACGCCAGCCCCCAGTGAGATGGCTCAAAGGACGCATTGCATCACCCAGCAGGCAAAGCGGTGACCCAGTCTAGTGGTTAAAGCACAGGACTGGGATTCAGGATGGCTGAGTCACGTTGCCAACTTGGGCAAGTCACTTAAACTCTCTGTAAAAGAGGCAGCCCTGCTTGCCACCTTGGAGCTCTAGGAGTTAGCAAGAACTAGAGGCGCCGAAATACTGGGGGGAGAGCAGGCAGTTTGCAGAGAAAAGCAGCACATGTTTCTGGGAGAACTGGTAGCAAGTATTTCATTGACCTAAATAATGACCTGAGGGGGAAGGAGGAAAAAATACACACACAGCCGCTCCAGGCCAGGGATTCCCCCAGGAGCAAGCAGGAGGGGGGGGGGTGTAGTTCAACACAACAGTGGGCACAAGGAGCGGGGGGAGGACAGGCTGGAGCCAGACAGCAAGGCCATTTGTAACACTAAAGCTATTAGAATGCAGAATCCTATTCCCCAGGGAAGTGGGTCATTTAAAATTAGATCATCCAAAGCAGTAATGGGACCAGCCCCACGGGAGGGATAAAGTGACCTAATTGGGCTGCTTCTTCCCCACTTTCTACAATTGTCACACCTCTCAGCCTGGCCTACACAACACCCGCAACAGCAGGGACTCTGGGAGAGGCTCAGGGGGGAAGAGCATGGGGCTGAAGCCCAGAGAAGAAGGGCTGAAGCAGCAGAGGGTTTCTTGGAATCACCATTTGCCCAAGCAGATATTTCCCTCCTCAGGAGCAAGAGGCCAACGTACAGCCTCTACCCAGCATCCCTCCCTCTCTCCCTCCCCACTCAAGGCCTCAGGCTTTGTGCCGGCTCCCCAGACAGCAAGGCCTGGAAACAAGATCTCGCCTTTGTCGATTGCTCTTCTCCTTTGGGGGGATCTCATTTCCGTGAAAGAAAATTGCTGGTGCCCAAGCCCCCCTGACTCCCAGCAAGCTCTAGTCCTGCTGCTAGTCCACACCCAGGAGACTTTTTAACCTCTGGCCATGAGGAGCAGCATAGGGACCGGGTGATGACACCGGGCTGCTCTCCTCTTGGACTGGTTTGCTTGCGCTGTTGTCTGTAGGAGCTCATGGCCATCGATGAATCCGTCTTGAAGGCGAGATGGGCAAAGGGAACAACAAGGAAAGTGGGTCTCTTTGCTAACAGCAGGACCCAGAGGCCTTTGGCTGTACTGGTTTGTTACTCCAAGGTCACTCCGGAGCGATGTCCTGTGCACACCCAATTGCAACTGGAGAGAGTCTCTCTCTCTGGCGTCAGGCAGGGGCAGATGGGTTGGCTGGTTGCCATGCTGCAAGGAGGAATTGCTTTTACGCCTGTAGAATTAGCAGGGACCCGTGTGCACTGCGTTTCCCCATCGGATGCATTGAACATGGGTTCCCGATCATTAGCGTGGCTTTAGCACAGGGTCCCACCCCCCCCCACCGGGACAGGCAGCCTCGCTTCCAAGAGTAATGCTAGCCAAGTCCTGCTCTTCATGGCTTCTAGACCCCGCTCTATAGACCAAGGCCAGTCTGGGGACAGGCTTTTACCAACCTGCATCCAGCTAGGGTTACCACCGATACAAGTTTTTAAAGGAACACTTATGAAAGATACATGTTGCAGGGCCTGCACTGGTGCCAATGTAGGCCCTGCAACATGCATTTTTCATAAGTGTTCCTTAAAAACTCTCATAGGTGGCAACCCCCCCCTACATCCAGCTCTCCCAACTGCATTTCCGCACGTGCTCCCTCCTCCATCAATGGGAGGAGAGCAGGGAGTAGGACTAGACTTCCTCCCAAGTCCCTGGAGCAGACAGGAAGGAGGCTGATTGTCATGTCCAGTCATGGGTAGGGGGGGGCTTTTCCATTGGTCGAATCATGGAAGCGATTTTGTCAGTCCCTGGAATGAAAAGCATTGGGAACCACTACTCCCCAGTAGCCCCTGAAAGTCACCTCCAGCAGGTCCCCCCAGGCCAGGAGGAGCCTGGTTATTTTAGTTGCCTGGCTTGACAGTAAACGGAACAAGAGCTTCGCTCCGAAGACGCAGGCACTTCAGACAATCGATCTGCACAGAAGGCAGAACAATCTGATCTTGGCAGGGAAATACGCGGCCATTAAAAGGAAAAGAGAAAGCTGCTTGAGACAGCAGGGGGGCGGGGGAAGGAGAAGGGTCAGACCAGGGGGGCCGAGAGGCCTACTTCAGCCCTGCCATTCATCCTAGTCCCTCCCTCGGGATAAGGAGAGGAGGAGCAGGCTCCCTGGCTAGGCTTGGTACAGCAGTAGCTGTTCTCACATGTGCACAATTAGAATCCGAGCTGGAAGGGACCTCAGAAATCATCTAATCCAACCACCCGCTCAAGGCAGGAAATCCACAGCGACAGCATTCCTGACAGGTGGCCGTCCGGCCTCTGTTTGAAAACCTCAGGTGAAGGAGAGCCCCCCCCTTTCCCTAGGCAGGATCTGTTCCACCGGCAGACAGCTCTTACCGTTAGGAAGTTCTTCCTAATGTTTAGCTGAGAGGAAAGCGGACGGGTCCAGCCTAACCCAGGCTGAGACAATCCCGACTGTACGCCAGGAACTTAAATAGGGTAAGCGTTGTGCCCAAAGGGCGTTAGAAGTGAGGACAGCATCATGGTATTTCTCTTTTCTTTTACTTACACTCTTGTCTCTCTAATCATTGCACTGTTCTTAAATTCAAACTTACACATAAAATCATATAGAATTAAACCTGGCGTATTGGTGCGAGACAACTTGGCAACTGGGGATTCACAGTGAAGGGGACTCAGCTTAGACATCGGAGGAGTCTGCTAACAGAGTAACCCCAGAGCAAGGGGGACACAAGGTTGCTCCTGGCAGGCAGGGGGGCAGTTCTGGAGGGAACGGGTCCAGCAGAGGCTGTACACGAGGGAACCAAGGCACTAAGGGGGGCTCTGAAAGGGGTCAGGGCACCCCCAACATTCATGGCAGCGGTGAGCCTATCCCAGGACACCCCAATAATCTGTGAATGTTGGATCTGGAAGGAGCTCTGCAATATGGTAGCTGCGCTCCGAGCCCAAACGCAGGAGGCAGCTGCTAGAGGGAGCCCTTGGCTCAAGGCATCCAGCAAGCTTTCTGCAGGAACGCGGCCTGGCATTCCTCCAAAAGCCGCTAAGCACCTCGACAAACATGTGCTTATTCCTCCCAGCGCCACCAGAAAGTAAATAGGTGGATCTCCAAACGGAGAAATTCTAGTACAGATTTGTGAAGCTTCGCAACTTGTCCGTGCCCACACAGGGAATTCAGGGGGGAGCAACTCCATGCTCTCCGTCCCCCCCTGTAGTCCCGATGCACCCCAATAACTGCAGCCTAGCAAGGGCACTGCTAGGTTGGCATCGGCCCTGGTGCAGATGATGGAATGGGGTCCCCCATGCCCTCTCTCAGCTGCAGGGGGTGCAGCTCTGCCTGCACCAAAGGATGTGTGGGCCCCCCCACTCGTGTGGGCCGTAAGCTGCCGCACCACCTGTCCCTAGACTGGCCCACCTAGCTCCGCCTCCCTTAACAGCTAAGCAGGGGACTGGGACCCAGCCCCATTTTGTGACTTAAATCTAATCCCCAGACAAAGACGTGCAAAGTATCCCAAATCAATTGGGTCACGACCTCATTTGGGGGCATGACCCATAGTCTGCCAACCCTGCACGAACCTTTCTAACCCAGCGGATAAGGTGTTGGATTTTAACCGGGGGGGGGGGGGGGGGGGGGAGAGAATCAGTGTTTCAATCTTGTCTTAGCCGTGAAGTCACTGGGTAACCTGCTCTCTCTCTGCCTGTCTCACAGGGTTGCCGTCGCAAGGGTGAACTAGGTAAGGACTGAAAATCACTTTGATCTCCGAAGATGCTATAGAAGCGATAAAGCCTCCGCCTCAAGAAACAGGGTATGCCAGACTAGCAGAGAGAGACGGGTCATCCCCCAGGTTCAGAGCTCTGCTTGGGAGGGGACAATTGACTCTTTGGGCATCAAATACAAAGTGCCCAAAATGAGCAACTTATATTTCCCCATTTCTAAAGGCATCAGAAGCCGGGCAAGGGGGCACGCGCCAAAAAGAGGACTACCTTCGGGTCTGGATGGCAGGAGACAAAGGTCATCAGAGTAACTTGGAAACAAAGCCGCTCCACAACGCAAAACGCATGCAAGACCTAGGCAACAGGTGCTGCAGGCCCAGAATGCATTGTTTGCAACGGCGGCAGAACCACGATCCGAGTCTGCAGGATACCGTCAGCCATTCTGCAGAAGAGAGAGGATTTAATCCATTGGACCATGCGGCAGCATTGCTCCTTCAGGGACCATTTCAATGATGCAATGGTTTTGGCCTCCTTCCCACGGAAGGTCTCAGCGCTGCCTGTGGGCAGAACCAGCCCTCGCATTCTGATGATATAACGAACAAAGGCCAAAGTCAAATTGCTTTGTATTTCAGCATCAAATGGAAGAGCAAGACTCTTCTGTTCCCGTCTGGCAATGTATTTATTTAAAAATCACACACGGCCAGGAACAAGCCAACCTGTTTTTAGGGGGCTGCACACAGGGTCGGTGCTACCATTAGGCTGCTCAGGCACCAGCTTGATGGGGGTGGTTCTCCTACCCCATCTCTGCCACCAGCAATAAGCTCTGTGTACTGGATGGGATAGAAACGGCACCCCCTTCACCTTGCTGCCCTAAGCAACCTTGCCAATAAAACTCTGCACTGGATCGGGGATGGGAGAGGCAACCCCCTAAGGGGTTTCACCCCTGATCCAGCTTCCACCGCCACGCCTGCCCCATATCCAGCTGTTACTCCTGCAAGCTGAAGGGGGCGCTTTTCCCATCTCCAATGTTGCTGCCACTGCTGGTAAGCTCTGTGGCGGAACCGGGAGGCAGGCGGGAGTGGGACAACCAGCCTCACCGTGCCGAGAAGCAGGCTGTGCATGGGCGTGTTGCGTGCATGCGAGGGTTGTGCCTAACAACGCGTGTGGGTTGCATGCAAGGTGCGCAGTACGTGCACTAGTTGTGCGAGAGGTGCACATGCAAGCGGCTGGTACAAAAAGCCTTGCCCCAGCCCTGGCTGCACGAAGCCTTTACCATCTGTATCCAACCAGCAGCCCAGCTCCTTTACCATGGGCTGATGTTGCACCGGGGCAGCGGGTGACACATCCCGTTGGTTATTTATTCATTCAAATTGATACGCCGCCCTTCCTGAACAGGCTCGGGGCAGCTTACATCCTCACCTCGGAACTCCCACTCTCCACCACATCCCGACCCCAAAACCCCAACCCAAATAGAAGTCTTTTACGCCGCCTGCGGAATAAGCTTGGGCTCAGGCAGGCCTCCTGGGAAAGGAAATTACACATAGCCAGGCCAGCAGCCAAGAACGCCCTCCCGTACACCCCCATGCTATGGACAGGGACCCGTCTTGACTGCACTGCTGCAATTTTCAGTGATTTTCACAGAATCAGCCAATCCTCGCAGAATCAGCCAATCCTGACCATGACCTGAGGGTAAATAGGCCCCTGGGAGAGGAGTTGTGGGTGGGTGGGGTCTGAAGGCCCTGTTTGCATGAGAGGTGCTGAAATTCCAGAGGATTTGAGTCGTGTTTGATTAGCAAAGCTGTGATTCTATGTCAAACCTATTGCAAATTTGCTTCCCAGCACGCAGAGTCATGCAAATCAAGTTAATTATGCAAATAATGCTCACAGTGAATTTGCAGACTTTGGCTTCACTGGTTGCAGAATTTAAGTTTTTTTGGTGCAGTCAACTCAGGTTCTTGCCTATGGACAAGGGCAACAGATGAAACCCGCAAGAGGGCACTGACCGTAGGGGCCACAATGGGACATTAATTATTAGTATTATTATTAGCAAGCATTTATATAGCGCCAGCCAGCAATGTACCTGGCACTTTGCAAAAAGTGATGGAATAGACACGGTCCCTGCCCTAGGGCTTCCAATCGGAGAGACAGAGGGGTAGGACATGGTAGGGCAGGCAGTCGTTCAGACAAAGGGGACCATAACCTACATGGTTATGACTGTTTATAGCGGGAGAACATGTGGACTATTTATCCTCCGAAGTGTCGGGGGGAGGAGAGAGGAAGAAGTTGCGAACGGACAGGCAGGAGCACTGGTGTGGTTCAGCTCCATGCCCACAGATCATGCTACTAATGCATCCCTCTCTGAACACAGCAATAAACCGTGACACAATGTGACCGGCACGGCATGTGGAAGCAGATGTAGCTCTTTAAACAGGACTGCGTCTCGGGTGTAATCTGGGCCACAAGGCTGCATGCCAAGTGCCTCAACTTGGAGGCATGATGCTAGCCCACCACCACTGTGCACTAGCCAGCACAGTCCAGCCGGCTCCAAGGACCTGGGGCCAGCCCATCTCTGCACCTGACCTGCCTTGTGACCTCAGGAAAGTTGTTTTTCTCCCCATCTCCCCCCACTCTATTGCCCGGCTTTTCTAAAGCCATTAGGGCCCAGGTTTCTCCTGAACGTGTGGCTGAACCAGGCCCCGAGAGCACAGGTACATCCATTGCAAAGACTGAGACAGGGAAAGGACATGGAGGGGGTGGGAAGGATCAGATGTTGTGAAGGCCAGGAGATTCCAGGATATGATGCCAGCAACCTGCCTGGTGCTGAATAGTCATAACAGAGACAGGTCCCTGCCCCAAGAAGCATACAATCTAGAATGGACAAAGTGTGTGTGTGGGGGAGAAAGAGTATAGGGTCACATTCAAAAGGCCAAGAAGCTGTAGGGGTACATACTTCGTTTGCTTGTGGGGTGGGAGGATACTGAGGGGAAAATGGACAAAGGAAAGCAGCAATCTATGGGGTCAAGATTCAAGGGAAAGCCTGTTAGGGGCATTTTTAGACACGCGCCTCCCCACCAATGTTACCAATGTTGCAGGGTTGCATTGGCACCCTATGCAGCCCTGTAAACCTGCATGATGGGAGAGTGATTCGTGGGGAGGCACTTGTATAAAAACACCCAGAGAGTGTTTAGGAAAGATTTGAAGGTCCGGAGGGAGGGAGCAGAGCGTATGTGTTGGGAAGGGAGTTCCAGGCAGAGGGGGCAGCAGGGGAAGAAGGCAAAGAAGGTTCAGGGAGCAAGAGACTCTGGGATGGGTGAGGGTGGGGGCAGAGAGGAGTGAGGGGCAAGGCCACGAAAAAGCTCTGGAGCCCAATTTGGGAGCTTCATTCCCAATTGGGCATGCCTCTCACAGTCACACAAGCTGTGCAGCCAAAGCACCATTTAGAGGCACGACCGTTTGCACACAAGATCCCCATCTGTTAATCCGTGTCACTTGCACATGAATAGCTATCGCACAGCCATGCAACAATCCCGTCACTGGGGCAGAAGGTGCAGCCGACCCCAATAGCCTGAGGGAGAAACAGGTGGTTTCAAACAAAAGGGCAAACAAACCATCTAGTCCTCTCCCCGTCAGGTCTCCATTCTCGCTGGGCTGCAAACTGACAGACCGGCTTAACCCATCTCCTGCCTGTGTCCTTGACAACAGCTTCAGCTGCTGGGAGCCAGTTTCCTGAACGAGGCCATGACTGGGACTGGAGGGGACATCAGAACCGTCAGCGGGCGCCCGATTTCATGATCCAAAAGGCTCTTTGTTCATGTAATCGTGAGGGGGCAATGCCAGGGTTTGCACAAAAGAAGGCAGCTTGCCAGTAGCCCCACCTGGGAGAGGGAACAGAATTGTAAATGCTGGCTCCTTTGTTTGGCTAAGGCCCACAGACATGACAAACCCCATTCGGAGTCGAGTGGTGGCGGCTGCTCAGATCATGCTGTAGCAGTGTATGTTGGGTGCAGAACAAGACGTCTGTTGGCCTCCACAAGAGACTCCTGCTTTTCACTATTTTAAAGCAGCTTTATTCCAAAGCTCAGAGGTCGGGGTACAGAATAATGCACCCGGTGACTCCAGCCAAGCCTGGCCCAAATCACAGGAGCAGCTCAGCCACCAAAACCCTGCAATGATTCTCTTGTTGGGAAGGTTTCCTCCTGCTCCATTCCATGAGTCAGAGAGAGACCACCTCCTAGTGAATTCGCTCTCAAGAGGCACCCGACAGGCAGCCTTGGGAGTCAACAACATGAAGTGCCAAGGGCCTTCACTCTGCACCCCTCGGTGCCTCACAGGATCTGGCCCATCCACTCTTACTGGGCCATTGCCGCACCTTTCAAACTGACGGAATGGCACTTGGGGTGAGGAAGATGTGTTTCGCTGATAGCATTTGGGAGATGAAAAGCTCTCTCTAAACATTATTGTCAGAGCTCGCCTGCTGGTTTGAGGCACTCATCAAGTAGCGAATTATTTCCACTGGTGCGGGGCATCGTTATACATAGATACGCACACGCGTGCACTCAAAATACAGAGGATATGAAAAGTCTCCTTATGAGCCACATCTGCACTTGCACATAGGGATAATCCTGTAATAGGCCGTGTTTTTCACCACAAACGTTTCAGAGGCCTGATCTCGGACCGGGCTGCATTTCCGACAAGCACGTGCCATTGCGGAGCTCAGGTGACCCTTCTTATCAGGTGACGGGATGATGGGAATCCATGGGAAGACCAAGGTCATACAACTGTAGGGCTAGAATGGCCTCAAGCTATCATCATCTCATTCTCACCATGCACAGACAAACTAGGATTAATGATAAGTCTGTCACCTCCAACACACACACATCCAACCTGTCCTTAACCATTTTCAGTGATTGGTTCTTTGCAACTTCTCTTGATAGCTTGCTCAGTTGCTCAAAGATTCTCTCAGATGGGAAGCTTTCCTAATATTTAGTCTACATCTGCCTTGTTGCTTCTTAAAGCCATTAGCCACAATCCACACATTTCTTACTCCAGAGTAATCCCATTGAAGCCCTAAGGGGCTACTTGGAGTAAGCTGTTTGTGGCCATACCTTACTGCCAGATCAATGTATGTGCGCACACACACACACACACACACACACACACACACACACACACACACACACCTGTCTCTTATACACATCTAGATGTGTATAAGAGACAGCACACACACACACACACACACACCCACCCTTGAGTTTGCATTTTCCATACTCCCTCACCCCACCAACCAAATCCTCGCTATGGCCACATCTCAGATAAGCAGCAAACAAAAAGGAGACCACGAGCACGGAGGGGGCCCTGTACATGAGAGAAAACTATACCAAGTTAGTTCCATCTGTTCAAATCAAGGCAGGTCTTGTTAAGATTCAGTTAAACCGATTTAGCTTTAGCCAATTCCTTACAAAATCCTACACTAATTCAGGGCTGAGCACATCCAGCTTCTTGGCTGGATTGCATGACAGCAGTTGGTTAGTGACCAGACTGTGAGCCTAGCATACATTATTCCTATGATCATTGATTAGTCAAACCCTGACAAATGTATCAGCACAAACCACGCAAGTTAAACATACAGCGTTTGCAGCAGCCCTTGCATGACATCATTCTGCAAACGTACATTATTCAACAATACTGCTATTTAATCAAATTAGATTGAAGGAAGCCTTGGGCCAGTTGGGACCTTACAGCCTGGATTCAATCTGTGGGGCCTGCAGCTGGACAGTTTCATGGACACAAGGCCCAGGTATTCTTCTCACTCACCCTTTTTACACGTGTTCAGCACCTAGTACGCAAAAGCTCACCTACCCCAGCATCCCCCACATTAGTCTCTTCCCCAGAAGTGTCACAGCCATTGTGTAACTATCTTCTCTCCTTAGCGCTAAAGTCAAGGCCGAGAGAGAGACCGGAAAGCAGAGCTATTTGTGCGACACACACCATGTCCTCAGGTGCCACCACAGCACCCCAAGTTATTTCCTTAAGAGCATCCTCTCTCTCTCACACACACACACACACGTTTCTATACTTACATCACCCTTAACTGGGGAAGGGATTATGGGGCCTTCTTCCTGGGTGTCCCATGGGAGGGCCCCATTTGGGACACAGAATGATCTTTGCATCTCAGGGAGCTAGAGACAGCCTCTACAGAGCAAGTGCTAAGGAAGTTTGGGGTGGGGTGGGGGACTTCCCAAGGCCTCGCACACCCAGTTCCTAGAGCTAGGTAACTTCTAGCCTCCTCCAGGAGCCCATTCATCTGAAGTCAGGGGGTTGGAAGCTTGGACCTTTGGGCACTTTGTTGAAAAATTACCATGTAAGTCCCCCCCCCACACACACACACACACACATTAATTCATTCATTCCCCCTCCTGGAGAAGCTGCCTGCAGAAAGATGGGTTTCTAACCCCTCAAAGCTTGGCATTTCCAGTGGGAAAGCCTGACAGGCTCAGCTCATCCTCTTGCACACAAAGCTCCTGAGCCCCCCCTCCCCCCCAATGCAGGTGGCTGCCAACATCTGGGCAGCTTCTCCACATCTGAGCAGCTGTGCCACCTGCTCCACAGGGAGAGCAGGATGGACAGAGATGGAGGGGGGGGGGGGCTAGATCCTGCCCTTTGCCCAGTGTAGAGAGCAGGAGGAACAGACACCCTCCCTTGCCCTTCCCAGGGAGCAGGACAGGTGTACAGAAGGGGCTGAATCCTGCCCCTTGCCCAGTGTAGAGAGCAGGGGGAGCAGACAGACAGGGGTGGGGTGGATCCTGCCCCTTGCCCAGTGCAGAGAGCAGGGGGAGCAGACAGACAGGGGTGGGGTGGATCCTGCCCCTTACCCAGTCCAGCAAGCGGGCACGAGGAGGGAACCCGGCTTGCCAGGAATCCAGCCCCTTCCCCCGCTGCCCTCCCGGTCTCCTTGCGGCGGGCTCTGCAGCAGAGGCCTCCCCCCAATCCCCACTCACTCACCGGCCGCGCCCTGCTCGCCCAGGGCGGTGACGGTGCCATCCTTGTGGAGCAGGATCCCGGTGGTGTCCCGGATCCGGCCGGCCGGCCCCCAGCGCGGCTCCGGCTCGGTCCCCGGCGGCGGCAGGCGTAGCAGCCCCCAGCAGCACTGGTAGCAGACGGCCCACGCCTGCTCCTCGTTGATGGGCTGTTCGTACGCCTTCAGCACCTCCTCCAGGGACAGCTCCTCCGGGACCCCCGCTGCCGCCGCTGCCGCTGCTGCTGCCCGGGCCATAGCTGCTGCTCCATCATCGCCTGCGCCTCAGCTCCGGCGGCGGCGGCTGCTGCCGGCGGCCGGTGGGGCTGGGCTGGGCGGCTCCTCCATCGCAGCAGCCGGAGCCTGGGGGGAGGAGGGGGAGGAGGAGGAGGCGGGCTCGCCTCTGCCGTGTCATCCCGGAAACTAGCCTACCCAGCTGGGCAGCCAGCCTGCCTGCTGCCCCGCCGCCGGGGAAGCACCAGCAGGTGAGGGAGAGAGAGCCCTCCCCGTGGGGCATGTGCCAAGAGGAATGCCAGCCTGCCCGCCTGCCCGCCAGGGGCATTGCTGGAGGGGATGCCCCCGGGGGAGCAGCAGGGAAGGGGGACTCCCCCCCAGATGCCCCTCTCTGCAGCAGCGAGCACTCCAGTATTGGCAGGGGCACATACCTGGGCCAGGCAGACTGCGGGCACCCCATCCTCCTCGGGTGCATTGACTTCTGGGGAGTCAGGATCATAGGGCCTGAATTACAAGCCCCCCCCAGCTACTGGCTTTAGAAGGCGGCTACAGGGGAGGCATGAATTCATTGAGCCCACCCCTACCCTTATAATTCGAGCCCTCATCCCCAAGGAGAGGAAGGGGCAGCAGTCTAGGGTCAGACAGGCCACATGGGGCACCCCTCTCCAGAGCGGGGCTGCAGAGTTGCCTAATTCTTCCCCCCTTCAGTTTGGGTAAGTCTTCCCCTCACTGTGCCAGCTTGCAAAATCCTTACCCCCAGCGGGCATTAGCCTCTGCTGCTAAGTTTCCCACTGGGAAGCTCCTGGAGACCAGGCTGGGGCTCTGTACTCACACAGAGACGCCTGGCACACAGCCAGGCACTGTGCAAGTCCAACAAAACAGCCTAGCCTGATCCAGCAGCTTAATCCCAGCTTCAGCAGAAGTGCTGGCGGGATCTCTGCCAGGCAGAGACCTTTAGCCACTTGGCTCTGCAGCGGGCAACTAGAAACTTGGCCAGGACTGGGCAGTAAGCAGCTCTGCTTTGCCAGGGAGCCCTGGGGGAGCACTGCTCTGCTTCTCCCCAAGCTTCCATGGGGCACTGGGGTAAAGGAGGCTAGCACTAATGGATCACCCTGCAGAGCCAGAATGGAAAGCAGCCAGATAAAATAATCACTGAGAGACAGTTGTTGGACTTGGACCAGGGTTCAAATCCAGTGAAAGCCATGAACACACGGTCTCTTTGGGCAAGCAGCTCTCTTCCAGCCTCAGTTTCCTACCTGTAAAATGGGAATAGCCACCGTTACAGGCAGGGCTGGCCTTAGAATTGGTGTGGCCCACTGGATGCACAGCCAGCCTTACCACAGAGCAAAACAGAGTGACCCCGGCCCTACTGTGGCTCCTGTTTTCACCAGGGTGGGGTATAGAGACACAAATACGACCACCTTAATGGCCTTACAGAGGGTAGGAGACACCAGGGGCCCTGCAGATTTTAAGGCTGACTCCATCTGGATGGGGGGTGGGGTGGGGGGCGACAGATCCGAATTGCTCAGTTACAGCAGCAGTTCTCCAGCAGGTATTTTCTACCAGGCTGCATGTGTCAGCAGCTCTTAGTGGGCAAGCAGGGGCTGCTCAGATGTCTTGTTCAGAGGCACAGGGCCACCGAAAGCCTCTAGCCAGGTGAGTCAGCCCCAGGTGCCCAAAGTCCTGCCGATGGGGTTGTTGGGAAGGGGAACCAGATAAGAGCTGCAAAGCACTCTCTGAATACTAAATAAATTCAGCAACCCCAGTGTTTCCTCTCCTAAATGGATCTACCCAGAGTGTCTCCCAAAGGCCCATCCTGCAGGTCTCAGAAGACCAACAAGATCACAGCCCAAAGCAACTGGGGAACATTGGTTTACTGGCAGTTCTTTGCTCCCAAGAGAACATGCCAGCCATCTTTCTGGTAGAGGCAGGCAAGAGGGGCAGCCTTCCACCTGTTGTTAGCATCCAAGCAGGCTAGCAACAGACTGGCGAACTCTGGTTACGCAGCCAGCACCCACAACAAAAACATGCTTCCTTCCTAAACCAAAAACAAGCAACTCCAGCTGTTTCCCTGGAGCCTCTAACAATGACAGGCTTCAAAACCAAACATACCCACAAACCTTTCCTCCAACAGCAAAGCTAAAAGCAGCTCATCTCTTCCCTGGCTAAGTAGCCTGGCTTTGATCTAAAGCCAGGTCACCTGAGCTGCTCCCCAGCTGACCTGAGGCATGCCAATAAAGTCATCAAATCCAGCTGGTGGGTTGAACGTGTCCACAGCTTTAAAGGGCCATGTGCACACCTTTGACATGTCTAGTGGACTGTTTAGGGGATGGGTGCAACAAGGTATTGAGGGACCTCAATTAGACAGACCCTACAGGTCCCAGTACACTAGGGTGGCCACCTATACAATTTTTTAAGGAACACTTATGAAAAACGCATGTTGCAGGGCCTAAAGTGCCAATTCAGGCCCTGCAACATGAATGTTTCATAAGTGTTCCTTAAAAATGTGCATAGGTGCCAACCCTGCAGCTCTCTCTCACGCACACACACACACACACACACACAGAGAAAGCTGGTGTTGTACCCAGTGAGGTAGAAGCCAGCTCCAAGGGGAAAGATCCCATACTCCCACCCCCAGGCACTGTTTGGCGTTGCTGATTGCAGGATGAAAGGAGATGGGATTTCCGGCAATGCCAGCCCAGATGAAAAGAGAAGGAACGGAACCTCTGATTCAGCCAGCCCAGCTGAGACAAAGCCACTGCCGCTGTAAGCTGCCTGTTCGCAAGCTGGCCCAAGAACTCTACCATGTTAGATCTCGTGTTTACCCCGCAGCTAAGCTGGGAGTGCAGTTAGGATATGCATGCAGCCCTGCATCCTGTATTTCTCACGTGTCCTCTAAAATTGGCATATCTGGCCACCCTACGGGCAATCCATGTCTGAACCTGGGCCTTGAACTGGCATTCGTAGGCGCTTGGGGGCAGCGACTATCCCTTGCTTTTGGTCCAAAAAGGAGGCAAGTGTGGGCAGAATGAGCGTAGCCACTTGCCACCCATTCCCCACTGGACGAAATGTACGTATGAAAGCCCAGTGATTTGCAGGACCCAGGCGTCATTTCTCTGGGCCCGGTACAAACGTCTAACATGGCCCCCCCCATCCCAATCCCATCCCAGACACAGTCTCATGTGTCATGAAAGCAAAATATCTCTGTTATTTCTGAACTGACAGAAGTAGAGCGTATCACTTTACAGCTTTATTTTTCTGGCCTTTGTCGCTGTCACATCATGATTTCCCCCTCCAGTTTTTCCCATGGTAATGGGCTTGCAGCCCGATTGCTCCTGGATCCCCAAACCTTGGTAAACTGTACCCATTCCCCCACCCCCATGCTCAGGCCTGGCTCCTTGCTTTGTCATTCACGGATGCTTCCAGAGTGTAACATGTAGGACCCTGAGCTATTGAGGGAGCTCAGCTGGCTGTGATGCTCAGAGGGGATTCCTTGCCTCTCCACAGATCAGGGAAGGTCTGGACTGTGGCAAAATCTGTTAGTTGGCCCCTTTCCCCAGTTCCTGGATCCAGCCCCTCCCCGCAAGTACTAAAAGAGTGAGCTTGAGGAAGGCATGAATAGGAGAGCATGCTCTAAAGAACAGGATGTGGCTCTGGACCCTCCCCATCCTGAGCGCACCTCTTTAAATTCCCCTACCCCCAGCGCTTATCCAGCCTGCAGAGCTTGTACCCATTTTCAAAGTGGTCCCTGGGAAGGACTAGGTTCCCCCCCTCCTGCCACAGAAGAATTCAGCTGGGGTTTCGTGAGCGAGCTATAATTAACTCCCTCGGTGAGCTGGCTCGGAGATGACCTCAGAAGGTTGAACTTTGAACACGCTGCTCTTTGCCAAATGGGCAGGAATGTGGCTGAGTCAAGTAGCGTGCTGCTTTCGGTTGTGCTGCCACACCTTGCCAGGCCCGGGGTGGCAGCTGGAGCTCTCCCTGGAGAGGCACGCTCACTTGGCCCCACACAATTCCTAGTCATTAACAGCTAGCCTCCTTAATTACAAAGCACAGGATAAAACCATGCAAGAATGCCATCAAGATATAATTAAAGCCAGCCTCCTGAAATTAAGTTAATAAATTGAGGCTCAGGAGGAACCCCAAGCAGGAAAAGAAAGGAAAGCTAGAGAACAGGACACAGCCTGGGAAAGTAGTCAGGGCCCTATGAATGCTGCACTGCTGCAGTCGCAATCCACTTTGGCCAAACTGTTGCAGAAATTGCCTCTGCTAGCCCAGGATTAGAGCCAGGGGAATGGCTGGTATGTATTCATCAGGGGCGTAGCTAGGATGCATGCCCCTGGTGCAGAAGATGGAACGGGAGCAGGCCCCCTACACTTGTGGCCCCCAGCACAACCACATCTCCTATTCTAGCTACATCTTTGTATTCTCAGGCCATGGGGCCTTGTTCTACAGCTGAAGAGGAGCGGCTCACAACCTCCAAGGGGAAAGAGGAGCCGGGGGGCCCTTTGGCTTGTATGGAATTTTGTGAGGTGGTGTTTGTTTTTTAAAAAGATGTTCCACCCTGATGGCATGGCATGCTGGGAACTTATTTGCATGCTAATTTTTGTAAAGATGAATAATTTATTCTGCTTGCACAATTTGGAAAATAAATTGTAGAATGCACAGTATTGTTGCCATTTCTATCACAAGATCTCAAAGTCTTGCACAAACATCGCATTTGCTCTCTGGGCAATATGTGCCAAGGCACTGTAATGGCATGAGCTTCCTAGTCCAGACTGCAGGGTTTTGAGTGAGCTAATCCTTTCAGAACAGCAGAGAATCCCAGGGAGAGGCTTCCAGGAGCAGCAAGTCCAACACGCTGCACAAAGGCTGGATTAACTTCATCTAAACCACCCAGGACTAACATTTATCTGGCCTCCAGCGAAAGAGATTCCCCAGCTTCCTCCCCAACCTGCTGCATTGCTCAGCCATTATTACAGTTACAAAGACAAGGTGCTTGCTATGTTGGGCTTGCATGGAAGACGGAGTAGTTCCAATTATTGGACTAACTTCTGTTGGGGACCGTGTGCGAGCTTTCAAGGCCCTTCCTCAAGCAAAGTCAGAACAATCAACTGAGCAATTGCAGGAGAGGTATATATGGAAGCTATCACTTTAGAGGGAGTGGTTACAAATGAGTCATTAGTATTTTAAGAATTAAAATCAAATGTGGGAAAATTAAAGTAATCAAAATAAGCTAAATGCAGGCTAGAGATAATAGCAAGCACTCGGGAGGGGAGGGCATAGGGAAAGATGTTGGAGGTAGTTAGCATTTCAAAATGTTTAAATACAAGGAAGTTTTAATCTGCAATAGAAAGAAGGAATTGCAAGGCTTGGATCTCTGCTGTCTTTCTTCCTGTGACAGCCTTGGGCTGGATTCTCTGCTCCCAACACTGACCTGAGGCTAAATCCTGACAAGACGGAGGTGATGGCTGTGGGGAAAGCCGAGGGGGTAGTGGCCCCCATCACTGATGGGGTCTGCCCTCCCCTGGTTTCTCAGGGTGGGAGTCTGGGGGTGCTCCTGGACCTGCAGCTCCGCCTGGATGCTCAGGTGGCGGCTGTGGCGAAGGGAGCATTTCACCAGATACATCTGGTGCGACGGCTTAGGCTGTATGTCTCAGACTCGGATCTGGCCATGGTCATCCATGCTTTTATTACCTTGAGACTGGATTACTGCAACGTGCTCTAGTGGGGCTACCCTTGAGGCTGGTTTGGAAGCTGCAGCTGGTGCAGAATGTGGCGGCCCGTCTCTTAACGGGGACGGGCCGATGCGAGCATATTACACCGGTGCTTCGCTCTCTGCACTGGCTGCCAGTAGGTTTCCGGACCCAATTCAAGGTGTTGGTGTTGACCTTTAAAGCCCTAAACAGCCTGGGCCCCGCCTACCTGTGGGACCCTCCGGGCCCTGGATCGGCCCCTGCAGTCAGCCAGGGGCCCCCTCCTCGAGGTCCCCTGGGTTTCCCGGGTGTCCACTATGAGGAGGGCGTTCTCCGCGGCTGCGGAACTCCCTCCCGTTGGAGACCCGCTTGGCTGCCGGCCTCCCCTCTTTCCGTAGACAATGTAAGACCTGGCTCTTCTGCCAGGCCTTTCCTGAGGGAGATGGGGTGGGGGATGGCGTTTTATACTCGGGGTTTTAAAATTGTAATTATTAGTGTTTATTTTAATGTTTTAAAATGTTTTTAAGATGTTGTGAGCCATCCCGAGATGCCTGAGGCAGGAGGGGGCGGCATATACATTTTAAGATAAATAAATACATAAATACATAAATAATGCCAGCTGACTGAGTTACAGCCATGTAATTCATGTTACAGAGGAGAAAAGAGGTCCTCCCTGCCCAGCCACAGAACAGCTCACTGGCCTTCCAGGATGCTGCCTCTACACAAAACTTTGCTCCAGCACAAAGTGTCTGCACACCCACATGCCTTTCAGAACCAGCTCTGGAACGGCGTGATTTTAGATCCATGTGTACGTGCTGTGCCCAGCAAATTACCACTGGCTCTGGGGCAGCGAGTTCTCTGCCTACTACAGATCCTCTGTAGCAAAGGACAGTTTGCAACCAGCCAGGTGCTCGTGCAGTCTTTGAAACACGTTGTTTCTATGAAACAAGGGCAAATTGCTCCACCACAAGCATCGTGTGCAGGCAAGGCCTTCATTTCCACAAATAAGACCGAGAAACTGCAGAGACTGTGGTGGATTCTGTGCAGTGGGTGAAACATCAAGATACTTAATTTCCAGAGCATTAAAAAAAGATGCTTCCGTTTCCTTTCTAGATTCTCCTTCGTTAGGATTTTAATTAAACCCATCCCCCGAACAAGCTGCATTAACTCAGGATACTTTCAAAGAGCAGAGCGAGAGATTAAATGGCGGGTAATGCTAATTTCATGGAGGAAACCTGTGAGGAATATTAAAAATAGAAAAATCTGGGTTAGAGACCACGCAAGGTGAAATTGCTCTCACCTAAGTGGTACAAAAGCAGCTCAGCTCTTCAGCCATCACACTGCTGACTTGTTAAATGCACAGATATTCCACTTGGATGGATACCTGCCATGGAATCACAGACACGAGAAATGGCAGGGGCCCGATCGGTCCTGATTTCCATTCCCCGTCCCAGCATTTAATAATGATTTTCTTTTTCTAGTTCTCCCTTGCCTTTACACGGTGCTCAGAGCACTTTACAATAATAAAATACAATATCAAACAATAAAATGTGTTTTATACAACTTAAAAATGATCATTTTTATTTTTAACATTTTTTATTGTTGATATTTTGTTTTTGTAAGTCGCCACGAGATGACATTGCATGAGGGAGTGACTAAAAAATGTAAATAAATAAAATAAATAAATAAAAATCTATTTTAAAACCATTTAAAAGGTGAAGATAAAAAGGGAGGCCAGACTATAGGCAGCGGATCCTAAAAGCACTTGGAGAATAAATGTATTTATTTTAAAAATAAATGCCTCTCATCGCTCAACTCTGCTATCTCCCCCGCTAGACAGCAATACTATGCCTCACGCATTGAGTCCTGCTTCTGGGACGCTCGCTGCCTCTTTTCCACCTTTGACTCCCTTCTCAACCCCCCCTGTTCTCCTCCTCCCTCTCTGCTCAGGATCTTGCTCTCTTTTTCACCTCTAAAATTGACAAGATCCACCTGGATATTGCTTCCAAGTCCTCTCCCCCTACCACTCCCCTCAACTCTCTCCTGTCCTCCTTCCCTCCCGCCTCCCTTGAGGAAATCTCCTCCCTGCTGTCCTCCTCCAACTCCTCCACTTGCCCCCTGCACCCCATTCCTTCCTGCCTCCTGACCTCCATTGCTTCCACTGTCACCCCCTCCCCTCCTGCACATCATCAACCTCTCCTTCTCAACTGGCTCCTTCCCCTCTGCCTTTAAACACACCACTGTGTCCCCCATCCTCAAAAAGTCCACTCTGGATCCCTCTGAGCCTTCTAATTACCGTCCTGTCTCACTCCTCCTTTTTGCTTCCAAACTCCTTGAACGGGTTGTCTACTCCCATTGCCTCAACTTCCTCTTCGCCAACTCCTCCCTTGACCCCCTTCAATCTGGCTTCCGCCCCCTTCACTCCACTGAAACCGCTCTGGCTAAGATCACCAATGATCTTCTTGTGGCTAAATCCAACCATCTTTACTCTATTCTTGTCCTCCTTGATCTCTCTGCTGCCTTTGACATGGTTGACCACTCGTTCCTGTTGAATCACTTCACTCCCTGGGATTCCAGGACTCTGTCCTCGACTGGTTCTCCTCCTACCTTTCTGACCGCTCCTTCAATGTATCTCTTCCTAACTCCTCCCGGCCCTCCTCCTCCTCCTCCTCCTCCCTGCCCCTCTCAGTCAGGGCTCCCCAAGGCTCTGTCCTTGGCCCTCTCCTCTTCTCTATCTACACACATTCCCTAGGCAAACTCATTGCCTCCCATGGTTTTCAATACCACCTAGAGTTGAGTGTCATCAGCGTATCTCTCTCCACTTGTTCCCTCTCCCCCTCTGTTCAAGCTCGTCTCACCAACTGTCTCTCTGATATATCCGCCTGGATGTCCCGAGTCAGCTCAAGCTCAACATGGCTAAGACTGAACTCCTTACCTTTCCTCCCTCTCCCTCTTCTCTGTCCATCCTTATTGATGTGGTCACCATCCACCCCATTCCCCAAGTCCGTAGCTTGGGCTTCGTCTTCGACACTCACCTTTCCTTTAAACCTTACATCGACTCTGTTGCCAAGTCCTGTCGCTTCTCCCTCCATAACATTGCTCGGATTCACCCCTTTCTCTCTGTCTCCTCAGCCAAAACCCTTGTTCACACCATGGTCATCTTTCGCCTTGACTACTGCAACCTCCTCCTCACTGGCCTCCCCCGCTCTCATCTGCCCCTCCTTATCTCCATCCAAAACTCTGCTGCTAGGGTCATCCACTCAGCCCGTGGCTTTGACCATGTGCAGCCTCTCCTTGCTTCACTGGCTCCCCCTTCCCGAACGCATATTTCACAAACTCCTGGTGTTAACTTACAAATCCCTTCACAACCTGGCTCCCCCTTACCTCTCAGCCCTAGTCTCCTTACACACTCCTGCACACTCTCTCCGCTCCTCCTCTACCCCCTCCCTTGCTCTCCCTCATCTCCCCTAATTGCTTTTGTCATTTCTCCCTTGCTGCCCCCCATGCTTGGAACTCCCTCCCTGCCCACATCCGCCTTGCCCCCTCCCTCCACACCTTCAAATCCCTCCTCAAAACCCACCTCTTCCTTGATGCCTTTCCCGATGCCTGTTAGAACTTTCCTTTCAACATTTACTGTTTGTCCTCCCCGCAGACTCCTGCCTAACCATAACCAAGCCAAGCACGTGCACCTGAGACTTCGCATCCACTTGCATGTCATTTATCCCTTGTCTCTCCCTATGTCCCCTCTCCTTGTCTCCCCCCTCCATGTCTATTAGATTGTAAGCCGTAGGCAGGGACCACGTCTATCTTATTGTTCTGTAAAGCACCAGGTACACAGCTGAACCTATACAAATGCTTATAATAATAATAATAATTAATAAATAATATTGCAGAATACAGGATAATATTTAATATATAATCATATCATTTTATGCCCTTACTGATTAACAAAAGATTAATCACCCACACCTTTTGGGAGAGTTATGTTATCACCTGGGGTTCAAGCACTGCGGGGTTAGGAAGCTATACATGACTGCCTTGTGGCACAATCCCAAGAATAATCACCCAGTTGGGGGTTCAATTTGGGATTGGAGGGGGCATCAAGAGCTCCTGCACGTCTCAATTTAGCACTACACCACTGGGCAAGACTCACTCGCTTGCATAGAAATTGCAAGATCCAAATTCAAGCCACAATCTGCGTCGCCACAGACTTCTTGTTTATCATTTTGCAGATCTACTTTGTCACCCCACCCCACCCCCATGCCCTGAGTCCACACTTTGCCATGGACAGATTTGTAATAAGGAAGCAGAAACGTAGCCATCCAGAAGATGATGACGGTTGTGCCAGTACTAGTAATAGTGCTAGGCCTTCAGATTTGACTGGAAATGCAACTGAAGAGGGAGACAACACAAAGACTGGAGCGCTTCCTCCTCCTCTTAAAAGGAAACTGGGACACCAGTATCAAACAGCTTGGACCAATTCTTATGCATGGCTGTCCTACAATGTGGAACTCGACAAAGTGTTTTGCAGCGTGTGTTGCTCTGCAAAGGAAATGCATGCTGGTCTTCCAAACACCTCAAGGGACAAAGACGCGTATGACGCTTTTGTTGAGCGAGGCTTCTGTAACTGGAAAAAAGCACTAGAGAGATTTAGCGTGCATGAAAAATCAAATTTGCACTGGACTGCTTTTCAAGCTATAGCTGATGCTAAAGCTGGTGTAAATATATATACCTGTTTTTCTCAAGGTGCACAGAAGCAAAAGCAGGAAGCTCGAAGGGCACTGTTGACCATTTTGGAATCTCTGCAGTACCTGGCCTCCCAGGGTAACGCACTACGTGGAGGAATCAAACCTGAGACACCTCTTACTGGTGCGTTCAAAGAACATACCTGAGCTGAAGTCAAGGCTTGATCGTACAACCTTCCAATAGGTTTCTCCTCTTGCTGTAAACGAGATGCTTTCAGTCATGTCTCCCCATGTTCTCCGTACATTAGGGAGAGAGATTGAAAGATCTGTGTGCTGTGCGGTAATTGTGGATGAGACCACAGATATCTCTCTAAAGGAACAGGTCTCCTTTTGCTTCCGCATTGTCACAGAAGATCTGTCAGTGGAGGAAAACTTTTTTGGTTTCTATGAAACTCTTTTTTTCATTTTTTTCATTTTGAAGGATGTGCTCCGGCGCTTCAATCTTCCTGTTGACAGGTGCCGTGGCCAGTGCTATGATGGAGCGTCGAACGTTGCTGGTTCTTTGCGTGGGCTACAGGCATTGCTAAAAGAAGAAGAGCCAGGAGCTGTTTACTTTCACTGCTTAGCGCATACTGTGAACTTGGTAGTGCAAGATGTAGCAGCAAATGTAAAGCAATGTCAACATTTTCTAAGTCTCATAGCTGACTTGATCAATTTCATGAGAACGTCACCTAAACGCCTGTCTTGGTTTAAGCAACTTCAAGAGGGACAGGGTGAGGACAAAGTCAGTCTGCGTCAATTTCGTCCTACAAGACGGACTCTTAGAACAGCTTCCCTGCAGTTAGTTGCTTCCAATTACACAGAGCTGATTGATTTCTTTTTGGAGTTCTCATCTCAGGCCAAAGGAGATCCTACGGCAAAAGCAGATGGGTATGCCAGACCTTGCAAACGTTTGATACCTATTTTATGCTTAAATTATTGTTAGTTGTGTTTTCCTGTTTGGAAGCAGTAAATACAGCTCTCCAGAAAACCAGCTTACCCTTCCACCAAGCAGAAGTTAATTTAGCTTCTGCTAAGAACAGTGCATCCAAACTTCATGGTGACTTTGAACCGTTTTGGACCAAAACCACCACTGAAGCAAAACAGTTTGATTTGGACAGTCGCACTCTTCCTAGATTCAGAAAGCCTAGCCATTGCATTGATGGGGGATCTGAGCCGCACCATTTTAAGACGCCTGAGGAGTTCTACAGAAAAACATTCTGTGAGGTCACGGATTCCATTTCAAGTAGTTTGAACTCTCGTTTCTCCTCTGATGTGTGCCAACACCTGAGAAAAATGGAAAAGTTTGCTGTGGGAGAGGATGATAGCGCATATACTGCTGCCTTCTACAAGACAGACTTTGAGGCTGGTCAACTACAATTACATCGAGATATGTTGATAGGCATTGCAAAAATCACAAGGAATTCAACTTTTAGTGTTTCAAGACATGACTGATCTACTGAGTGGGGAACAGGGCAAACATCTGCGCCAGCTCCTCACGGAGATGACAAAGCTGATTAAAACAGTACTTACCATACCTGTGTCATCATGTACATTGGAGAGGTCATTCTCCTGCCTGCGTTGAATTAAAACTTTCTTACGCTCAAGCATGGGACAACCCAGGCTGAACCCTACTGCTCTATTACATGGACACAAACACCTCACTCGGCACATTGATCTAAATCTTGTAGCAAATGAATTCATTGCACGAGCATCAGTAAGACGACATACATTTGCCACTGAATAAATTTAGCAGTCTTCAAACAGTGTTTTAGAACTTGTGTGTTTGTGTAAATAAAACTTGTGTTTGTGTAATTTATACCTCCAATAATCCAAATGGACACTGGCCTTTTTCAGCCCCACAGACATAGTGCTTGCATACAAACAAATCGTTAAATATTTCTTCAGGTTATTTAGTGGAAACTTGCTTTTGTTTAGTGTGTGTATTTTTCTGTTCTATGATTATACTTTCCTGAAAATGTTTTACTGTGGAACACTGATGGGGTGAGAAGAAGAGAGTGGCTTCCTTTACTTCTTCTCACACCTTTTTGTGGGTAGTAATACAGTGCATAATTCTGTTTCAGTCCTGTCTGGCATTTGGGCCTATTTACCTGGCTCCAGTACTATGGAAGAATGACTATTAATATAACGTATGCCCTCTGTTGTTTTAATTAACCTATAGAGCACCTTCATCAACGGTGTTGCCTCTCATTCCTGGAGAGGGTCATTCCAATACCTGGGTATCAATGTGAACGGCGTATGTAAAGTTGATTCTACCTGTACTGAACAGTCCAGCCAGTAGAGTGTTGTGTCTATTGATGAATTCTGTTCCTCAGTTCTCATGTATTCTAGTACCACACTAAGTTTAGAGCAAGAACTATGCAACTTCTTTTCTGGATGGCCAAATAGTACGTAGTTGAACCAAGCCTGCACACTAGAGTTTAGTTTTATGTATGTTAGAAGTTGCTGCAATAGGTGTTGTGCTTGCAGAGTCTCTCCCCTGGAAGTTTTCACTTGTTTGAGAAGCATCAGCCGCTACATCAGCAAAGTGGGTTTTATTTCAGCACCATCTCCAGAATTGCAGTTCAAAATTGACAGAGAAATTACTGCTGTTGTAACCATTTTAATTGGCAAGATGTGACTGCAGCCCTTAGATAAATATCTATTTACTAAACTTAAAAGTAAAAGTAGTGATATTGATTTTTATTTAGATTTAAAAAAAAATAAATCCTAATCAATTCTTTCCCATTCTCTAGGCCCCGCTATAACCTTCAGTTCTAGATGAGGTCCTTGCTGCTGTGCTTTGTTTTTAACCAGTAACAATGAAACACTACACTTACAGCAACATAGTGTTCCAAGTTTACTAAGACAGATACATCGTGTTCCCAATTTACTTAGATGGATACATGGAGAAAATAAACTCCTAGTGTCGTTTAAGTTACAAGTGGCAGAACAATTCAAAACACATAAAAGTGAAGCTGAAGGAATATTGGCTATTAACACTCAAGATAAAGTTTCTGAGTCCATAATTCTCAATGACTGGCCCAACGTTTCGCTACACAAGATCATTCTTTGCAGATACTAGAAACAAACTGCCCGTTCAGTAGTTCATTCGTGATCGCGGTTGCCTAACGTAATAAACCCACAGAGCTCTTCTGTGCTGAAGAAAATCTCAATTCTAAAGCAAAACGGACAAAATATGCCATCTAACTACTTGTGTGTAACTGCTCCGGGGCTTTACCGAGACCTCCCCCTCCCCAGTGAAATGCAGTGGAGCTCCAAATAAACTAGGAGTTTATTTCTCTATGTATCTAGCTTAGTAACTTGGGAACACTATGTTGCTGTAAGTGCAGTGTTTTGTTGTTACTGGTTATATTTACACTGCATTGTTATACCTCTGTTTTGTCTTGTTTTTAACCATGCACACTGGACTCACTCGCATCTGTTGTTGTTTGCTAAAACTGCTATGCTTGTGTGCACTTCGACTCCTTGTGTGCATGTTCTATTCCATTCTCATATTGATGTAGGTGTGCAATTTTAGGGTTGGCTCCGCCTACCATTGAGTTGGCCCTGCCCCTGGGTTTGGCCCCACCCCCAGTATATGCCCTGGCCCCAGCCCCGCCCCCCGGGAAATTTAAAAGTTTACGCCTATTAATCCCACATCTTTCAGCATGTGAACTTCTCTGGGAGCTGTTTGCTAGAGTGAATAATGCATGGACACGCCTTCTCTGCCTCATTTGTATTCCACCCTCTCTCTCGGTTTACAAGCACGATCCACTACAGGTGAGCACTTGCTTATAGCAGTTAGCGCACATGCAAGCCCCATTCTCTTCAATAAGATTTGTGCTTGCACTAGCTGCTCGTGCAGAGGTCAAGCAGCATCCTGCTGGAGGAACACAGCCTAGATCTATTTTAGGATAATAACTAGATTGCTGCTGTGAGTCTTTCTCCCACCTAGTGCCCTGAGGCATGGATCTCTGATGCAGGAACTGCCTTTCCAGCTCAAACTAAAGATCCCAACATTCTGTCTTTGATGGGGGCTGGCACTGGAGGTTGCCGGGGCACAAGGAAGGTACCATTCAAACAGAAGTAGTTACTTCTCAATCTCCCCCTCATGGTCACAACAAACAAGGTAATCCCTCTCTCTTTACTTCAAAGAAAAGGGTTCACACCACAGTTACTCTGATGTAAAAAGAGGAGGGGGGAGACGTTGTAGGCTCGTGTGTCATGGGGTTTAGGAGTGCTGCAGCACGCATGCGATGAACCAGGCAGACACCGCACTCTTAGGACCAGGTCACTAGGCTTTGTTGCTTAGGAACTGGGACAGTGGATCCAGATCTGACCCTGACCAGGAGAACCAGCAACACAGACCCTTCTTGCTAGCCAAGGTGGTTCTGAGGCACTATACAAGATAACTTAAGGCAATAGGATGAGCGAACAGAGAAGGAGACGGTGAGTCAAGAATGTTGATTAAATCTTGGCTTCTTGGGAGGTATGAATGAGCACTGCAGCTGCAGAAACAGTGAGACAAAGGAGGGTGCTCAAGCCAGGGAGGTGCCCATGGCCACTAGAGTTGATTAGGGAGACACTGTGATGGGGATTATGAAGACCAACATACATAACACACCTATAACATACGTGTATATGATGTGAGTGTTTTATGTTCACATTTCATAGCCGTGTCTGGTATCTATCCGCTCAGAATTAATAGGTTAAGACAGCTATGATGAAAACTTGTATATCAATGCTATGTAATTATCATAAGGAGATACTGGGCTACATGTAGACTACAGGTCTAACAAATATGTAAAGGTTAAACATGTATGTAATGTGAAAGCTGAGAACTGGAAATTCACTTCATGCAATGGAGAAATGCAAAGTCATGCCGAATGTGTATTCAGGAAAAGCCCAGACACCTCTGCATACACTAGCCATAGACCATTGAATTGCAAATGGATTTCTTCCTGTGGATGTGACTGAAAGCACAGAGTTGTCTGGTGGGAAAATCAAACAAAGGACCCTGGAAAGGTACTTAATCATTCTATCTCAGGAGGAGTTGGTTGAGATCAGTCTATCTGACCAGCCAGAGAAGGGCTGTACAAAAGGAACTATGAAATAAGGCCTTTTAGGAAACTCTAAAGACTGGTACCCGGCCAAGTTTCCATCACTGGCTGTGACATGAACTGAAATACCCTTAGCCCTGGATAGGGTAAGCCTAAATCAGGAGAATCCAAGTACAAATAGGAATGCGTTATTGGTTATGTTGTTTTGATTTCTGCACTCTTGAGTATAATCTCGTACTGCAGCTTATTCATGATTCATTCATTAAACTTCTTTTAACTGAACTTCATATGGTCCAGCGGAATTGCTAATCCTAACATTGACGGGACACAGTTTTTGGTTAATTCTGTGTTTACAAACACAGACGAACCTAGAGAGAAAGAGTCTGTGCTGGGAAACTCTAGGGCTGAAAAGATGACAAGAAGGTTCCCCTGTTGCAGGCTCAATCAGTTCTAGACAGAGAGAGCAGATCCAGTGAGAGCTGCAAGCCAGAGAAACTGAGCCATAACAGCCTAGAGTGGGGCACTGAGCCCATAATCCTGTGACAGTAATTAAAATAAATCCAAAGACCAGATCATGAGCCCAAAAGACAGCTGCTCTTGGGCCAGATCAACCACACACTAGACATGTCACTACATGAGTTAAGTGAGAGAGATGGCCTACAGGCATTACCTGCCAAGATCCAGGTTCTCTAAGTGGCAGGAAGGGACATTAGAATAGAAACTATTTAAAAGTCCACCAACAGACACAGGAGAGAGAATCAGGTTTCCTTCAGGACTCTGCAACAGCCAAGAAGAAGCAACGTTCAGCCAAGCCCATCTGGCTGAGAAATGGACCCTTAAGCATGAGCTGAAGGGGGGAAGGGATTTAATTTAGGAATATCACAGAGTAATGTAGATTGGCGTTATCTTTCTATTTCTTTTATTTTCTTGCACTAATCTAAATTTTGATTTACAAATTAAAATTATTTCAACTGAGCCGTGTGCGCTGGTGTGATACCTGGCATTGAGTTCTGGGTTCGAGACCCAGACGAACCTTTTCATTCAATTTCTGTGCTTTGAGAAACTCTGGCATACGGGTGACAAGAGAGTAAACCCTTAACAGGTCTGAGGTAGTTCCGGAAGGAGCTGATTCCAGTCGGCACCGTAAGTGGGGAAACTAAGTCATGGCCGGCCCGGAATGGGGCAGAGGAGCTCCATTCCCATCACAGTGGTGAGCTAGTACGTTTCAGCCCTGTTCGAGGACATTGGCTGCTTGTCCTTACAAGGTCTTTCTGCTGGTCTTAACCATTTAAAGAACTGCAGGCTGCATGTCAGAGCACGCCAGCATACGTACTTATTTTCCTACTCCTGAATAACTCCAGGGTAGAGCACTTGACTCGTGAACAATTCAGGTGTAAAAGTTATTTTAAAGTTTAGCTACACTTCAAGTAGGTGTTCATCCAAACATGTCCCAGGGGAAGGCTCAGGGTGATTAAGCAGTGATGCCTCCCTGTTATGTGCAGGCAGGGACCGTGTCTATTTCTATGTTCTGTATAGCGCCAGGTCACATAACTGGCGCTATATAAATGTTTATAATAATAATAATAATAATAATAATGTGCTTGCAGCTCCTTGCAGGCTCAGGTTTAGGAGCAGCCTGTGCAGGATCTCTCTCTCTCTTTACAAGGGGCCTGTCACCCTGGAATGTCTCTCTAGTGGGGTTGCCGCCTCTTTCCGTTTTGACCTTTACACTCCACTTTAGGCCTATGAGCATGTTGGGGTCAAGTCACAAGAGGTAGCAAACCTCCCCAGGAGGTGCTGCTAACATACAAATAATCATGGGATACAGGCTTCTGTTGGCCATCACCTTCAGCCAAGCATCACAGTCTCCCTGGTTGGCTTTTGAAAAAGCTCTCTATTATCCCTAACATATATTTAATACCTGACTAAGGCAATCCCTTTCCCTTCATCCTTTGGTTAGCACACCCAGCACTTTTCTCTCTCTCACATGTCTATCTGGTTGTGTGCCCTCATCTGATACGATGGCACAGCCCCAGCAATGAGAGCAGCTCCGAAGAGCGAGCTACAGCTGCCGAATCAGCAGAAACACACTGGGCTTTGATTGTCTTCTCCCAACGGGAGCAGCTTTTTAAATAGATTTCTTGGACCCCTCATCGTCTAAACAACTTTAAGAACCACTCTTAGGCCTGGCTCTCCCAGGGAGTACCACACCTGCCCAAGCTATGACCGCATGGGCCAACCCTGCAGTCTGTTGGAAGGACAGGCTGCCTTTCGACAAGCACCTCCCCACCCAGTATACATGTGGCAGGGCACCCATAGGCTACCACGGAACATGTATAGTTGGTGGGTGCGGAGGTGCTTGTCTAAAAGCAGCTAGAAACCAGGGTAGCCACCTTCGCTCATTTTTATACCTGACACTTCCATTTTGGCCTATGGGAGTGTCAGGTAAAAAACCATCCCAGGTGGCCAGGCCACCAGAAACCAGCAAGGGGGCAAGTGAGACAGGTCCCTCCCCCCAGCAGCAAAGAGTCAGACCTTCCTTAACGTCTCACCTGGACAGGTTGCTCCTATAAGGCTTGCCACCAATGCAAATTTTTAAGAAACACTTATGAAAAATACATGTTGCAGGGCCCTGCATTGGCACCTTTTTCCCCCCTTAGCTGTTCTCACCCCCCCGGGCCAATTGCTTCCGCTCTCAAGGCTGGCAATGGCTACACCCCATCAGTCAGGATTCCACACCTCTCTTGGAACAAGGCTAAACAGGTGCTCCTGCCACTTCGCAGCTTTATGAATGGATCCTGTCCACCCCCCACCCCTTGTCCATTCTTGATTGTAAGCCCCTTGGGGCAAGGACCTGTCTCTATGATCATGACAGATCAGGATCATCACATTGCTTGTGCTATAATAATACTAATAATCACATGAAAAATAGGAGCAAACCTAAGCATAGCAGGGAAAGAGCCAAGAAGGCAGCCTGCGTTGTCAGCCTGTAACCCCTTTGCACTTCTCTCCTGCAGGGCAGGGAACCGGTGTCCTCTTTGCCCCTTGTTTTGCTGTTCTTTGATTTATTTGCATTGATGATTCCCGTAACCTCAGGAGAGAACAATGGAGACAAAGGTGGCTGAGCCACACCCT
Source organism: Sphenodon punctatus (assembly GCA_003113815.1). Taxonomy (NCBI): domain Eukaryota; kingdom Metazoa; phylum Chordata; class Lepidosauria; order Sphenodontia; family Sphenodontidae; genus Sphenodon; species Sphenodon punctatus. The sequence goes on from QEPC01000412.1 coordinate 3,274,944, forward strand.
ATCTGCCCTCCGGACCAGGAAGGAAAGCAGGGAGCTGATAGAATCTCTGCATTTCCTTTTCTGTTGCTGCTATTCTAAAGCTGCCCCGCCCACTGCCCGTCACCCACATCCTGGGGAATCGGCTGCTCTTCAGGCACCAGGTATGTGACCCTAGGGTTGCCCCTTAGGCAAATTTCTAAGGAACACTTATGAAAAATACATGTTGCAAAGCCCTGCAACATGCATTTTTCATAAGTGTTCCTTAGAAATGTGCCTAGGGGGCAACCCTAGATCCAGGGCCTTCATGGCCACCTCTCTTCCTCGCTCAAGACCTATTCGGGCGTTCAAGCTTGTAGAGCCTCGTGCCTGTGCGCCACCACCGCAGCCGCTGTAAATTGTCCCAGCGTGCACTAGGCTGCACGGGCGTGATTTCTGAACAGCAGGGCTGATTCAGCTCTCGGCAACCTCTTGAGCCAACACACCGGCTTGGTGGGGCTAGCTCTGTCCAGGCATCTTACACTCTCTGTCCCAATCCGGCCTACCAGTCCAGCTCTGCCAAGGTACTTGGTGCCCTCCCGCTAGCCATATTCCCACATTTGAGGCTCTCCTCATGCACTTTAGCTCTGCCCCACACCCCCTGCTGTTCACTCCTGAGCAGACAATTGCATCGGACTGAGGGGGGGGAGGCAGTCTCTTGCACTCCCTTCCCCTGTAAGGAACAGATCCACCAGTTTTTATTCCAGACAAAACAATCCTAACCAGTTTCGCTTTTTCCTTAGCTGCTCCCACCCGCCTAGGCCAATTGCTGCTCCTTTCAAGACCGGCAATGGCTCCCCTGCATCCTAAGGCCACAGCAGCAGCTAACAGCTAAAGTGTACAGCACTCGCAGGGGGATGCATTGGTTCCTCCGACATCTGGCTGTGATCCCTACGCCAGAGTCCAGGGCAGGCAGGAGAACAACTGCACAATGTTCTGATCTACTGCATCCTTGGTGCTGCGGCAAATAGGGGATGACAAGGTAAGAAGTTTACTTGTGGCCCCAGCTACTAAACCTTGAGCCTGCTCCCAGGTTCAGCAGTGCTGGGAAAGGCTCTCAGCAGGGCACACCAGGGCCTGCTGAGCAAGCTGCAAAGGGAAGAGGGAGAATACTGACAATGCCTCCCGATCAATCTCGACAGGCCCATTTGCTTAATCCATCTGCTCTGGGATAAGAAACCCAGCTGTGGTTTCCTGTAACTTTGCCACAACTGTTAATTTACTTGCTACTTAAAGCAGTTGTGCCGGTCAGAATGAATGATTACAGCGCTGGCTGCACACACCCCGCTGGACTGCAGCTGAGCGGGTAATGGGCAGATATTGGGAATGGCCTGGTCCCTCAGATAAACCTGCAATAGGGGTTTATGCCCAGAAAAGCAGAGCACCATGCAATAGCATTTCCCCAGCTTCTGATGCTCAGCCTGGGGGCTGCCTGAACCCTGCAATCGAACATCTTGGTTCAGAAAGATGTGAGCTATCCTTACGGAGTATTCTAGGCTGCACTACTAAAACTCTAGAGTAGCCCTTTGACTCCCTCGGGATTGCTGCAGAGTGTTAAGGACTGGGGCAGCCCCAGGACAGCCACCTATGCTCTACTGGCTTCCACCTCCCTCCCTCCGGCCACGGTGAAAATGAGTACGAGCTCCAAGGGCCACACGGAGGTTGGGGGCAGGGGTGCGCTCAGGAAAGAGAGGGTCTGTCCATGACTCCAGCATCTCTGCTCTCTCCGGGTGTTTTTAGACAAGCACCTCCCCCCCCCCATACATGTTGCTTGGAGCAGGGCCACAGTGGTGCCCTCTGCAGCCCTGCAACATGCAGGATGGGTGGGTGACATCCTGGAACTGGAAAGGGGCCAAATTAAAGCCAGGTCTGAGGTTCCTGGCCAGATATGCAAACTAGGAGACATGAGTAATACAGGTTGCAGGGCTGCATTGGAGCGACTGCAGCCCTGCAACCTGTATTTCTCATGTCTCCTAGTTTGCATATCTGGCCACCCTAGCCCGTTGATCTCCTCCTGCTCTGCAAGCCCAGATGATGGTCTATGTATGGGTCGAGGCTATGCTCACATGGACCCCGTAGGCCTTGCCTGTTGTCGCTTCCTACATTATGGATCCAGACCCATAACACATGCAGAATTGTCCCATCCCCTAGTAATGGGTGGCCAGATATGGACATTTATAAGAAATACAGGTTGTAGGGCTGCATTGGCAACCTGTATTTCTCATGTGTCCTCTCAAATGGGCATAGCTGGCCACCCTACTGCAAGTACCCCCAAATAATGCATCCAAATTTCTCCCATTCCCTAGTGCATGCGCAGCTACCTCCCCCATAACCTATACAGCTGCAGGTCCCCCCAGTCCTAATGTTTGCAGAATTCAATCGCCACCTCCATCCTCCTGCATGAACGATTCTCCCGCCTGGATCTGGGGCAGGATAGCAACCGCAAAAGCCCATAGGAGACTACTGCCACCACCAAGATGGCGCTTCCCCACGCCCTCCTTCCTACTATCATATAAAGGCTGCCCCTACCAAGATGGCGCCTCTCTACGCTCTCCTTCCCGCTGTGATGTAATTCTGCCCCTACCAAGATGGCGCCCTCCCCGCTCTCCTTCCTCTGCCACTACCAAGATGGCGGCCAGGGAGAGAAGGCGGGGCCTGGCGGAGGCTCTTACCCAATGGCTGTGTCGCAGTCAGCCAATGGGCGCGCTGGGCGGGCTGGTTGTATGATGGCGGCTGCGGCCGGCTCGCGCGCCTGCTGAGAAGAAGGTGTCGCCTGTTGATTCCTGAGGCGTCTCATCATGTCGGGCAGGAGCCGGGCACTCTACGAGCTGTTGGGTAGGTGGCCGCTCCGCGGAGACCCCCCCACCCCGGCCTTCCTGTCAGGCACAGCGCCACCCCAAACCCGAATCGAGAGCGTTCACACGGGAGGGTGGCTAATCCGGATTAACATTAGGGGGTTAATGTGGAGTCACTGCCACTCCCTCGAGCCCTTGTAAACCCGAGAATGCCTGTCCCTGGGACCCTGGATTAGGGAACCCAGCAGGGCAACTTCCTTGGGCAGGCAAGAGGGAAGCTAATCCGGATTAATGCCTCCCCTATGGGGAGAAGGCACAAGGGTCTGTCTCTGGTTTTGGAAACTTCTACATTTCCTGGCAAATGGGGGGGGGGGGGG
>QEPC01000412.1:3279309-3317860 GCA_003113815.1 Sphenodon punctatus
CCCCCCATGCCTGGAACTCCCTCCCTACCCACATCCGCCTTGCCCCCTCCCTCCGCTCCTTCAAATCCCTCCTCAAAACCCACTTTTTCCTCGCCGCCTTTCCCAATGCCTGCTAGACGTTCCCATATACCTACTGTCTGTCCTCCTCTGCAGACTGCTGCAACCAACCTGATTGTAACCAAGCCAAGCACACGCACCTGAGACTTCGTGTCCGCCTGAATGTTTGTCTGTCTTCTCCCCTGTCTCTCCCACTGTCCCCTCTCCCTGTCTCCCCCTCTTTGTCTTTTAGATTGTAAGCCACAGGCAGGGACCGCGTCTATTTCTATGTTCTGTACAGCACCAGGTCACATGACTGGCGCTATATAAATGTTTATAATAATAATAACAAATAAATAACAAAAAAATGGAAGATTTTCTGGGCAAAAAGCTCAACTTTCTTTGTTTTTGTTTTAAATTCTAGCAGGAAGAGTCGCAAAGCGGAAATGCCAGCCTGAACACAGTCAGCAGCTACAGGCGGCGTCTGTTTACCTTCTGAGTTGCCATCAGAACTTGAATGACCTCTTGCTGGAGGTAAGGTTTGAACTGCAGGCCCGCATTCTGGGGGTGTACAGGATTCGGCTGAGATTGCCTTCTGTATAAGTCCTTGGCATAGCTTTGAACCGAGCAGCTCGTACATGTGTTTAACTTTTCAATAAACAAAAATGCAGTAAATGAGACTTTGAAATGAGATTTTTAAAAAATAAATACATTTTTCTTACTATCCTACCTTCAGGACTCTTTGTGGCCTAGGTCCCCCCAATCTCTCTGCCCTTGTTTCCTGGTTATGTTCCTACCCAAAACTTCACTCCTGCCTCTGCCACCATTTGCCCACCCCAGAGTCTTCTGTTCTTTGCCCCTTCTCCCGTGCTGTCCCCTCGTTCCTTCATGAACACAACACTCCGCCCTCCCTCCCAAGTGCCTAGCTCCTCAACTTCATAAGTTGCTTATGGATATTTCTCCTTATATTGTCTTACCTTTCAGAAACTCACCGCCTCCACCCTGTAACTAAACTAAGCTAAGCATGCGTACCTGCCCCTTCCCATATTCATGACTCTATCCCTGTCTCTCCCTTGTTCCTCCTAGGTCGCAAGTCCCTTGCGTCAGGGGCTTGCTCTAATTATGACTGTTCTGTTCCAGACACGTTGCTGGATGGGTCTAAGTAGTAAGAGCAAAGGGTTACATGGAGCATAATTGAGCTCTGTAATATGGTAGTAAACTACTGTTCTCGCTGGGATCAGAATGGGTTCAGTCTATTGTGAACCTAATCAGAAACCTCTGGAGATCAACTTTCCTCTTAATTGGCACTCATTATTTCATCATGTGACTGCCCTTGAAATGTGTCTCTAGTGGTATACGGATGCACGTGTGCATGCATTTGGATGCTCTGCCAAGTTTCTGACTCCCTGTTTGTCAATTTGCCTCCCATTAGAGAGCATTTCTTTGCTTTGGGGGACGTATATTACAGTCTGGGTGTTCCCCATACTTTATTTTCCCCTGAAATCTGTTCTGCTCACATTTTTGGAGTCCTATTTTACTATCTTGGTTTGAGATGAGCTTTGAGTCTTTCTCTAGCTTCTACAACTTCTGCTGTTTCAATGTTTAATATTAGCTGAATAGAGCACTGCAACTGGCAGGTGCTGTACTAAGGTGATATGTATTTTTATATATGAACCGTTACCATTTAAGACAGTTACTTGTTTTGATTCTAGGTGGACAGTTCACCATGCAAAAAACCGTTGTGTTCCAACAAACCGACCATGGGGAGCAGTCAAGAGACTCCAGATTCGTTTATAGGTGGGTTGAGAGCATGTTTACCCAGAGAACTAGGTGGAAATTAAATTTGTTTGGCTCACTGAATTGTTTCCTGTCTGGTGCCTCTAATTTCCTGGTCTGTCTGTCATCAGTCCAATGGCTTCCTCTTCTCTGGAAAAAATGATTTGGTTGTGAGGGTGTATTGAGCTGCCCTCTTTCCTCTCAGGGAAGCAGCGAGGCACCTTTAGAATAAATCGATGGGTATGTTTGGGAGCACCCAACTGCTCCTGATCACATTGCAAAGCGTATCTTCTGTCTGTTGCTTCCCTGTCAGCCAGGTGCTTAAACGCTTTCAGGCATCTCTCCTCATGGTGAGAGTGCTTTAAGTCCTAACATTTAGGCTCTATTCTGCCCTAGTAACAAACCAGTGCCCAATTTTTGTAACAATAGCAAGACAAGGTTAGCACTCTGCTGAGAAAATATTGTATCTGTTGGTAGCTTCCGCTGCAGGTTCATTAGTCTTGTAGGGGAAGCTCAGAAGATTTGGAATCTTTAAAAGCAGGTTGGATGAATCAGGTTCTTGCACCAAACTATGTCTTTTAATTGAGAGCTTTTTTTTAAAACAAGCCTTACTATCTGACAGGTAAGGTCCACTGACATCTGAGAATCTTGATGATTTTCCAATTTGTCACCCTGAGAAATGCAAACAGTGGCTCTAAAGTTACTTAGCAAGGACTTTCCATCTTTAAAGCCTTTCCAACGTACCTTTGTGGTTGAGCTAGCGAGGGTGACTTGGTCAAGGCCCAGACAGGATAGTGGTTAAAGCCAGGATTAGAACTCTGGCCCGCCTTGTCTTCCCCCTCTCATGCTCGGAACGCCTCTTTCTCTTCTTGCTCTTGGTGTTCTAGTCTCTGCTCTGCAGGAGCAGGCCTCCAGGCTCGGGGTGCCATTGGGAATCTTGTCAGCCAGAACTGCCGCCACCAATATTGAGAAGATTTCCCTGGTTTCTGCGGAGTCCAGACAAGCAGTACTGCTGAACGTGGAGAAGAGGGTAAGGGGCAAATGGTATTCTAATGGCCACAAAGATTAATAAGATTAGGAGAGAGGTGAACAGCACAGAATAAAATTAGTTCCTAAAGTCTCTGTTTTCCATAGATACGCATGTAGTCTCTGACAAGGCAGGAGAAAACAATAATTAACAAAAAATACTGGTGGTTTGCATCCCTATTTTATGCCATGCTTAAGAATTTAGGAACCTAATGCTGTATTTCCGACTGTAAGCCCAGTGGGCAGGGACCTGTCTCTAATTATAACAATTGTAATGTGCCGGGTACACTGCTGGTGCTATATAAATGCTGAATAATAATAATAATAATTAATAATTCATAAATAAACAGGGAAGATGCCGAGTTAACAATTCTGGGAAGGATGTCCTCTGGGAGAGTAATAGCAATGCAAGCTTCCTGAACACTGCTGTTCTTCGGTCAGTGGCTTCCTGCGCGTCTGAAGAGTGCTGGATTCGAATATGCAGCCTAAAGGAGCTAGGTTTCCTCACTGATCTGAGCTGCACAAAACGCAATCAAAAGGAAAATCCGTGAGGCCCTTGCAGAAGTGTGTAGTGTTTCTAGAGCCAATTTTTATTTTCTCCGTTTTATGTTTTTTGGGGGTCGATTCCAGAAGAAATTGTCTTGCTTGCTGGAGACTGTCAAGGATTTATTAGCATGCAACGCCTTTTGCCGCTTGCTCTTCTGCCAGGAAATGTGGAAAATGCAGGTAAGAACTCTGCAGCCCAAGTGGTGGCTCAATGTGGGCTTATGAAACAGGACTAGTCTCACTGTGTTCTCCATGAAAGCTAAAAGCATCTCTCCAGTGGGCTAGAGAACCCAATAGCCTGACTACGCTCCCATGACGGACAAATGGCCTGTGACACCATAAGCTTGTAGCCTGTTAGGCTTATTTACTGACGAACTGTGGCCAACTTGGATCTCCCTGGCCCTTTTGAGACTTTAAAATAATTCCGATTTAAACAGCCCTATCAACCTTCAATTCAGCTGTGAGCAATCCGATGGGGGTATAGCTAATTGAACAAGGGCAACATGTATTTTTAACATCTGCTCCCTACTCCCACCCTCCCAAAATAATAGTGATTCTGTATTGACAGCACCGCATCAGGTGGGCAAGAGAAGGGTTGGGTATAGGAAAGTCCAGTTGGTTTTTGTTTTTTTTAAATATAGTGTTGGCACTTTTGCAGCTAAGACAGAGCACAAACCAGATAGGGCTTGATGGAAAAGACTTATTTAAGAGCAATGGCTGATTCCTGTGTAGGCGTATTGTATTCTTAATGGGGGACTTTTGGGATACATGAAAACAGGAAGGCTTTTGGCCTACTCCACTTGCCTTGGGGGCGTGCTGGTATTCTGCATAAATCAGGCTCCTGGCAGAGAACTATTAATGATCAATAACCATTTGCGTTAGATTTACCACGTTATGGAGTTTCCATTGTTTTAATACACTTGACTGCTTAAAAGTCTTGCCAAGGGGAAAAAGGGCAGATCAGCAATTAGCAGTGACTGATTTTTGGCTTTTGGCAGGGAAAGTGGGTGTGAGTTATTCTTTAACAAGCACAAAAATTCACATGGGGGGAGGTGGGCAGCACCCCCTCCCCCCTTCCCGGGCTGGTAAAATGCAGTTAATAGCAGTGGCCCTCAACCCCTAAGTGTGCATCCACCCTGATTTGTAGTGACCATCTCTAATATTAGTTTGCCCTTTATGGCCTATTCAGCACCCAGCAGTTTTACGGACACTGCCGAGTGCCGATTGTCTGAATCACAGAAGTCACAACCCTATCGATCTGCTGCCCCATTTTCTGTTCCCACATTCGGCACACAATCCTCACTCCCCTGTTCCAGATCTGAACTGGGGACGGGAGCTGGCAGACTGTCTTGTCACTGGTTCCTTGAGGGGGTCCATTTACCCCTTGGTTGGACATCAAGGCGGCAGTCCACCAACCATTTACTCCCATAGGGCTTCAGTGAGGCTACTCTGGAGTAAATGGCTGGTTGGATCGCGGCCTTAATCAAGATTCACTCCGGGTGAAAGAGGAGGGCGTAACCTGAATGTTTTAGGACTCTGAATCACGTCTAGTTCTAAAATTTCTATTTCTCATTTGGGGAGAAGGGAATAAGTCTTCAGTAGCTCTTGCTGCTTGGTATTTCATATCGTTCTACTGCGACAATGATCTACTCCTCCTCATCCTTTCTATCCCGCTACTAGGCGGGTACAGCGCTTTACAGTTGCAGATTTTCAAACACAGGTCCCTGCCTCGGTGGGTTTACAATCTAAGATGGACACGGGTGAGGGGAACACAGGGATGGACAGAGAGACACACACACACATTCCCATTTTGTGATCCGAGGTAGACTTTCTACACTCCCTTTCTCTCAAGCTTTTTCAGTGGAAAGTGTGATCCCATAAAGCATGACCCAGTGTGACTGTGATCCTGCAAAGGTGGTGCAGGTGCCGACCAATAGGACTGCGTAGGGGAACGGAGCTAGACATTGGCAAGTCTTGCAGGTCTGGGACTTCTGCGCTGATTATAGCATTCTCACCCTTAGAGTCTCCCGGTGTTGGAAGTGTCGTGGCGCTTGCACCAAAGCAACATTGTAAGCCTGGAGGAGCTGCTAGAGAGGTAATTAGAGATTGAAACTTTGCAGATGTTTTGTAATCTCTCAAAGCCTATTGGAAGCTTAATCTGGGATTAGTCGGCATTCAGGACTAAGGCTTTCTGTGGAAGCTGTTATTCTGCCAATAAAAGAGTAAAGTTGGGCTTGAGCAGAGCTCCGGTCATGCAGCCTTTGCAAGGCAGGTATTGCAGCAAGCTTTGGGAAAGTTTTTTGCCCCATGCTAGACATTGCTTTACCACAGCAGTTTTGTTGATGGAGGGTAAGAGTTGCTAAAATGATTGTGATTTCCAAGAAAAGTTTTCACCCAGACTGAAAGAGCCCTATGCAAAGCTCTCATCGCCCTGAGATCCTGCAACTACAGTTCCTATTAGAGTGTTGTGTAATCCTGCACAAGCTCCTAGGCTTCACCTATAAAACTCTTCACAACCTTGCTCCCCCCTATCTCTGTGCGAATTTCCCTCCGTACTCCAGTCCATGAACTCCGCTCCTCCTTTGTCCCCTGTCTCGCCCTCCCATGCCTCCCCTGCTCCCCTAACCGCCTTCGTCCCTTCTCCCTAGCTGCCCCCCACGCCTGGAACTCCTTCCCTGCCCACATCCACCTCGACTCCTCCCTTTGTACCTTCAAATCTCTCCTCAAGACCCACCTCTTCCACTCTGGCCTCTCTGACTCCTCGCTCCCCTCACCTAACTCTTGCTGATACCCTCCGTCGTGTACAATCTGTTACCTGAGGTCTGCGTACTCCTATCCTCACGCCATGGACCAGCCAGCCATCATTCTAAATGTAGCCAAGCATGTGCACCTGTGTCCTCGCATCTTCATGAATGTTACACCCCATGTCTCTCCCTCAGTTCCCCTTCCTTCGTCCCCCCCCGCCCCCCGGTCTCTCAGATTGTAAGCCTTAGGGCAGGGACCGTGTCTATTCCATTACTTTGTAAAGAGCCAGGTAGATTGCTGGCACTATATAAATGCCTGCTAATAATAATAGTTAAATTCTTGCACGGGATTTGATCTTGACCGTTCTTGCACTATGGCAGATAATGGTTTTACATTCTTGGTAACTTTTATGCTGAGTGAGGAGGTTAAAGAGATCTCTTAGTTTTCCTGGTATCACTTGACTCTTCTATTTCCGGTGCGATTATGGGGTAACTGCAGGCTCTTACGAGAACCTTGAAAAAGCTAGCAAGTGGCTCTGAAGGAGAGGCATACGCAACAATCCATCAAAGTAAAAAATAAAATTCGAGCACAGTTCCTTATGGAAATACTGTAATGAGGGAAATAAGAAACCGTTTAACCTCAGATTTCAGGATTCGTTTGTTTCCTGGGAGCTTGTTCATTCCAAAATACTCACATAAAACCTATAGCACTGTCAGCTGGCAGGACTTTAATAATTAAGCATCAGACTGACAAAGGGTGGGCCACAGAAGCGCCTCTGCCTCCTCCTGAATCTGAAGGCTCGGTGGAGAGAGAACCATTCACTGAAAAGACTTTTGTTGTGTCTCCGTAGTCATTCGGACACTCCCACCGTGGTGGCGTGGCTCTGTGACAGCCTCTGTCTCCTGTGCAAGCAGATGGACGGTTCTTCCCAGGATGCCGAGCTCCTTGGGCTCATTCTGTCAGGCAAGCCATTGGCATTTGAAACCTTAGAGCTTTCAGCGTGGGAGATGATTCCTGCCCCCAAACTGAGTGATTTCCATAGAGATGTGGCCAGTGCCCTTCCTTGGCCTCCTCCTTGCTATTCCATTTGGCTTTTCTATAATCGCCAAATTGATGTTGCTTTATGTTGCTATTCTAGCACATACTGGTTCCCTGGAAGCTGGGTGTATCGACCCTTCCAATCTGTTTAAGGAACAAGTCAAAGGAGTTCATGTTTAAATGCTTTGCAAAAAAAAGTCTAACCAGGTTTATGCTGGAATTTAGTGGTATTTAATGCACAATTCTGTGACATGTCAGTCAACGAATTGCTGTATATATTTATATTTTCTCTCTCAGTTCTCATATGGTACCAGATACCTCAATAATAGGCCTCCTTCAGCATATAAAATAGCTTCACCTTGTGTAATGGACAACATTTTGAAAGCTCCATTCCTATTAAAAAAAAAAAAGGTTGAGGGCGTGATTCTCCTGTGACTTAGTTCAGGGGCTAGTCTTCCTACCTACATAAATATTATTGAGGTGAATGGGACTCCTGCTGCCCCAGCGGGTTAGCACTAATTGGCAATGAAGGTAAAATAGAAGGTTAAAGCCGTTGTACTTGATTTGCAGACCTTGTGATCGTGCTCCTTCAGAACGGGTTCCCACAAACCTCCAGTTCAAGAAAGAAGCTGGAATCCCAGAAAATCTCCCAAGTAAGAGAATAATAGAATTGCTTATTGTTTTCTAATAAACCTGGATGGCGCGATATGTGTATGACAATCTCTAGTCGGAGGAATAAGTCCCAGGCACTGCCATACAGAACTCGCAGTCTAATACAGGGCAGTAGTTCATGCGGAGGCAAAGGGTGAAGACACCAGTGCAGAATTTTTCAATCCTAAAATAGTTTCTGCAGCTTGGTGTCTCTCTGAAAATCCATTTGCTTTGTGATGTGGGCTCCAGGGTGCCGAGCTGTCCTGTTAATTCTCGAGGCCACCATTTTCTTGGAGACTCGGCTTCCTTGCTGTGCAGCCTAGAATGCTCTGGATTGCAGAATGAACCCTGAGCGATCTTGTCTAATTTGGTTGTATTTACACCTCCAATGGCTTGCTGTTTACAGCTAATCTTTAAATTAGAAGCTTTCAGAGCAGTTGAGCTTTTGTGCCAATTTGCTTTTATCTGAACATCTTTGCAGCCCTTTTAAAAACACTGAATGGTCTTCATTTGCTTGTTTGATACAGATCTCCTGTGCGGTCCTACAAAGGATGTTGGCATGTAAGTGGCAGCTAAATTGAAAAAAGCCCTGAGTTGTAATTATACTCTACTAGAAACACTTCCATGTCTTCCAGCAAAAATTTCTGAGGGATGGCGTTCTCCAAGGCTGGACTTCCTTGTTGTTTAAATAGCTAGCGATACACAACTTCTAAACAGAAAGGGGGGTGGGGAGAGCTACTGATTAGGAGTTATGTGAAATACTGTGCAACTCTGAGCAGTAGTTTGAACCTTAATTGTGTTTCCTGGCCAGCCACGCTGTGGTGAAGCCTATGGAGCAAGCTAACCCCGTGCCATCTATCGGGAGCCAAGAATGAAACGGCATAAACTAGAGTGGTTCAACAGTGTGTGCCTCTTGGTGGGTAGCTCTGGTGTTGATGTTTAGCACACATGCGAGCTCCATTCATTTTTATGGGAATGGTGTCCGTGCTAAGTGTTAGTACCAGTGCTACCTGCTTTGAAGGATCGTGCCCCTGTCTTCCAGTTGCACGTCCCACTGACTTGTGCCCATAAATATGTGCTCCACTTGGCTTGGGCTGTTCCAATCATGCAGCTTTTGAGAGTCGTAGGATAGCAATGTGTGGATTTGCATTGTAAATCACAATGCACAAAAGTACCAAGCACATGCAGACTATCCTCCTCCTCATTTACCTCTCTGCAGAATGAGCATCACCCAGGACTCTTTACCTAAAGCCTACCCTGTGGCGTTTCTTCTAGGTATCGGTGGCCCCTCTGGTTTCTCAGTGGCGTGCACTAGAACTGTATACAGTCCCTACGGGGCCTTCTCAAAACAGGGGAATGATAAGAGGCTTAATGCAACTCTTCACTTTGCAAATGTAACTTAATTGATGTCTCTGGGTCACTGCTGCTGGACTCTTTTCCCTTCAGTGATTATTCTGCTGCCTGAGAGCAGATTTAGCCTTTCACAATCTGGCATGTTTATCCAGAGTAACATCATGCTCAACAAGGTCAGACACTTGGCTGAAATCTCCTTGCCTCCCATCAATCAGCCTAAGGCAGAAAGGAGAGCATTCTGCTTTATTTGAAACCAGAGCGAGGGCTCAATTTCTGTGCAAGGAAGTGGGAGGAGGTGGCGGCGCCTAAGCCCTTTCTATGGTTTTTTTTTTCCCCTTCAGGGAGGGAGAGTATGAATCAATAAATACTGCAGCCTAGCAGCTGAGGGGCAAGCATGGGACAAGGTTGTTTCCCGCGTTTCACTATTTCCCCCTTTTTAAAATGGCTCGCAGGTGACTCTCCTAATTAAAACATGCTTCCTTTAAAAGGTAGATTTCCTTTGTTGATTTCCTCCACTAAATTTTAGACCTCTGAAGATGGGAGGAGCGATAAATCAAGGAGTTTCTCCCATTATGTTCACGAGGCACTCACCCTTTCTCTGAGTATCGCAGTGTGGCAGGCTGTCTCGTTGCCCAGAGCTGATGCCGCACTCTGTCCCCATCAGCAGCGAGTGCTGTAAGCCTACCCTTCACAAGAACGCTTGGCAAACTTCACATGATAACCTCCTGGAGCTAGCACTGGGCATGCTGAGTTCACGTGCACTCTTCTGCTTGATGAGGACAGTTCGTCATCCCTTCTTTGAACTATATCCATATGGGCTGACTGTCTTCTCTAGGACGCTGCACAGGCAGAAGAGTCTGTGCTAGCAGGTCATTCTGCAGAACGGAAGGCCATGCTTAGCAAACTATTCATTTTAACTTGTGAATATTTAAATGGTTTAACTACTAGCAGATGCTGTTGTGGGGGAGCCCTTTAAAGTGGTTCAAGGTCAGAGCGAATAGTTTTCAAGCTTCTACATTTGTCACATTTTCCTAAGACCTGAATGTTGATGAATGGTTCCTGCCGCTCATTTCCCTAATGGGGTCACCTCGTTAAAAGAGGTGCAGGACACTTTTTCTAATTGCTCCTTCCATGTTCAATGACGCTGTTGTTTTTTTCCAGCCTTCCTCTGAGTTCTGCTTTTGTGCTTGTGTTTTTTGGGGGGAAATTAGGGGTGCTTGATGCTGTGGCTAAAGAGAAGGAGGAAGGAGCTCCTGCCCCCCAGGCTGTGAAATTCTGGTGAGCCATCATCTCTTGCTGCGTATTGTTGATGTGTGCACATTTTCTGGATAGAGAGAAGTTCCTCAAGTGAGCCGCATCTTAACCATGTTTCCAAAGGAATTAGAGCGATTTTTAGCATTTCCTTTCTTTGTCAAAACCATATGCAAATTGTAGGAAAGTAACATAACCTAGTCAAGCCTATTTTGGCATCAAATGTCCACATTATCCCCTCTCCTGTGTTCTTGGTCTGCTAACTTCCTCTAGCAGTCATTACCCTTCTGCTTCTGATCTGCTCATTAAGCTCATGACTTTCCTATTTCCCACTGCAATGAATCCTGTGTTACTCCTGTTTCCAATCAGCGTGTATACTCCCATCCCTTTTACTGATCTACATCAAATCATAGCGTTTGGAGGAGCCTTGGGTCTCCTCTGGGCCAGGGTACCCTATACCTACAGATAGAGGCTTACCCTGGGCGTCTGTCCTGTTCTGTGCTACGGTGTCAAGCTGATGGTTTGATAAGTAGAGTAACTCTCTTTGTACATGTCACTTAGAGTAAACATGGAGCTTTTTTATTTTGGCAGTTTAGTGATAAGCACAGGACAAATTAGAGGCATTAACTGTAAATCCAGAGGCGGTGACTCATTGTTCTCAACACTTTATTATCTTCCTTTTGTAGGCTAAATATATTCAGCGTGACAACGAACAAAAGCAAAGTTGCTCAAGATTCTCTGCAGCAGTTTTTCATTCACACTTTGACCCAGATTCTGACCTACAGCCCTCTGCTGAAAGGTAGGAGTGGCGGAAGGGGAGGCTGCCTCTTCACTCTGGTGATGTGACCCTAAAGGGTGTGCTTGACACGGGGTGTTTTTCGACACGTGCCTCCCCGCCCATCATGCACGTTGCATGGCCCTGCAATCTGCATGGCGGGTGGGTAATGGGTGGGGAGGTGCTTGTCTAAAAACACCCATTGTGCTACTTGTGTGATGGTTGTGTATCGGCTGCTGGGGTGGAGTGAAGGCTTGCGCATCTCCCATGGTGTCTCTTGTAGATTGTGGCTTTTCCGGCCAGTAGAACGCCGGGGGAAGGATCTGCATCAGCCTGTAGACCAGCAACCCCTGACCACGAGTTGGCAGCTTACCAACGGGTCTAGTTACCGCTTGTCACCCTGTGTTAAGCAGAGAATTCTATTTTATACGCACCATCCAGTGGCCTACCGATAGGGGGGGTGACGCATCCAGGGGGTCTGTGTTGGAGCTGGCTGCACTCCTTCAGGCAGCGCGCAGGGCAGGCTGCCGCCAGTAGAGGAGACTGGCTGCTGGCATGTACGGCTCTGTGGCTGGCGCCCAGCACCAGGCTTCAGTTAGCCTCCGAGCCCCTGCTCCAGCGAGCCCTGTCCCTCCAGCTGGGCTCCGGACTAACGCATGCTTGAACCAAGTGAAAGGCTTTAGCAGCAGGAGGGAGGGAGGGAGTCGCCACTCTTGTCCTGGGCCCCTCGCGGGGAGTTGCAGACGCTCGGCAAGTCTGGCTGGAGGTTGAGTCATTGACCGCGATCCAGTGCCGTGCGGATCGCTATGCAGAGCCGTGCGCAGCATCGAGTGCCAGCAACGTGGCCCCACGTGGGTTGTGCGCACACGCACACAGTTCCATGCAGGATCCACACAGCATTGGATTGGGGGCCGCTGTCTGGATGCCAGGGTAGGGGAAGGTTTCTCTAATACTTCGGTTTCCAACACTACTTTTCCTTCCTCTCTGAATGCAGTTTCTGATGCCATTAACCTGCAGAGAGAGTGGAGTTTTGCAAGAAGCAGCTTGTTGCTCACCACCCTGTATCGCAGAGTAAGCTTCCCTCCCATGTTCTGCAAAGAGAACATTCCCTCATCTTTGCATATCATGTATTTCTGAAAACCTGCTGCTTAGGGTATTAAAATCACTTTAACAATGCATTGTTTATCTCCAGTAACAATACTTACATGATCTTCTCACACTATCTGTAACCGAGACTAGACTTAAGATAGGACTTGTTGGAAACAGTGGATTTCTGCTACAGAATCTGGACCAGTGTCTGGTAGCTGTCGGTAAAGGCGTGAGAGAAAGGAAATGTCGCTGTGAGGCTGTATTTATGTCAGGAGCTTTGTAAAACTAAGGGTGGGTAAAGGAAGGCGGACAAGGATGAAAAAAATCCCAGGGTTTAGCAACAATAATAAAAAAAACAACAACGAAACAGCCCCAAAACTAAGGAGTAGAAAAATCTTGGCTCCTTCTCTGTTAAAGGGCCAGCACTGTTCTGATTGTAATGAGGGGAATCTTGTTTCAGCAGGTACATGATTGCAGCAGACGAAACACCGGGGGGGGGGGAGGGGAAGCAGGTGTGTTGGACACACACACGTAGCTTTGCCACAAAATCAGACCGAAGGAAATTGTGGTATTGATTCAGCAGCCTGTGTGAGAATTCTAAGGTGGCTTTGCCAGCTGAGAGGATGATTAGCGTTCATAGCTAACGTGAGCCAGGGGTGCAGATGTC
Organism: Sphenodon punctatus; assembly: GCA_003113815.1. Taxonomy (NCBI): domain Eukaryota; kingdom Metazoa; phylum Chordata; class Lepidosauria; order Sphenodontia; family Sphenodontidae; genus Sphenodon; species Sphenodon punctatus. Next base: position 3,292,263 of record QEPC01000412.1, read on the forward strand.
ACGCTGGTCTCTTGTGTAAGAGAGAGACCAACCTTTGTGGGTGAGAGTCGGCAAGCTTCTGGGCCACGCGGGGCCCTGTCCCGGACATGTTTGGATTCCTTACGTGTCTGAGAAAAGGTCCTGTGTTGCCCCAAAGCTTGCAGACTCTCTCTCCCCAGCAAAGGTTGGTCCAGTAAAGAGCTCAACTGAACTACCTTGACACCATAGCTAAAATGGAGAACTTACTCTCTTCCAGCTGTTTGTGGTGTTCAGTGCAGAGAAACTGATCCGTCATTTGCAGCAGGTCCTGGAGACTCATGAAGTGAACTGGCACCATGTCCTTTCCTGCGTTTCCACGCTGGTAGTCTGTCAGGCTGACGCAGAACACCTGGTGAAAGGTATCTCGTGTCGAGGGGGTCAACAGTTTGCCTGCATTGCTGCGGTTTGCTTTCTTAGAGCCAAATAGGACCATTGGCACCAGGCTGTTAATGTACAGTGGCTGCTTCTGAGGAGGCTTCAGTTGTATTTCAACTTGCACAGAGCCATGTAGAACCGTCCAATCCAGGAGTTTTGCGTTTTCCAGTCCAATATACCCAGCTGCTTCTAGATGCATGCCCAAAGCCTGATTGCTTTGCCATTCTCTGAATCTGAAATGTAGCTACCCATGATTATGTAACTTACCATCCCTGTCACTAATTGGAATGGCTGGCTATGCTGGCATGTAAGTCTGTATTGTCATGCATGTAAGATTGTATTGTGCTGAGTCTCTAGCCCTGCCGGATTTTGTGCAGTGCCTTGGAGGCCAGTGGAGTCTAAGGGACCGATTGAGCAGCAAAAATGCATTCTATTAACTACAGCAAGATGTTAAGACTCGGACTGAGTCTCAAGGGGCCACTTTGAAAATGCCGACAAGCTCTGAAGGTCGCATAGAAGCTGGGGGCGCGGGTGCTTGAGGGGGTCAGGAAGAGGAGCCTCCAGTTCATGGATCTGTCCCCTGTGCTTCTGTGCCTGCCCTCCTCTCTGCTCCCACATCTCAAACTCAGTCTTTTGGTGCTTGGGGGCAGAAACTGGATCCAGGGACCAGATCTGGGCACTGAGAAAGGGCCGTTGTTGGCCCCCGGGCCTGAGGTTCCCCACCCCTGTTTTATTGCATAAAATGGCCTGTCTTTGTTGCAGCAAAGTTCAAAGTAGCTTAGCTCGGTATAATGTATGCAGTGAATCACTGAGGTAACTGAGCGGAGACCGGCAGTAGCTGCCATTTAATTTTCCTCTGACGTGTAGTGGCGTTGCATTGCTGCTGTGTCTCTTCCAGACCTACTGGGCCATCTGCTGTTGAAAGCCTTTGAGAACTACGACTTGGAAAACATGATCACGGCGTTCCTATTAGCTCGTCAGGCTGCTCTCGAGGGTCCTGCTATATTCATGTCCTACGCAGAATGGTTTAAGGTAAAAACAAAGCAGGACTTTCTGAAAACGAATGTTGTTCTCTGCAAACTTTGTCACCTCGTTGCTTGCTTCCTTTTCCAGGTTGTCAATGAATGTGCTAACTAGCACCAGTGCCAGTACAGCACCTGGGGGCATCCTGCTGTGATTGGTCACTGTCGGAGACAGGATGCTGGGCTGGATGGACCGTTGGTCTGACCCAGTCTGGCACTTCCTATGTTCTTAATTCAAGTTCATGACTTAAAAGAAATATTGTCTCAGCCTGGCTTAGGCTGGGCCTCTCCTCTATCCCCTCAGACTTTCTCCCCGCCCCCCCCCCCCCTCGGTTCATCTCTTATTTCTCTCCCAAGATCAGGTGAAATGCCCCTCCAGTCTCTCAGGCATTGTCTCTTTAAAACTTCCGCATGGCTTTTCCCTTTTCAGTTCCTTTGCTCCTCCATGGGCTGTGGTTGGTTGGTCACGTCTTCACCTCTTTCCCTCAATTCACATTTGTTTACATATGAATCCGTTTTACCGTCCTATCCCTCTTGCTGTTTGTCAGCGTTTGGGCTTACAATCTATATTTGGATTTATTTTCCTTTATATTACTTTTACACACAAATCTTCATTAGATTTCAGTGCTGATAGACCAATAGATATCAAACATGAGGATGTTACAGTTAATTGACTCGCCCCAAAATTATGCTTGTTCTGTGTAAGTTGCTTTCCCTAGCTTTGTCACAGTTACTGTATCAGTTTGTTGTAAACTAGAGTGTGTGTGTGAATCTGAAAATCTGTCTCAAATTCTCCACTGACTGGAAGAATGTTTATTGAAAAGCAAACGGATGCATTTATGTTTTGTCAAACTTCATGAGGGAGGGGTATTTGTCCTGCTATACTTAGTGAGAGCAGAGTAAATTTGTGCTTACTCCTGTGTACAGATCTGTCGGTTCCCTGTTGGAATCGCACATTCATCAGCATTAACTACGTTTGGGTGTCGCTGCTCGAGAGTTTTAAGTCAATACTTTGATATTGACTGTGGCAGGTTTGCTCAGAATTGAAAGAAAGAGATGATAGTTGTTTTTATAAATAATATCCTTGGAAATCCTTCTGCTGAAATGTTCCTGCTGGGCAGGATTCAGGTTGATATGGTAGTTGGCGTTTCTACAAGCCCAAAAGGCAATATTATCACTTTCTCTCTTTCAGGTTTCGTTTGGGAATGCCAGCGGTTACCATGGTAGCAGTAAGAAGGCCTCGGTCTTCCTATTCAAGTTTCTGTCTGACTTGGTGCCCTTTGAAGTGCCCCGGTACTTAAAGGCAAGGAGACTTTCTTGCAAGCTGGATTGGAGGCCTCCGGTTTAGCAGTGAACCAGGCTGGACCTGATGAGGATTGTCACTTGCTTTATTTAGGGACGACTTTCCTTAGTGAAGTAAATGGCAGTGATGTGGGTTTTCTGGAAAAGTTGAAATTGGAAAATTTTCCAAACATTTTTCCAATGCCCTAAATTGATTGGGATTTGATGTAGCATGTTTGTTTGACTTGTACTTAGTAAAAAAAAAAAAAACAACCCTCAAAAAGTATGCTGTTAATTTTATGTCCTAGATAAATATCTCAAAAGTTTTTACAATAGCCAAAAGTAGTTGAACTCAAATTGGGGAATAAAATTCAATAAAGCGCAATTATTGTGCTTTAAATGTTCAAAAGAATTGAGAACTTTGCTTGGAAATTATTTTTATTGGAATTAGGTATAGGTATCAATTGATTATGTTGCTAATTCATTTTATGAAACTGCATTTTTAGAATGGAAAATTTTCCAGAAAAATATAGGAGAATATTTTCCATTACAGAACATTTTTCTACCCCACATCACTAGTAAATGGGCAAAGAATTCTTTTTAATTCCTTGGGAGGGGAAAAGGAACTTCAGGCCGGGCAAGCTTGTGGCAGATTTTTTTGGGGAAAGGTTTCTTTTGCTGTATAGCTTAACTTTTGTGAATTCTGAGACGGAAGGTGACTGTCTCCCTTCTGGAAGCTCTGAAGCTAGGTTTATCTGTAAGGGACTGAACCAGAAGTGTCAGTTTGGTTAAAAACCCTGCTTTTAATTTTCTCCTCTTTAGGTTCACATAATGCATCCACCTTTTGTGCCCACAAAATACCGGCCCTTTCTCTTGGAGTACATCTCTCTGGCCAAAACTCGATTAGCTGATTTCAAGGTTAGTAAATGGTCCTCATCTCAACCTGAAAAAAAATCTTTGCCTTTTGTAATATCGGTAGCTCTGTAACATGTTCTTGTTTCTTGGGAACTCTGTACAGGTTGCTATAGAAGATATTGGACTCTATGAGGATTTGTCTGCCGCAAAGGAGACTCTGCAGGTACAAGAGGATTATCTAGAATGATTACTATGGCGACACTTTCCCTTGCAAAGCTGTGCCTTGAGATTGGTCATGGGAGTGGTAAACTCTGCAGTACCTCCTAACAGTAAATAATTTATTTTTTTTATTTTTATGGCATGCTGTCATTCCCATGGATGTGTTGTGAATTGTAATGCTAATCAAAAAGGGAATATATGGCTTGATTGTTTCTTGTTCACCCACCCTTCATTCTGTGCTTTGATTAGTAGCTAGGACATTAGAAGTTATTGATGGTCTGTGGAAATGTAGCGAGACATTTGATTGACTGAAGTGCAGACACGCAGCTGCTGTGTCAGTGCTGCATTGAGTCTGGCAGGATTTCATCCTAAATTTCACACAGTCCAACTAGATTTCAAGTGTTTAATCTCTTGGAGTCTTGAATCATTTAATGTCCAGCCTTCTGGCTGGTGCTAGGCAGTGCATTAATGCTTCACTCTTACGAGCATCAGGTCAACCCCTCCAAACAAAGTTCACAAAATGCTGACGACACAGCAGTCTCACTGAAGCAGTGGATGTAACCATCCCATCACCTCTTTCCTGTTGGATTTGTTGCCCTGTTGCTGCTGTCTGTACCTGCTAGTTTCTGTTACACTGCCTCACCTGGGCAGACAGAACAAGCATTGCAAAGCCTGAAACAACGCATGAGAAAAACTTATCCTGTCGTGCTGAAGCATGTCGAAACGCTTCCTCTTTATCTCCTTCACGATTCAGCCCCAGTGCCAGGCGCTTCAAGATGTCGAAAAGGCCATTCAGATATTTGAGAACACGGGGAAAATCCCAACGAGCGTGATGGAAGCCAGGTAGGGGGGTAGCTTCCTACTGTCTGCCCCAAGGGTCTGTTTCAGGAGCACATCAAAGGAAAGTTTATAATGGGAATAAACGTTATCTAAAAATCCATCCTTTCTCTGGCGCTGTGCAAATGAACGACCGTGAGGCTATCTGGGCAAAGGATACTGGGAGGAGATAAAAAACAGACGGCCCAGGATTTTGACAAAAGGCAGGCAGACATCCGTGTCTTAGAAACCCCCGAACTTCATGGCTTTGCAAGCCGTCTGGCATGGTTGGGATGCTTTCTCCTGCAAGTCGTTAATGAAACAAAGCCCGCCCAATAATAGTAAAAACATGGTTTCATACAATACTGTATGTATGATTAATAAGATTTTGTTCCGGCTTTAAATCCAATACAGCTACACTCGAATACTTCTAATTTCCTAAGATACCATGCGCATCCCACACTCCAGCTGCTGTTAATCTCAGCTCTGTCTCTCTGCTGTTTCAGTATTTTCAGACGCTCCTATTACACTTCCCGATTTATCCCAGCTTTACTCACACCGCGAGTGGTTAGTGTTTTCTTCTTTCATTTGGAGACAGGTTGGGGGGTGGGGAGTTGGGAATGACTGGGTTTCTAACTTGGCTGCTTTTATCCACAGCTCCCCGAGACCCCGGACTTGTGCATGGCTTTTATAGATGCTTTGAAAAGGTATGAAAATGAAGCCTCAAAAGCCAGGAGTTTCTAGACTGTCTGTCGGGAGCCGGGTTAGCCGAATCTCCTGTTGTTGCCATGTGCTGGCGGCCTATTGGCTGGGTTCCTGGCCATGGCGTTTCAATGCCCAGTGAGACGCTTTGGTTTAATACCCAGCATGCCAGAGGAGCAGAGGCTGGGATTGCTGCAAGATCGTGTGTTTATCTTGGTAGGAATTGGCTGGTGTTGCTCTGTATCCATCCCACTAGCCACGCCCCACAAGGGTGGAGAGATTCCAACAGAAATCTCTGTTGCAGGGAAGTTATTTTAATGAGGGGATTTCAAAGAGGCAGATGCTGCAATGGGGGAAAGAATAAGGTAGCCTCCTTGGAAGGACTCCTTTTCTTTAAGGTTTTCTTCTGTCTCAAAGAATGCCCCCCCCTCGGAGCGTCTTTTGTGACGTGTTGAAGGCTGGGAGGCTGCTCAGGGCTGATACATTCCCTGTTAAGAATTGGAGCATGTTCTTGCGTGTTGGTTGATAGAAAAGGTCTTGCATCCTTGGAGATTAACCTTGTTTCAGTATCAGTAGTTTTTCTGTAACTTAAAACAAATCCATTGCTGCCTGAATTGCCTGTTTGATGGACTCAAACTGTAGACAAGCTTATGCTTGTGTCATCCTCAATTGCTGTTAACCGTGGTCCTGTTATAAACACTGCGTGCACCAAGTCATTGTTTGTGGACCTATCGGTTGAGCCGTGGAGCTCACTCAGCTCTTTGTCTTCATCTGACATACTGGGACCTGAGATGAGCTTGTGCTACGTGTCCTGTTACTTCACGCTTCTTGCCCACTGTATTACATAATGTGGCTGTGGTTAATCTCGGCAAACATCATTGTCTTGTGCCAAGTGCTAACACTAAGGTCCTGTCGTATGCTCTCTCTGCTTTGGCCACTACTCCTGGGTATAAAAATAGTTCCAGACTGAAATGAAGCGAGTACATTGTAGTGAAACCAGAGTCCAACGCTTGAATGTGGTTAAGTAAAGTAAAAATGTTTGTCTTGATCCAGAGCTGATAAAATGCCACTGAACCTGTATTCCAAATATACCCAAGCCTGCCGTGCTGTGAAAGAGAAGCTGTTACAAGGTGAGCAAATCTATTTATTTAGCAGCTTGTCAGTTAGCTTGTGGGGAAAAAATGAACTAAGATAAATATTTATTTTCACTGACACCCTTTTAGATGGGAATTTTTCCACGTCTTAGTTTTTCTGTGTGTGTAGAGAGAGTTCTTGGTTCACACTCACACTCGCTCTACAGTGATGGATGTTAAACCATAAATAGATTTGAGTTCTCACTCAAGGAGATGTTAGATCACCTGACTGCTTAGAAACCATTGGGCCAAGTCTAGTAAATAAGTATATCTATTTTTGTATTGGCTACTGGATGTCTGTCTCCTGGACTCCCCTAACAGCCACATGGATTCAGCCCATTCAATGTGGAGCTGTTTACGTAGTGTGTCATATAATACTCTTTAGGCTTGTGGCCATTGGGATATCCTATTGCAAAGCTGGCAATTGTCATTTTACAAATAGAAAGGTCTTTGTGCAAGCATATCAGGTGTTTAATGCGACTTGCTGCACCAAGGAAGCGCCCTGCGTGGCCCAAAAGCCTGCATAGTCTCACCAACGGGCCAACAAAAGAGATCATTTGAATTACTTCGTCCTCCATATTTGCTATTGCCAGAAATAAATCCCTGACTGCTATCAAGGGCATCTTAGAAGTTATTTGAAGTGAAGCTCTTGCACTATGTAGGTTGACCAAAGATGAGTTCTGTTCAAGCTTCAAGAAGGCAAACGTATCGGTGCCTTTTTGCTTGAGGCAATTAGTTTGCTTATCAACATAACCGATTCAGCGCAGAGCTGTTTGGGAGATGTTGGATTTTGGTGCGTGACACCATGGAGGTGAAATATCCTGGTAAAAGCTGGGGCTCTGGTTACAAGAGACACACGTGTAGAACTAGATCAGGTGGCCAGGAACCATTTAGTGATGAAACAATTGGATTTCTGCCAGCCTGAGTGATTGTGTCCTGTCGATAGAGTGTTGTACAGTAGCCAGGACAGCAGTTAATGAGACGCGGAGGAGTCGGCTTTCTGGATTTTTCTCACCTTGCTCTGGCTGCTCTCCCCTATTGCTTGTGATTCTCAGCTCTGCATGTGAAGGCTTGCCATGTGTTTGCGACTCCCTCAAATCATGGATGTGTTCTGTAATCGGCCAGCCCTGTGGCCTTCGGCTCTGCACCCCAGCGGACAAAGAAATAGTCTCTGCTGGCCTGGAGTGGTGCACACACACCCCGGCTTCCTACATGACAGCACGCAGGGATGCTGGTCCATCCTCCTGTTCTGCTTTTCCAAGAAAGTGTTAAACGTCGCACCCAAGGCCAGGGGTTCGTGGGGTGGGGTGAAATCCATCTGAGATCACAACTTGCATTAAGCTCCTGCCTCAGTATCCATGTTAGGTGCCAAAAGACTCTTCCATAATCTCTATTGTCGGCGTTTTACCCACTTAATATTTTAAAATTGTCAATATTTTTGAATGCTGCTAAGTCCAAAGTTATAAAGAAGTAATGCTTTGTTAGCACAGCTGCTGTAGAATACTCCAGGTGTGTGTGCGACACTAAGTGTGTAAAAAGCCAGTACGTAGCATGAGTCATCATCTTTTCTAAGTGGCTGAAACAACTTGTAAGAGTCTGGAATGTTCTGACAAACCCTTCTGCTTAGTAAGAAGATAAAAGGATTGATAAATGACCAAATCGTTAGCAGGGGCTGGCCATTTAGGTCGCTCCTGGAAGAAACCAGCAGATTCAGAAATACTCAGTGGTGACGATAATTGTGCAGTTCACTGATCAAAATGGATCGTTCAAAGCTTTTGTAGTGTAGAATAATTTCGTTTCACAACGACCTCTAGTGGCTGCTCCCTTTCAGGCTTCCTCCATCAAGGCAGAATTGACTTAATTGGGCCGACTTCATCCTTGGTGCAACTATGCTGACATCCATGGCATTGCATCACAGAAAAGCCTTGCCCATTCCTGCTAGTTGGATGTTCATCTAGGCTTGAGTATTGCTAAGGAAGGAGATTCAGCAGCTTCTGCTGATCTGTGATAGCAGTTATAAAGGTTCCTTAGTTAATGTAGAAACTTTGACATGTTGGAGTGGATAGTTCCTGGCTCTTGGAGAAATGCCTCTGCTGGAGAAGGGATCAGAGGTTGACGCTGCTGTTCTGGTGGTTCTGTGTCTGGAAGCCCCCGTTGCAGACCAGGGTGTCTCCGCACTAGGCTGAATAAATACACTAATAAAGTGGAATGCTGGTGGCAGTTCTGTCTTTTTAGGGACAAGTGGGAATTTCCTTTCATTTTTGGGTTTTGAAAAAATAACGTGTCTGTTTAGTTCTTGCTTCTTAGGAGGATCTGCTTTAGCATTGGGCTATTAGCAATAGGCTCTAAGTTTGTGGACCGTCCCCCTGCCTTTGTGGGAAAGCAAACTTTTGGGGACCTGGCGGCAGTGATGAAAAGCAAACTTTTGGGGGCCTGGCGGCAGTGACGAAAAGCAAACTTTTGGGGGCCTGGTGGCAGTGATGAATAGGAAGGAAAAGATGAAATAGGATTCTATCTGTTCTGATTCGCAAGTTCATTTCTGAGATCTGTCCCCACTCCCCAACTGACTGCTCTGCAGGCACCAATTATCGGGACAGGCACGGAGGCCCTTTGGCCAGGGGTGCTGAAGTAGCGCTTGTACAGAACAGATATAAATGATGGTGTGCTCCCTGGTGCAGCTATGCTATGCCTGCGTTTCTAAGCACTGCATTCTGTCTGGATGGGAATGCTAGATCAATGAAGCCTAGTGCTTAGGTTCTGTGCATTTGAAGTGGTGCAATATGGCCAGGAATGATTCCATACTTCTCTGTCTGTTTATATAGGCGGATCAATAGAAATGGAGACTGACCATCTCAAAGAGCCTATGGAGAAGCTTAAGGCTGAAATGGAGGAACTGAGAACGCTGATCACCGACCAAAGGAAATATGATGGTATGTGGGGAGGAAAAGAGTAACAAAAAAGTACAGTGTGTACGAGGGCCACTGTCGGCGACTGGCTAACGCTGGCAAAATTGCTGTCCAATTTTGGGGAGGCGTCTTGTTGTTCTGGTCCATGAAATTCTGCCTAGCTACACTTTATCCCAGAATACCCAAGATGAGTTGCTCTGGAGCGCAAAGCACTTGGGTCAGGGAGAACAGCTCGGTGGTGTGTTCACCTCTGCCACATGGTCATCTGTCTAAGTGGACTTGAAACGGTGTGTCGTATCCAAGATGGGGGAGCTGCCCTTTCAGTGGTGCTCTCTCCTGAGAGATGAAGCAGAGTTCCTGGCACCAGCCTCTGATGGAAGGTGGCAGATGCATTATCTTTAACAGCAACAACAGAAAGGAGATCACTCTTCTGTGCTGCATGATATTACTTGGTCAGTAAATGCTGATGCCCCTGGTGCAGTTGAAGCCATTGCCTACTGCATAGTAGATACCCCGTTGTCGCATTGTTCTTTAAAAACATTGAAATGGGCTCTAGGAGGAGGAGTGGAACTCGGTAAGGACTTACTTTTCTTTCATGACAGGCAGGGTAGCTGCATTTGTCAGGCTTTTATTTGTGGTGAGATCCATCACTGTAGCAAATGCAATCGGTTGCGCCAGCTGAACTTTTACTGGAAACAAAGACAAACACACCCACGTTTTGGAGAAGAGTACTTCAAACCGGCTTTGGCTGTTGGGATTTACCATCCTAAACATCAGCTATTTAATCTCCGATATAGAAATCTGCCCAGCTCTGTATGTGCAGAGTGGCAGCAACGTTTGTACAACAGGGGTTTTATCCTATTCCTTTATTCTGCATTTTGGTGCTTCCAGCTGTCAGACCAGAAGAGCTAAAATATGGAAGCTGAAAGATGTATTCTAATTGGAGAATAAAAGTTTGAAATCAGTGAATGGGAATTCCCTCCTCTGTGCCTGCTAAGTATAAAATCTACCCCCTCTACCTTTTTAAAAGCAGGTGCATTGGCGCCTTTCACACCTTCACACTCTTTCTTGCCGGTTTTTCCTGCAGCCGTGCCAGCTCAGATTGCAGAGATCTCCGAGAAACTCACGGCCGTCCTGGGACGCAGCAGTGACAAGGAAGAAGCTGAATCTTTCAATCTTCAAATCCACGTGAACATTTCTGACCCCAAACTTGACCCACGGGATCAGGAGGTGAGTAGAGCAGAGCCTGAATTGTCGCTGGATGGAGGAGGCAGGCGGAGGGTACATGTTCAAAGCTTGGTCTACAAGGTCTGTTGATGGCTGAAGAAGGAAACCTTCAGGGATTGGAAGAAGCTACATGACCTGCAGTAGATGACCGCTATCTTATTCATTCACATTTTAATCCTGCCTCCCCGTTAAGACTCCCATGCCTAGGCTTTGGGCACAAGACATGAATTTGGGCATTAACTGGGGAACACACAGCATTTCTGGGTCTAACTTCAGCCTTGGCACTAATGAATATTAGTGTTCTGCTGTAATACCGTGTTGGGAAATTGTAAATGTGCCATTGTATCCACAGTAAGAAGACGTCTAGGCAGATATCTTGCACTGTAGAATGTTGTGTGGCTCTGGTTGCCCCATCTCCAAGAAAATGTATAGTAGAACTGGAAAAGAAAGGCAAAAAAAAAAAAAGGATCCGGGATCTGGAACGGCTTCTGTACAAGGAGATGCTTGAGGGCCCTTCAGCTTGGAGAAGATATGACTGAGGGGATACAATAGAAGCTTATAAAATCATGAGTGGCCTGGAATGAGTAAATTTACCCTCTCAAATGATACTAGAACTAGGGGACACACCACGAAACTAACCAGCAGCCGATTTAAACAGAATAAAGTACTGTTTATTTACAACAAACTTGTAGAGCGTGTCGGAGGATGTTGGGAAGGCCCAAGTCGCAAAGCTGGGTTTAAACTAGAGCTGAAACTCGATCTTGTGATTCACACGTTTCTCGATGAGAATCCCGGTTCGTTCTGACAAATGAGAATGAGCTGAGAATCGGCAGCATCTCGACTGCATTCTCATTGAGAAACAGGAGAAAAAGCAAATAATTTAAAAAAAAGAACTACATGTAGGCAAAATGGCTGCTGGGGCGATGGTGTGCATGCGCAGCCCTTCTCCAAAATGGTGCCAGCAGCCGTCACTGCTGTTTTGGAAAAGGGCAGCTGGTCGGCATGTGTATGGTGGCCATTTCGTGCATGCACAGACCGGCTGCCCTCTCCCAAAATGGTGGTGACGCTGCTGGTGCCGTTTTGGGAAAGGGCTGCGCATGCACAGAACGGCTGTAGCGGCCAGTTTCTTTGCACAGGCAGTTCTTCTCGTTTTCCGTTTTACGAGGTATCTTGCAAGATTTCACACCGGGGCCAAGATCTCAGCAAAATCTCGGTCCCCCACGTGAAATCTCGTGAGAATCAAAACCGATTCTCGTTCAGCCCTAGTTTAGACATGGATTGGATATGTTCCACTAATGGCTATTAGCCAAGTAGGCTGAGGGAGATAGACCTCTGACTGTCAGGAGCTGGGAGTGGATCACTCCATTCTGACCTGCTGAGTACTTCCCCAAAGTGACCAAGATTGGCCGCTGTCAGAGACGAGATGCTGGGCTGGAAGGACAATTGGTCTGACCCAGTTTGGCACTGACTAGGGTTTCTTGTTACAGGTCGTTGATCTTTTGCTGACTACATTTTGCCAAAATTTAATCGCTGCTTCCTATTTCAACCCTCCCGAGAGGTAAGATGCACATACTTTGTACCGGCAGACAGGCCAACGCTGTGCGTGATTAGAATACTTGTCCCAGACGTGGGCCAATGGAAAGACCCCAAGGAATGCTTCACGGACCCCGGTTTGGGAACCACTGCCCTTGTTGTTTCGTAATCGTCCCGGCTGGCAGCATGAGCCACACTTTCCCTTGGTTGCTGAGACATTCTAGTATTTTATTCTTTTATGTCTAATGTTATGTACTCTCTTAACATCATTACGAGTCTCCTTGGGTAAAAGAAGGGGATAGCGAGACCAGATTCCATAGAAATCTCCCCTCTTGTAGCATGACTTGTTCATAATATTCACAAAATGGTGTTTGATTTGCCTTTAAGGATGGTCTGAGGGGGAAACGGGGTCACTGGCAAAAAGCTTCTGGCTTGCCCCATTTCACACAAGGAGGGGGTTTCTCCTTGACTGTAGACAGGAAATGGTCAAGGGTCTCCCAGGCAGAGCTAAAATGGACAGCACTTTGCTACTTGTGGGCAGTACCTGCCCAATCGGTCAGGTGCCCAATTACCCCCAAATACTGGGTATTACAGTTCCCAAGTTACTGATTTACTGTTCTACCAATTGGTAAAATGGCAAATTGGGACTGGAAGTTTGAAAAGCCAGTAAATTGGGGTAGCGCCTCGGATGCCCATCATGTACCAATTAATACCAGACTGTTCTGGGTTGGGTATCGTAATTCCGACGGGTATACCTCTTTCAGCTCTTCTGATCCTGCCAATCCTGCTCTGAATCCCGTGCCGCAGCAATTAGCCTGTGGCGGATGGCGCACAAAGCTGGTCACTGTGAGGGAATTAAGCTCAAGCACCGGTTCCCTTTTCAGGTTGAATTTGTATGACTCGTGCTTTATTTTCAGCACTTAAAGATTTGCCTAGCCTGACCAAAGGGAGCTTGAAGCGTCTGAGCAGTGTAGCACGCTCATCTTTGATAAATTCTCTCTCCTGCATCAGAACAAACCTATTGCAAAACTTGGGTCAAAATCTTTGCTCTCCCAGGTAGCTACTGTTGATATTTCTGTAACTGAAATGGGGCGTGTTTTCCAGAGCATTGTCTTGCCAAACCATTCCATCTCACTGGATAGACAGGTCCCCGCATGCTGGCAAACCAACCCCAGGAAAGCCCCTGTTCTTCCATTATGCGATACTTGGAGCTAAACAGAGGGTGCAATTCTCTATCCGTTTATAGTCAGTGGATTGACTTTGATGATGGAGGATTGTGGAGGGCTCCCACTCCCTCCCAAATGCAACCACCTTTATGGCCCCATAGAGGGGGGGTCACAGGGGAGGGCTCCCAGGGGCCCCACATGTTAGCTTTGCCCTGAGCACCCTTCCTCTCTTTGGATTTATTTCCCCAGCTACATCTCTGGGCTGTCTGCTTTCCCACGCCCCCTCGTGGCTGATCACATTGCAAAAAACCCAAATCCCTTCGCCCCAAGATAAATGAAATCTCACACAAACTCTTTGTAACAATGCTTTCCTGTTTCTTCCTTTCTACTACTTTTCTTCCTTCAACCTCTTATCTGTGGGTTTGGTTTTTGGTTTTTAACCCTTGTAAGCTTCTCGAGGCAGGAAACTTGCCATCTTAAATGTCTTTGTAATACTCTGCACATGTGTGCTACTGTTACTCTGGTGCAGAATTAACCTGTTTGTTGCAATGTCCCCATTGTTGCCGATGGGGAAAAGCAGTAAAAACAACTCCCTTGGGTGCTGGTTATGTGATGCATTGGCAGCTAGAAGGGATTCACTTGCATTGCATTTGTCCATTTCTGTATCCCTCGCCTCTCTGTTAATGCTAGAGGTGACCTTGACATAACACGACCACACGGTCTGTCTCCTCTGCAGGCAGGGGCTCTGGCCGTCCTTGTATGTGAAGATGATGTGTGGACACAGACATCTCCTGCCTTCCTTGCTAACTAGGCTCTGCCAGCTTCTGTACTACCAGGTGAGTTTTCTGACATAAAGAACCCGGCGATGATCATGCACACAAGCTACCTTGGCCTTCTGTCTCTTTGTTGGGAGAATCTTGCAGCCCGTTTGCACTGTTCAAAAGGGCTTCAGACTGGGAGGAGGAAGAGTGAATCAGGGATGGCAACGTCTATTCCTCGACGGGCCACGAGTCTTGAAGTGAATGCTGGGGGGGATGGATAGGGGCTCTGCTGTGGTGGGGGGAGAGCTGAGACAGGGCATGTGCTCGGAGGTGGAGACGCAGGCTCGGGGAAGGAGGGAACTGCGGGCGTGGAGTTGAATTGGAAAGGGGCTGTATAACAGAAGGCCACAGGTTGAACATGAGCCTGAGGCTTCTCACCCCCTTTTTAAAGGATGATTGAGACCCGTAACTAGATGATGCTGTAGATCTTCCCCAGCGCGAGGCTGTATGTGTGCAGCTTGCTTAGTGTTCCTTGTGCTTTTATGCTCTTCACCCCATGGTGCTGAAGGGGTTTATCAATGGAGATGTCTTGGTATTCCCTGGGACCAAAGATGATGTATCCGTCCCCGGGGTGAGGGGTGGGGAGAACATTTCCTACTAGGTTACGGAATGTCTGTGTTTTTATTAAATAAAGCAAGCTCTGCTTTTTCCTCTTTGGTGTAAGGTTCCCTTCCTGGACAACAGGGAAAAGGCAATCTGGTTATTCCAAAATAAAAGCTCTGAGGTTGTCTCTAAGTTGGCTTTGTTTGCCTACTAAGCACCCCTTGACTCAGTTGTGATTCTTTGCTGGATAGGATTGTTGGCTCTTTGATTTTCTGTGTGATATCATTTTATTGTATATTTTTTCTCTCTTTATCTTTGGCCATGGCGGAAATTGGTGCCTTTTAATAAACTTGTACTTGAGTGAATATCGGAGAGGCTTATCAATGCATTTTTGGAATTGGGGAAGCGATGGGAGCCACCCCCTAATTGTGTGGAGGGATGGGGTCCCAGTGATGTGGACAAGCTATCGCTGCAGAGTTGGTTTTGCTTTGCTGCAGCAGAGAACAGGAACTCGTAGCTTCTGCATTGCAGGGGCTTTGGGAAGGGAAAAGCCGCCTTAGGCTGGCTACGTTTGCCATCCCCACCATGGGAACTCGTTGACTGAATTGCTCCCTGGCCAGAGCAGGATCCTGCTGCAGGATTAGTAACAATAACACCCTTGTTGTAAACGTTCTGCACCTCTTCACTCAGACGGTATCGACCTATGTTTGGCTGCAGGGTCCTTCGCTGAGTGAGGCTCATGTCTTAGGACTCGCTGCCCTGGTGATTCATTTAAATGAATCCAAATCCCTAATTCCGGAAGTGAACATCTGCTCCCAGAGTCCCGAGTCTGCATCTGCACGAGGCCTTCCTATTACCGAGTACTGGAACCACTTACTGAGGTGCAGGACAGGGGAGTCCTTGGCCTTCTGCATGAGGTGAGCTCCTTTCAGCATCCGGCGTTCGGTTTAGTTTCCGAGGTGCCTGACGTTGCCAATGGTGCGACTATTGGAGGAAGAGATTGTTTTTATTTATCCAGCGCCCGTCCACTAGGTGGCACGTGGAGCACTTACAATAAAACACCATCACTTAAAATCCATATAAAATCAATTTAAAAGGGGGAGGGAAAGCCGCATGAAGAGGAACCAGCAGTGGATCCTGGAAAAGCACCTGGAACCCACACAAAGTTTTCAGGTGCTTTTTAAAGGTGAAGTGGGAGGAACAAAGACTGACATCTCGAGGGAGCGAATTCCACACAGAGGAGCCTGACACAGCAAGGGGCCCGATCGCCTGCTCTTCTGTACAGGAGAGTTGTATCTTACTATGAATTGGCGATACTTATGCCTTGTGGATCCATGTTTGGGCTTAGAATATTTTTTAAAACTGGAAACAAAGTAGAAAACCTGGATCCGAGTGCCCAGCCGTGGCATGGGATCCGTATCTTTCCAGGAGGTAAATCTTGGCCTCTAACTGACGTGTATTAGAGACTGCAGCTGCCACCACCAAATCCCACTTGGCCACGTGAAACCCATTGCCACTCTGGACTGGTCTTTGGCCCCCTGGTAGGGCAGGGTGTGGTTTTATTAGACTTCGGGTGCCAGGTTTCAAAACAACAAACTGTAGCTACTTTAATATCCCTTTTTAAAGGCTTCATTGTCCAAGCTACACGGTATCCTGCTAGGATTACACTGTCAGGAAGGCAGACGCTGGCTGTTACTGGACACGTTGATTCAAAATCTTTTGTAATGAATTGGGTGATGTCCTTGTGTTTTTTAACTTGGCCCCCAATTCTCCTGGATGGAGAGCAATGGTAGTTTTGAAGGACAGATGAGCCATACCAAATCACTTCTCTCTCGGTTCCCTCCTCTGTCCCCAGGTTTTGCACAGCAGTGAGTGCTTATTTTTTCTGCAAGTTTCCTTCCCGCTCACATGATGGCTTCTGCACCTTGCTTCATCCTAGCTTTATAAAAAAGGTAAATGTTGGGGGGGAACGGACAAAAAATCAGTTTGCCATCACTCCTTTGAAACACTGTATCAAATATTTATTGGTAACTTAGATGTGTCGAGGTCAGCCCTGAGTTTCAGTATTTGTCCTGGCTCGTTATTTGGGAGGTGCCTCCGCGCTCCCTTCATTTCACAATGGGTGCGACGTTATGGAATCCTTGCCATGCGTAGTCTCTTCCCCCCGCCCCGCCCAACAGGGCACTGAAAGATTTGGAAATCTAATATGGCATCCTATAATCCTTACAGTGGGCTCCAAGATTTTATACTATCAAATTAGTCTGTGATTTATTTTTATTTTTTTTTTTAACCTTTTTGGATGCTGGGCTAAGAGCTAAGCTCAGGAGCTTTTTTAGATCTAAGGACTGGTTTTTAGTGCGGCCTATGTGTACAGCTAGGCTACAGGAACCAACTTGAACTGGTTACGGAGTATAGTTCTCTCGGTGTACTTTTTGCTTCCCGCTTCTCTTGGTCGCATCACTTTAAGTACATTGACTCTGATTGCCCTGACTGCTGGAGCCGTTTGGAGATTTCTTGTCTCTTGTGACAGAAGGTCCCCAGTGTCTGCTATCCAAGTATTTGATACAAAAGTTTGTTCAAGCATATTATATGGAGTGGCTGTTTGGGGGTTTGCGACCAATACAGATATAAATAGACCACTTAACACATTCCTTTGTTCCTTATTTGTGGCTGGAATTGGGAGTCAACTTATTAATAGCTAAATTTTGCAGCGATTAAATACTGGGCAAATATTCTGGCCCTTTCTACCACTTGATTGCCGAAGATACGTTATTTAGAAGACCTTGGGATGTCTCCTAGGGGGAGATCTCCCCCTGCTCTTGGCTCAAGAGTATTACTCAGATGCTGACGACCTGCAGCCTGGGATACTTTTTCACAGAGGATTATCGATTCCTCTCTGAGGAAGACAATGTGGTGATTGGGCAAAGACTTAGAGAGATTACTTTCCAGGAGGACGTGGCAAGTGTGTGGTTCTCTAGAATCGTCCCTGCATACGTGCTCTGGAGATTGGGCCTGAGTTACGACCTCTCTGACATGTCTACGCTGCGAACAAATGCCTTCTGCAATGTTAGTTGGCAGGAAGCGTGGCATCCCAAGGGATCAAAGACTCTGTCCTTGCCCTATTAGGAAAGTTGAGAATATTTTCCATTACGCGATGGACTGCCCTTTTTTCTCCGACTTAAGACTGACCCTCCTTGTAGTTCTCTTGAGTAAGGTCCTTGTATTCTCAATTAGAGAGAAGACAATTTGGTTATTACAGAACAAAAATCCAACTATTGTCCTCAATCTTGCTTTTGAGCTGTTCAGTGTAGGGGACTGAGACAGTTGGCTGTTCAGTAGTGACCAAATCCNGTCTGTCTCCTCTGCCAAAACTCTGATCCACGCCCTAGTCATCTCACGCCTCGACTACTGTAACCTCCTCCTTGCTGGCCTTCCCCGCTCTCACCTTTCTTCCCTCATCTCTGTTCTACACTCTGCTGCCAGGATCATCCACCTAGCCCATCGCTTTGACCACATGCAGCCTCTCCTCTCCACTGGCTCCCCCTTCCTGAGCGTATTCTGCACAAGCTCCTCGTCTTCACCTACAAAGCCCTTCACAACCTTGCTCTCCCCTACCTCTCTGCCCTGATCTCCCTCGGAGCCCTCTTCGAGCACTACGCTCCTCCTCCATCCCCTCCCTTACCCTCCGACGCTTCCCGTGCTCCTCCAACCACCTACGGCCCTTCTCCCTTGCTGCCCCACATGCCTGGAACTACCTCCCTGCCCTTGTCCGCCTTGCCCCCACCCTCCACACCTTCAAGTCCCTCCTTAAAACCCACCTCTTCTGCTCTGCCCTTCCTAACTCCTGCTAACCATCCCCACCCAGGATTATCCCCCACCTGTTATCTACAAACTCCCAATTTACTGTAACCAAGCCAAGAACGCGTACCTGAGTTCTCGCATCCTCATGAACGTTGCATCCCTTGTCTCTCCCTCTGTTCCCCCTTCCCTGTCTCCCCGCCCCCTGTCTTTAGATTGTGAGCTCTCAGGCAGGGACCGTGTCTATCTTATTCTCTGAAAAGCACCAGGTACATTGCTGGCGCTATATAAAAGCTTATAATAATACCACCACCACCCATTGCTCCCTGGATAATTTATGCAAGTGTTATAATTTTACTTGTATTTGCTTCATGTCTTATGTATCATGTTTTTATGTTGATGTTTTGTATGTTTTACCATGGCTATGGTGAAAGCTGATGCCGTTGAATAAACTGAAAATTGATAGAGCTAGCTAGATTTACTGACCAAATACACTGTGAGGCAACATCTGTGTGTGCGCTTATTCACTAGTTTGTATGACTGGGTACTGCACAGGATCTCTTAATCATTGGTGTGAATTTTAAGTGTCTTTTTTTTCTTTAAGCTACAATATGCTGTGCCCCGGCTGATCTTAGAAGCTCGAGGGACTGGTTGCGAAGAGGAGGCAGCTGAGCTTCTCTGGAAGTCTTTATCCCAACCCGCTCTAAGCTATGAGAGAGCTGCCCTCTGTTTATGGAAGCAAACCAGTTTCCAAGAACTCCTGCAGGAGAGAACACTTCAGGTAAACGCTGCGTCTGGGCCTTTTGCCTTGTTAATTCCATCAAGTCTGCTCTTTTGACACCTGTAGTATGGGATTTCTCTGCATGGGTGCAGTAGGATCATTAGTTGGATGCAACAGCTGTGCTTGCATTCAGTGGGTTACCGAGTCACTGTTTGTACAGTGGTTTGAAGAAGTACATCTTGATCCAAGTGCTCACTGATCTTATCTGCAGACTAGGGGTGGGGGTCCTAAGATGTAAATGGCAGAAGGGTCATTGGGGAAATGGGCCCAGAGCGATGAGAATCCACCCTCCAGCTCAGAAAGTGTACTTGTCAGGAGCAAACAGGCAAATGGATGTTTACAGTCCTGAATATGGTCTAGAAAACACAAAGAACATTAGAAATGTCAGGGGGGGAGGGGGTATTTGTGTGTGCGTGTGTGGTGCATTGTAGGCTGCCTCCTACCTACCAGCCTCTGCCTCTAGTTGTTTTCCCCTGTTCTGCTGGGCGTGGAATCTCATTGATCAATGGCTGCTCCTAGCAGGTTAGGGTGGCTGTGATAGCACTGGTATGCTCTGTCATCATCGCTGTGCTGAATCTCTGCCCTTCTCCCAGCTCACCTTCCAAGAGTGGCTGCTGCTTGAACTAGGACTCCATCCTGATGAAGATACTCTCTCCCCCTCGGAAAGGTAGCTGCGATGAGATCCTGTTAAAACCGCAAGAGCTAAAATATTATTCTGCTTGAGTTAGAAGGATTGTAGGGACCAGGAATCTGGCCAAGTAAATAGAAGTGGAAGTGTGCCCTGTTGGGGATCCATTCATTCCACCCCAAAAATAGGTGGCAATAGACGTGAAATGGTTAGGCCTCCCATAAACCTCACCAAGGCCCATTCTTTCTCAAGATGTTCCCATACACAGACACATGAGGCAGCTGCTCTCAGCTACCCAGCAAATGCTGTCTGTACCCCCTTGTCAGGTTTTTGGACGGTTTCTAGTCTAAAAGGAGATGCATTTAGGGCAGTCGCTGTGTTCTAGTAGGTGTGAATGGCGTAATGTCTCAGCCAGTCATTCCATCTGCTGCACTTCCCTGTTGATGTAAACCGAGTGCGAGGGAGCACTAGGATGGCAAGCCAGATTCCTCTGTTTAAGGGAAGACCGCCTTCCTCTCCATCCTCCCCTGCGGTTGGCCAGGTTACCGTCTCCTATGGGTACCGCTTGCCAATCTTCTGCGTACAACCAGGGCCTGCAGAGAGGTGGTGTGGAACTCTCATCCCAAGCGTGTCCAGGGGCAGTGTAAAACTTTTTTGGCAAAGCATTTGGCAGGCAGGGGTAGGAGTTGGGGTGGGTTTTGGGGATGAGGGGGATTTTTTTGTATTTCGTGTGTTTTTATTACCGTAAGCTGTCCTGAGCCTTTAGGACAGGGCAGAGGATACATTTTAATACATAAAATAAATAATATTTGTAGGCAGGATTTCCATTACTGGGCTTTATACCAGTGGTATCTCCCAGCATCCCCTGCTGCTGGAGGCTGTGACGGGGACCTGGCAAAGGCATGTGCCATTCTCATTCATGCAATTCTGGATTTCTCCCAAAGGTACTGTATCCCGCCTGGCTACTCCTGCATGAAGGTAGCAGTCAATATAATGAGCTTGGGGCAATGGTGTTCGGGAATGTATAGGATAGTTAGGAAAAGTTTTTATATTGGGGTTTAATGTATGTATAGAACCACTTATCTCTATCTGAGGGACTGTTTGATGCCGAGCAAGGCTCTAGAGCTCTGCCTCTCATTCACGGTCTATTCTGTGGCTGCGTCCCGTGCCCCTCTCTCTCTAAAGTATTGTTCGCATGAACACGGCACTAGATTTTCCTGGCTTCCTAGATCAACCATCAGTTGTATTTCAATAAGGCTGCATGAGTGGAGCGTACATTCCTGTACAGTGCACAGTATGTTACTGAGTATGTTACTGAGAGTTTCCACCATATCGAGAAATGGTCTTGTTTAAATCTGATTTTATAACCAAATCCATGTTTTCAATATTTCATTTTAGAATATGTTCCGCCAACCTGACTGATTAGCCAAACGTTTTGGAACCCCTCCTTTTTGATTTTAAAAAGTCCTTTGTATTCTACACCAAGTCCTAACCTGTTTCTTTGGGCGCGTCTTCTGTCACAACTTCCCGAGTTCTCGCCCAGCGGCTGCTCTGCCAGCAGTTCTGGGGGCAGCTGTGACACATCTCTAAAGCTGGAATAAGGAGAGAGAGGTGCTGTTCCTCCGTCTCTCCGGCAGGCACGTCTCGGGACTCTGTGTATTCAGAGATCAGTGTCTTTGCGTAGGTCATGCCATTTCTGGGATACAGCACATGGAAAGATCACCATGTGTAGTAGTAGGGACTGACATCAAGCCTGTCTTAATTCCAGGTCAGAGTTGGCCAGCTGTGACCAGTTGCAGAAGTCAGAATTTTCTGTTCCCAGTAAGAGAAGCAATCCTGATATTCACTGCAGACTACAGGTGATTTTGGATTATACAAATTTAGATGCTGTGTTTCTGAAACTAATTTAGCCTCCTACCCACCATTTTTCTAATGCTTCAGTGCCTGTAAGAGACTCGTCATTGTGTGAAGAAGCGGTCTTGTTCACACAGACAGCTAAATTGGTTTAATAAGTCCTTAACTTGCTTGTACCTTGGTATCATTCACATATCAAGCGACGGTACTGAAGAATAGGAGGCAAAGCGTGTGCTCTGGAAAAATCGGGAGCAGATAACGCCCCCTCCCCCCAAAATTTACTTTCTCCCTGGAAGTCCTCCTGGACGGCCAGCCAACACAGTAGGGTAGATCCCCACCACTACCAGTAGGAGGCAAACATGACAACTTTTATGTCCATACTCAGGGGATCTTCATCCCATCTCCAGTTGTTTGTCTGCCTTCATACGAGTAGGAAGCAGGCGAGCTGCCTTCCTGAAGAACAAAAGCAGGAACTGCAGCCTTCAAAAGAATAAGAATTTGAGGTACCCCTGGTGCCAGGGGAGGAGCAACTCCTACCCGTTCACCCCCCTCCCTCATGTGGAGGGGGTTTTAAGGGTTACGCCCCAGGGTGCGCCCCCCCTCCTAGGGTCACCTATGGGCGGGGAGCCCACTAAGGGAGTAGCACCCCTTTGGGGGGCTGGCTACTGAACCCGCTACGGCCGGTACAAGAACAGGCCAAAACCCCACCGCGACACAGCACCCGGTAAGGGTGCCTTCACCCCCACCTCCTCCGGCAAGGGCTGACGAGGATAGGGGATAGATGCGCAGAGACGCTCTCCCATCGGGGTGACACCCATAGCAGGGTTAGTCACTGCCCAAAAACTCACCGTGCTTCCCCTCCCCCCCCCTTTCCCAATTTGAGGACCGTGGCTGGAGAAGCCGCTGACGGCCGCGGCAGGAACCCGGCAGCTCGGCTGGCGAGTTGAACATCCACTGTGGTGGCGCGGACATCTCTTCCCCTCTTCCCCCTCCCTCCCCCCGGGTGCTAGGAAGGAGCCAGGCCCGGAGACGAGAGTGCGCCACATGCGCAACCTGGGGTTTTTTTCCCGCCGGCAGCAGTGCAAAACAGGAGGAAACAGCAGCATGCACAAGGCGGCGTCCACCCCTCCGCCATCTACTACATCTTTCCCGCACCTGAGGGCAGGACTAGACGTGGTCTATCTGGACACTGGGAGCCTTGTCGGGGCAGTTGGGCCAGAAAGAGGAATAAATAAATAAATACATTCTTCTTTACCGTCTCTAAACCCCATCCCCCAATCCGCTCGCATAGAGGGGTCCCTGGATTGACAAGGGAGATGACCACCAGGAGGCAATCGGAGGCGGTGGAGACAATATAAGGGATATCCTGGATCCAACCCTCAAGGATAGAGGAGGAGAAGGCATTAAATAGGGCACTGCAGAGAAGTTGTTTTGCCCTTCCGGAGATGGGAGCAGTGAGATAAGCAGCAACCTGCCCCATCTCTGGGACAAACATCAAATAGTCCCACATATGAGGTGACAACCTGATTCTACCAAGCTCCAACTGACGACCTATATCCTCGGAATGGGAGAGCACCTCCTTTTTAAGAGAAGCAAGAGGTTTGTGTTGGAGATATTCTGGTGAGATACCCATTTCTCTCAATTGCGCATCAACCTTTAAGGACTACTCATCTGAAAAGGTGTCTTCCACCACAGCCCTTAACAGAGGTGAGCCCTGCGCAAATCGCATCTTAAGCCAAAATTTCCTATCTCACCAAGATCCAGCAACCCTCAAAAGCATCGAGCTATGCTAACAGAAATAGACTACAGTCCATCGGCGCGATCAAGCAGGTGCCGACACACAAATGGAGGATGGGATTATACTCAATCCTGTTCCTGGTACCGAAGAAATCAGACGAGTGGCGAGCTGTGCTAGACCTAAAATGACTAAATCAGTTCATCAGGACAAGGAAATTAAAAATGGAGACCCTACAATCTATACGGGTGGTGATTTCCCAGGGCGAGTGGCTAACGTCACTCGACCTCTGAGGCATACCTGCACGTAACCATTCTCTCTGCCCACAGACGGTGGCTCCGTTTCCAATACGACCAACAGCACTGGCAATATACGGCCCTCCCTTCTGGTCTTGCCACTTCTCCAAGGACATTCACCAAGGTATTGATTCCGCTGATAGCGAGCCTAAGGGGGGGAAGGGATAAAGATCCATCCATACCTGGACAACATCCTAATCCGGTCCCCGACGGGCGAACAAGCAAAGAGGGACATGCACAGTCATACAGTTTCTACAGGAACATGGGTTCGTAATCAACTTCAAGAAGTGACACCTCGAACCATCTCCGTCCCTAGAACACCTGGGGGTGATCCTGGACACGCTCAACTACAAACTCTCACTGACACACCAGAGACGACAAGGATTGCTCAACCTGATCAAGAAGATAAACGGGAGCCACGGGTCCAGACTCAAGGAGCTAGTCTGCCTGCTGGGCAGTATGATTTCCTGTCTTGGAATTCTAAGGTGGGCCAGATTCCACGCCAGACCGCTACAGTAATTCTTGAGACCTTGGCAGAACCACCTGACACAAGGGGGGAACCCCTGGGTGACGGAATCACTCAAGAAATCATGCCGGTGGTGGACACAGGAAGACAGGTTCAAGCCCGGGATCCCGCTCACAGATCCCAACAGAATCCCAATCACCATAGATGCGAGCCTACACGGGTGGGGAGCACATGTGCAAGGCAGATCCATCCAGGGCAAGTGGCTCTGTTGGGAAAAGAGACAGCATATCAATTGGCTGGAGCTGAGGGCAGCCTACCTAGCCCTATGGAAGCTGGCCCCGTGGATTCGAGGGAAGCACGTTTTAATATATACGGACAACACAGTGGCGAAGGCGTATATCAACCACCAGGGGGGCTCATGACCGGAAAACCTACATCATCAAGCCTCAGCCCTCATCAGGTGGTCCAAAATCAACCTAAGCTCGATCAGAGCGATTCACATAGAAGGGAAAAAGAATATACAGGCTGACTGGCTCAGCCGAAAGAGGGTGGCCCCCGGAAAGTGGTCACTGCACCCTGTAACATTCAAGAGGATAGTGGACACCTGGGAAACCCCGGAGATCGACCTCTTCGCCTCCGCAAGCAACGCAAAAACAAAACTCTTTATATCCTGTTTTTCAAAGCCACAGGCGACTGCTTTCGACGCGTTGAATCGAACATGGCCCCGGGAGCTTCTTTACGCCTTCCCACCTTTTCTGCTGATCCACAGGACAGTGGCAAAGAGCAGAAAAGAAGAAGCAGAAGTTATTCTAATCACTCCCTGCTGGCCACGTCGTCCATGGTTCACAGATGTACTAGACATGGTAACGGCTCCTCCTCTCAGGCTACCATACAGACAGGACGTACTGTCCCAGGGCCCGATTCTCCACAACGATCCACAAGCCCTCAAACTAACGGCCTGGAAATTGAAAGGAGGGCACTTAAAAAATTAGGCTATTCCCAACAGGTCATGGAGACCATGCTTCAGTCTAGACGCCCGGCAACCAACTGTATTTACCAAAGTACCTGGGCTTCGTTTGCAGGGTGGTATGAAAGCAAGGGACCACCCATAAAGGTGGTCCTGGATTTCCTCCAAGCGGGGCTGTCCAAGGGACTGAAACCTAATACAGGTGGCGGCCATAGGTAGCGTACTAGGGTCAGTTAAAGGGCACAAGGTATCCAGACACCCTCACGTGATTCGCTTCATCAGGGCAGCGAGAGTGGTGTCCCCTCCGATGGCCCATCGTTTCCCTTCTTGGGATCTAAGTTTACTCCTTTGGGCCCTGAGGGGGGGGGAGTTACCTTTTGAACTCCTGACGGAGGTATCCTTATACTTTTTGTCCCTGAAAGTCGCCTTTCTGGTGGGTATCACTTCAGCCAGGAT